>OX243835.2:10010000-10610000 GCA_945859575.2 Herminia tarsipennalis
TTAAATGCAAATCAGGGCTACGGCGCCCTTCCTTTTCTGTGTTTCATACCCCCATTAAGTTAATTACAATATTGTAGTAAGTTGTAGCGGGACTGTCGTATTAAATTTTATCGTCAATATTTGGTATGTACTTAGGCATTCAGATTCCAGGGGGAGCCGCTGCCTCCCCCCCCCCCCAGGGTACGCCCATGGTGCCACCCCA
The DNA here is from genome assembly GCA_945859575.2 of Herminia tarsipennalis. Taxonomy (NCBI): domain Eukaryota; kingdom Metazoa; phylum Arthropoda; class Insecta; order Lepidoptera; family Erebidae; genus Herminia; species Herminia tarsipennalis. The sequence goes on from OX243835.2 coordinate 10,010,203, forward strand.
AATCTTCCCGTGGATGTCGTCAAGGCGACTAAGGGATGTCACACCAGAGGATGGGCAGCGTCCTCTGTGTATTTTAAAGCCTTACTGCGATCGCCAGCATGCTCGCCAAGCGTGGCGATTATGGCATTTACCCCCAGAATCTATAATAAGGAGGATCTACTGGGGAGACTCGTGCCCAGCAGTGGGCATAATTTGAGTTTAATTTGAGTACTTCTGTCGTTTGTTTTAGGTAATGTCCGAAACGGCGGGACGGATTTTGACAGGCTACTTTTATCATCACTACAACTTCACGCGGACAAGAAATTATCTGAATGATAGTGGAAACCACATCAAAATGCGTTGCGTAGTTTAGAAGATCTAAGCGCACAGACACAAAAAGCAACTTTGTTTCATACTATGTACAGACAACTAACCCTTAACCCTTTCTAAAACATATGTCCTTCATTAAGCTTCAAACTACTTCCTTTTCTGAATCTCATGCGAATCGGATCAATACTTTCAGAGATAAACGGGTTAAAACAAACAAACCGATTGTTTAAGCATTTGTTATCAAGAACCGTTAATCACAGTTCATTTAAATGTTATTTATCCTTAAATTTATGTGTCTTTCCTTATTAACAGGTACGAAGCGATTCGCGACCTTCAGATTCAATTAAATCTATAGGTACTAATATTATATAGCTGAAGAGTTTGTTTGTTTGAACGCGGTAATCTCAGGAACTACTGGTCCAAATTGAAAATTTCTTTTACTGTTGGATAGCCATCATATATAACATCACGCTACGACCAATAGGAGCGGAGCAGCAATGAGAAATGTTGCAAAAGCAGCTAGTAAAATATAAATCTAAAACAGTTAATTTTATCAAGGAAAATTTATTTACAATTGTTTCATATCGCTAAAACCTATAGTAACGAGAATTTTAAATTGAATAATTTATTATTTGTACCTACATACTTTTCGTTTCAGTAATGATAAGGTATCAAGTATACTATGATAAGCAATATTATGTTCTAACAGGGTTATAATTATACAAACATATTTTTAGGAAAATTCGGTTTAGTTCGGTTATCGAATGGTTTTGTCACATCCTTAATAAACAATGCAACATCAATGATGAATAGTCAATGTATTTGTTTTTTTTTAAAGATTATTAACAATGTGGGACTTGGTATTGAGTCCCACATTACTAACAATCTTGTTAACCCCTCTAGCTAAGGTCAAAGGCTTGTGTTAGGAGTGGGTGCACGTCGGTAGTAAAATGGGTAGGATTCGAACACGCGACCTCAAGATTGCGTAACCGATGCCTTAGCCATTAGGCTACCACCGTCGGTAGTATAATGGGTAGGATTCGAACACGAGACCTCAAGATTGCGTAACCGATGCCTTAGCCATTAGGCTACCACCGCTTCAAACTAAATGTTGACCGTCATAATAAAGCGATTGTTTTATCACATTTAAAAATTGAACTAATAACAAAACATTCGCTAGCTAATATAAGGTTCACTCCCTAACAAGTCACTTTAGGTATAAAAATATACCTAGACTCGCCAGAGCTACAGTAGGATCAACGTAACTTGACCAGATTGAAGTTGGCAAAAAGTGATTGCGCAGATGCATTTTTTTAGTATCAAATGGTGACAGGAAGCGGCGGGGGGCGGGGGATTTTCTTTAGAACATGACTAGAAAATGGGCGTCTCGAACGCCCATTTCTCACCCAGTACGCACCTGGCGCTGGTTTTTAACTGGGTCCTAGTTATCTAAGTGTTTGTGTGTATGTGATGTTGTGTCTTTATACCATAAAAGGTATATACGATGTATAATAAACTTTGCTTACATACCCAGTCTTTAAACACAAAGAATAATATCCCCGTTGTCATCTCAGCCAACAGCAGTAGAGCCAGGAACACTGCATACTGTAAATACACAAAATGGAAGTAATTAAAATAAAGATGAAATGAGAGCCTTCATACACCAGTAGCGAAGGGTTAAAAAAAATCTAAGGTAACCCGACACCATGTATCTATCTTGGTGGACACGGTTCTTTGTACCTAAAATATGAAGTAACTACAATTAAGAGGGAAACCGAAAAGAATGGTGTTTTAAGGACCCGCCACTGTAACCCTCTGCCACCGACATGCTCTCATCGCTTCCACGGGCCTAATAAATTCGTGGCCAAATAGTATGAAATGTAGATCCAATTGGATATTTGACAAATGAGTCTCTGCTTATTATGATGCTAGAAAAACACGCTCTACGAAATACCACATCATGTCGTCAAATAATTTACTTTTAGCATTTGTTTTGGTGACTGAATTCTAACTAAATTGTAGACGAACTTTAACCCGACTATTTTAAAACCTAGACACATGAGTGTATAATAAATGATTGTCATTATATTCGTCCTCCCAATTCACCTTTAAAGTTGACCGATGCAAGCGCGACGAATACATAAACCACTTAAAACATTAACTCAATGCTAACAGCCGTATCCTACTTATAGGTATTATAAAACCGAAAGATTGTCAGGATGGATGGACAAAAACGACTTTACGGATTTTGATAAAAAATTGTACCTAGTTTTTACTATATTGTAGACTAGCTGTTTCGTCTGCGTAAATTTTCCGTTTTTGCAACATTTCTCATTGCTGCTCCGCTCCTATTGGTCGTAGCGTGATGTTATATAGCCTTATATGCTATCCAACAGTGAAATATTTTTTCAATTCGGACCAGTAGTTCCTGAGATTACCGCGTTCAAACAAACAACCTCTTCAGCTTTATAATATTAGTATAGATAAACTCGTACATCAGCATAGCACATTTATAGGTATATTATAAAAAAAAAACTAATATTATAAAGAGGTAAAGTTTGTGAAGTTGTAGGGAGTAATCTCTGGATCTACTGAATCGATTTTCAAAATTATTTTATCAATAGAAAGCCACGTTATTCAAATTTGTGAGTGTCATAGGCTATATAACATCACGCGGAGCGCATAAGAGCGGAGTATCAATGAAAAATGTCGCAAAAGCGGGTAAAATGGCGCAAACGTTGTAGTTGCGCGGGTCATCTATCTAGTAGGCTATAAAAATAACGCGTGTGAAGCCATAGGGAAAAGGCAATTGAAAACCTAGTTCTTTATTGTGACTTTTACACCGGTTAATCTTTTGAAATAAGTTTGTACTATGAAATTTATCAAACGTTAATTACGCCACTATGGTATGAATAGCGTTCGTTACTTGGTTAATTATGTACTTTGTGACAATAGTAAAATAATTGAGTACTTGGCAATGCTTAACAACCGTGACAATTACGCCATGTATTTAAAAGAGGCCTTATAGTAGGCAACACAGCTCGTGAAAAATGTAAATAGTGGAAAAAAATGTGTTTCTAACACCTATGTTAGCGTCATTTTCCATAATAACATATTTGGCTGGTTTCCTTTGCAGCAAATCTAGGTAAACGGTGGGTTCAATCGGCTCTCCCTGTCCTGAAAGTTATGGGAGAATCATGATGCACGGAAGACCTCTAATACTTGGTTGGGGCTTCCAGATTGAAAGACCTGACAGTGCCTAGCTTGGCCTCTCTGATTTACCATTGTGCCAAATCACTATAAACATTGAAACTAGCTTGCATATATGTATAAGTATACTCACACATGCAAGCAGACATGTATTCTCACGCAGTGCGCCCACGCAGCCCGTGAAGCCGATAATGAACGTAATTGTACCTGCAAATCAAATTCAATCAATTAATACTTACCTACTACTTTATTGAATTTTATTGTTTCTTTGTCTCACGTACGCACGTATTTAGTGATTCAATTTCGTTTCAATTAAACTGTATTGTAGTGTTTTCTCATAATCTCTTGTTTTTTTTTAAATCTTAATAACCACTAGGTAGGTATGGTTCTCAAGTAGCCTTCGTGGCGCAGTGTTCAGGGGCCGTACCATGAACATCTAAATTATCGTGGCGCAGTGTTAAGGGGCCGTACCATGAACATCAAAATTATTTGCCAACTGCAGGGCAGTTTAACTTCATGTTTGAACCTGATGCATGTCAGTCGCCGAACTGCTGTCAAGTGCAAAGAATTGACAAATAGACGGGCTCGCGATTTGGTGACGCCCTGACTGACTCTCATGCTTTTGGCAGAATTATGGTACCATGATCCTGCCATAATCCACCGTCACGAAATTAGCAAGACAGTTGACTTTTCGTCTACAATTGACCGGCTATAAGAGTTAATGGTACGGCCCCAGTTTAGTGAAGGAGTTCTCCTAAAGCCTAATTAGCTGTATTAGTTGTAATATACTACCATCCAGAATTTTTCCACATCTCCAAAAACAACCATTTAGCTGGCAAGGGGAGGGGACACTTAACAAAAACTTTCACAGGCTTAATATTTCCCAAATGGGTCCCTAAATCAAAAAGCACATATCACAACATATAAATATTTTTTAAAGGAAAGCTACCCTAAAAATATTTTTTAAGATTATTTTGGAACCATTCACACAACGCTATCTGATCCAAAAATATGATAAAACAATCGTTTGACTATATATATATATATATAATGATGTGACTACAAAATGTACATACAAGCAAAATTATAACTTTATAGTACTAACAGTCTCTGAGCTAAGCTATGGACGGACATGACGAAACTATAAGGTTTCCGTTTTAATATTTTGGCTACAGAATCCTAAAGACGCATCTACGTATCAGGGGCGTAGCACCGCACTTCCCCCCCCCCCTTCCCCCGAGTCAATTGCAAATTTAAGCGAACAACTTCGGGCACCGAGCCCCTATTAAATTTTTATACAGGGTCCGTCTATAGCAAGCTACGCCCCTACTACGTAGGTATGCATCTGCGAATCATAGCGAACTAGCACTTGGGGTCCTCGCTAGAAAAAGGTCGCAAAACCCTGACAGCAACTGCAGTTTAATCTTATTGGACATGATGTGAAGAATGACACTGCAGTAACTGCATACCACATTATAATTATTATTCATAAAACACTTTCAATGACCAAGCATTTGATATGAAACAGTAAACCAAGCATTTAATCTGAGTACGTGAAACATAAGAGTCATGATATGGATAGATGCAAAACTGATATTTATTACTGCCAGAATCGACCCGTGACCATAATCGGTGCAATTCGATCAAAACCAAAGGTAAATAAAAGGTTCGTCCCTTAAAATCATTCACGCGATTAATTCCCGAAATATATCTAATACTGCCATACAGAACACAAAATTCATGTAATATTATATTTAAATCCAACGAGAAGAGTTTGTGCACTCAATAATCACGCTATTTACTAGTTCTAACGAAGATAGTTAGAAACCTTAGTATAAAGGGTTTAGACTACTTTTTACAACTGGTCTGATTTTTGTATGTATGTTTAATCTGATATTGCATTTAGAGAGTTCGATTCGCTTTTAAAATAAAATGGATGAAGCCAAACGTGTTTAAAATCACAATCGATATTTTTTTTTTACTTCGAACATGGATATTTTTCCCTTAATAGGACCATATGGAATTGAATCAAAGTTCAGAATGGAATACCAAAAAAAATGTAATTCATCTAGTTTAGACACTCGCAACATAACTACAGACAGACTTAATAAAAGTTATCTATTATTTAATAGCAGCAATTGTTACACTCACCCACACATATTAATATGAATGCTGGATCCAACGCAATGTTGGTAAGACGAGACAGATTGTTGAATGTGTCCTTCTCCGTCCAAGCCCAGATGCCCACGGCTAACACAATTAGTCCGAGGAACTGAAAATATATGGAATTATTGCTTTATGTACGTAATACATATAAAAATTGGCGATTGTTAGTAATAATATCACTAGACTTTACCCGCATCTTCAACCATATTATTTATTCATTAAGGACCTCTTACAAGAAATACATGTCACAAAACAAATAGGTTCATGTTTCCTCATTTACATTTTTACGAGTGATCAGGGGTAGGTAACCTACACGTATTGAAATTAAAGCAATTATATAAAATAAATGAATTTAGAAAACACATTAATAACAAAACACAAAAATGAGTACAAAATATATGAGTACAAAATTACCCACAGCGGCTGCGAATACCGCTCAGGTTTGAATAGGCCTTTTATTTAAATATTGGCCAGATGATCCAATAGTTCTGGCTCGAGGCCTGATTTTGTTGCGTAATATTTTGAAACAAAAATATCTCCTAAGATATTCATTGAAATCAAAATTTAATATTTGTGATAAATAACGTATTTATTTGGATAAGAGTACCATGTTTATTAGACCACTTTCGCAAATATAGCATTATTTTAGATGCAAAGTTGATTACCATAAGAAAGCTTATAGTCGCGGACTTTTTTTAGAACTTTTTAAGAAGAACAAATCCCTCATACATTATTGTTGTGTAACTTTAACCGTTTACGAAGCGCACGCAGCGGAAGCTCACAATCATTACATCATACCAACCTACGGCCTTCCTTGATAAATGGGCAATAAACACAAAAGTTTTTTTTAATTCGAACCAGTAGTTCTTGAGATTATCGCGTTCAAAAAGAAACAAACTTCAGCTTTATAATATTAGTACGAGGTCCAAAAGTTGATGGAATGGAGGGGATGGAGTGTCTCGCTTAGTGTCATACTAATTGGCGACTCATCATTAGTTTAAAAATTGAGTTTCAGTCTTATTGCGTCATTCGTTTACGAACACTCGCCTGCTAAACAAGTAAATGCGGAAGAAAACTGAAACTATGGAGAAAATTGAACACTGTGCTGTGAGAAAGAACGCTCAGACCATTTTGAATCAAATGGAAGTCGTTTATGGGGAACAGTTGCCTACTAAATCAACGATTTACAAGTGGCAATGTCTTTTCAAACATGGTCGGGAGTCGATTGAAGACAACCCTCGCCAGTAATAGGAAGGCCAGTTGAGGCCACCACATCAGACATCATCGAAAAAATGGAAAAAATTGTACTGGAAGATACCCGTTTGAAGAAAAAACAGTTATCTGCATTAGATGGAGTATCAGATACTACCATTTTGCGAATGGGTATGACAAAAGTCAGTGCAAGATACCCATCTTAATGGAGAATGCTTACGCCGCTTCGGAAACGGCAACGCGTCGATGCGAGAAATCAATTTTTGGAGTCGTCGGGAGACGAACCTGCACAGATTTTAGAGCGGATTGTTACCGCAGATGAAACATGGGTTTATTACTTTGAGCCTGAGAGATATAACGTAATTTTGCTTCCCGGGACGACGTCAGACGTCAAATGACAGATGCACTTATCGGCCATTTTTGCTGGAACATTTCTGCTGTATTCAGCTTAAGGGTGATTATATTGAAAAGAAAAATTTGATTTGTTGTTTCATTTTATTTAAAACCCTTTCATCCCACGAACTTTTAGACCTCCCCTCGTATCTATGAGCTATCGTTAAGTTTCATCAAAATCCATTTAGTTTTTGGGTGATAGCTTTTAATCTACCCCTCCATCTATCCTCACAATCTCAAAAGGTTTTATAATATTCGTAGCATTCATATTATTGGTTTAAAAGAAAAGTTTCTCAACTTCGTCTGCGTAAATTTTCCCCGTTTTTGTAACATTTTTCCTTGCTGCTCCGTTCCTATTAGCCGTAGCGTGATGTTACAAAACCTGTAAACTTCCTCGATAAATGGGCTATCTAACAGTAAAATAATTTTTCAATTAGGACCCGTAGTTCCTGAGATTATCGCGTTCAAACAAACGAACAAACTCTTCAGCTTTAAAATATTATAGTATATTTATTGTTAGTTAGGGGTGGGCAACCTTTATCACTTAGGGGTATTAAAAATAGATAGTAGCCGATTCTCAGACCTACTGAATATGCGTATAAAATTTCATAAAAATCGGTCAAGCCGTTTCGGAGGAGTATGGTAACTAACATTGTGACACGAGAATTTTATATATAAGATTTTAAGTATTTTAGTGTATTTCCTATAAATCATTTATCCTTCCTTCCCTATCCTTTTCATGATAAGCATTAAAAATGACAATATAAGGAAACTGCGCTTTTCGCTTTTAAAACTCATCATACAGTCTAAAAGTACTATACCTACTACAATTTTGTGGGTCCTACAATTTGGTCAAGATTAGAATTCGAGATCATAATTATGACTATTCACATAGTCATATGATCCCAAACTAGGCAGAACCTAAACAATAAAGATATTGAAATCTGAATTTGAACCTGTAGAATCTGGATTTTACAGGTTCAATTCAGATTTGAATGTCTGGGGAAAGGACAGGTCTTATTATAATATTCACTAGGTAGTTATTTAATATTTTTTACATTAACTTGCTTGTTTTGTATAACACAACTAAGTTAATTAACCTCCACAGGTCTTATTGGTTTATTATTATTTTTAGACTATTATTTTAAAATGTGGATGTAGGTATGTAGAGATGTTTGTTATCTCTTTAGCAACTACAGGTATTGATAAACCTCCAGTGAACCACTGGTGTTACAAACCGATTTTTTTGGCAGTTGATGCCTTTAATGTTGTAGGTATACTATACTAAAAAATGTTTTTTTAGAAATTCATCCCCTAAGGGAGTCAAATAGGGGTTGCAAGATTGTGCGCAACTCCGTCAGTTTTTGATGTTGGATCTGTAATATTTCGTATTTGACTTTTGGGTTTAAGAAAGAGAAACACTCATTTCAGTGTTTTGAGTAATCAACCCTTAAGGGGGTAAAATAGGGGTTGGAAGTTTGTATGAAATTCTGTCAGTTTAATGTAAGATCTGTGAAAATTCTTGTTTGGCTTTATAGAAAATTTGTTTTTGGTGGTAAAGAAAGGCGTATTTTAGCGTTTTGGTCGAAAGGGAATATCAACCCTTAACGTGGTAAAGTTAAACATGCGGGCGAAGCCGCAGGCGACAGCTAGTTCATAGTATATTAATAGCATTTTAGCTAGCTAGTGGTTTGGTCTTTGTTTCTCATTCCGTTTTCAAAATACCTATATGTACTGGGTGGCGCAAAAGTAAAGACCCTATTTGGTTCAGCTATAACATTTTTTCTAAATTAGAAAACTAGATTTAGATTTTTTTAAATGTATATTTGTGCCATTAAATTTCGTACCATTAGGATTTAAAGATGATGTCTTTTAAATGGTGACCTCCAGAGTTGATACACATTTGAGCCCTATTTATGACATTTTGCATAACTTGCCGTAACACTTCCTGCGATATGTTCGTTATTTCTTGACGAATGTTTTCTTTTAGAGCTGCGAGAGTCTGTGGCTTGTTCACATACACCCGAGATTTCAAAAAACCCCAAAGAAAGAAGTCTGGACTGGTCAGATCGGGTGATCTTGCAGGCCAAGGCAAATCGCCAAAACGAGAGATAACTCGGCCTGGAAAAGCGTCCCTCACTAAGTCCATAGTGTCGCGCGCTGTGTGTGCCGTAGCGCCGTCTTGTTGAAACCAGATGTGCTCCAGCCCCAATTCGTCCAAACTGGGTATCAAAAACTCACGTAACATGGTTCTGTAGCGTTCTCCAGTGACAGTTATCGCATTGCCTCCAGCGTCTTCGAAAAAATAGGGTCCGATCACTCTGTCAACACAGATGCCACACCATACAGTAACTTTTAGTGGGTGTAGAGGTGTTTCTTGAATAATGCGCGGATTATCAGTGCCCCAGAACCGAGTATTCTGCTTATTGACATGCCCTGAGAGATGGAAATGCGCTTCGTCACTCATAACCAATTTTGAAGGAAAATCATCCTCTTCAAGGTTGAGGTTTATGACGCGCTGGCAGTAATCTAGACGAGCTCGGTGGTCAGCAGGCAGCAGCTGATGAGTCATTTGAGTTTTATACGGGAACATCTTTAAGTCTTTCACCAAAATACGCTGCAGGGTCCGTCTGGAAATGCCCAATTGCGTGGCACGTCGCCTCGTTGATGTTTCTGGACACTCTTCCACATCTTCGCGCACAGCATCGATATTTTCAGCTGAACGGCCTGTTCTTGGTCTCCCAGACTTAGGTCTATCCAATGTTGAGCCAGTTGCTTCAAGGCGTGTGGCAAAGCGTCGAATTATGCGACCAATCGGTGCCGGACGGTGGGGAAATCGTCGACGAAATTCACGTTGTGTTCTTATCACTGATGAATTATTCCGTAAGAACATTGACACAATTATTCCACGTTCTTGGGGAGTAAAACAGTCCATGTTTATTTTCAGTGTATTTTACATTTGTTCACTACACAATTTTCAACAACAGAATGACAGAAAATGTCATATAAAAAAAAAAAAGTATTTTCTTTAGTGCCACTACTTTTGCGCCACCCAGTATATACTAAAGCCAAGGACTATATGATATGTTAAATAACAAAACAGGTGTTGAGTTACATTATTGCAGAATTTTTTACAAAATATTGGCGGTAGGGGCCGTCAATATTTTGTAAAAAATCATCATCGAAACTGATAACACTTTTTTGGAGGGCAGTTTAATGTTTAAGTACTTGTTAAGGTTGGTGTCAAGCATAGGTGCAAAGAGGTAGAAACTCTGTGATGCAAACTTACATGCCTGCCTGTGACAGGAGATTCTTTTTATGATTTCTGTCACATAATTTGAAAAATAAGAAATGTGGTCTTTTGTCGTATGACAACTTCACTTGGAAAAGAACTGTCTTTAAGACTATTAGTTTATTGTGTGAAATAAACAGTCGAAATATTAACTCGCAATCGTGAGGTCGCGGGTTCGAATCCTACCCAATATAATAGGCAGGGCCAAAAGTATTTTCGTATTTGTTTTGAATGTATTGTTAGTTATCAAACCTTTGGTTATACTGAATGTAAAATACGAAGATACAATAAATTAAAAAAAAAATAGTCCCGCCATTTTTCTATGGTTTTTCAAATGTGACGAAGAAATTTAGTATATTTTAAAGTTTTATTACAAAGAAGATAAAAACGCGACGAACGCCTCAAATATTTTTTTTTGCGGTTTACGGTCCTAATGCGGTATCAATACGAGTATCACAAATGTGGTTCAAGCGTTTCAATCTGCGTCTGGAAATTTTAGTGTGAAGGATGAAGCTCGCTCTGGCCGCCCCTGTCACGGATAAAATCAGAGCTATCTTTAAAAAAGTGGAACAAGATCGACATATTATTAGTTACGATATTGCTGAAAAACTGGATGTTTATCACAAAACAGTTTTACGTCATTTACAAAAGTCTGGGTACAAGAAAAACCTTGATATTTGGGTGCAACATGTTTCCATTTGCGATTACGACCCATTTCTTAAACGGTTGATTACGTGTGATGAAAAATAGGTCACTTACGATATGAATAACCGAAAAAGATCGTGGTCGAAGCATGGACAAGCCCCACAGACCGTGGCAAAGCCCAGTCTGACTCGGAACAATGTGATGCTGTGTGTATGGTGGGATTGGAAAGGAATCATCCACTATGAGCTTTTGCCGCCGGGTAAAACTATCGATTCTGACCTCTACTGTCAGCAACTGATGAGGTTAAAAAAAGCCATTGAGAAAAACCGGCCAGAGCTGGTGAACAGTGAGCGTAGTGTTCCATCAATGCAACGCTAGACCGCACTTATATATAGCCACTCAGCAAAAATTGAGAGCGCTTGGCTGGGATGTGTTGATGCATCCTCAATATAGCCCTGATCTTGCACCATCAGATTTCCACCTGTTTCGGTCACTTCAGAACTCTTTAGGAAGCATAAAGTTAACCTTTAGTTATATGTGGGACCCAATCCCACATTGCTAGTTATTTTTAAGAAAACAAAAAAAAAAAATGATCGTAAATACGAGAGTGTATCAATAAATATCTCTATTAATGAATGTCTATAGCAGCTAGCTAGCTTTAAAATTAAATAAACCGTATTAATTAATCTTAATCCTAAATACGCTTCCTACACTGCACTGCTCTACAAATGTAAAGTTTTTCACTTCTAATAAGTTAAGGGTTCCAGCGAGAAGAATTCACGATAGATTGTACTATGAAAGTAGATATTCGGAAATTAACAAGCAAAGAAAATTGGTCTACAAGGAAATACAAAATTTCTATAATGCTGGATGGCGCCGGAGACGCGTTAGTCGCAGTTGAAGTTAGGCGAAAGAAGCCCACACTCGCGGACGGAGCAGGTGACGCAGAAATCTCTACTTATAATTCGGCGATAGCTACAAGATCTTGAGGGAGAGAGTACCTATGAAGACCAAGTTCAAGCTCTAGACCAGGGACAAAGCGATAGAGATGAGAGAGATACAATAGAGAACAACAACGACTTCGTTGAAGCACTTGAAGAGCTAGAAGTGATCGAATCCATTGCAGCTCCTCAGATACGATCTGAGAGATAGATGGAATATCGCACATCCAAAGTGATATGATGACTCCGTTTGTGCAGTAAGCTGGGCAGGAACAAAAAGCTTTTCTGAAACATACAATGAAGCAATAAAGAGGGAAGACAGTGCTAAGTGGCAGAAAGCCATGGCAAGCGAAAACAAATGCCTGGCAGAATGGCACTGCTATGCAAGTAGGTATTTCAAATAAAAAGGAACCCAGGTGGCACTATCAACAAATATAAAGCCCACTTGTGACACTTATGTCACAAGTGGTCCCACGTTGAGTTTAGTGTCAAGCATCGGTGCATAGAGGTAGAAACTCAGTGATGCTAACCTACATGCATGCCGGTGACAGGAGATTCTATTAATGATTTCTGTCCCTAATTTGAAAAAGAAGGAAAGTATTTAATTAAAAAAGAACTGTCTTTAAGACTATTAGTTTATTGTGTGAAATAATCTGTCGAAATATTTAACTAGTTCTTGAAATACATATCAACCCATAAGATGGCCCACTGCTGGGCACGGGTCTCCCCAGTAGAACCTAGTATGTAGATCCTGGGGGTAATTGCCATAATAGCCACGCTTGGCGAGCGGGTTGGCGATCGCAGTAGGGCTTTAAGTACGCAGAGGACGCTGCTGCCCGTCCGCCGGGGTGAAATCCCTTAGTCGCCTTGACGACACCCACGGGTAGAGATGGGGTGGTACTATTCTTAAGCCGGCACCACACGGCAAGCCTAAAGTAGCAAGGCAAAATACCTTAATGTGTAAATCAAACATAAATATGCGAGTGCATAAATAAATATCTGTAGCAGCTAGCTTGCTTTAAAATTAAATAAATCATCCTAATCCTAGATACACTTCCTACACTGCACTGCTCTACAGAAGGTAAAGCTTTTCCCTTTAAATAATGCATACTTCTTACAAAAAATAATATACATTCAAACATTGGTGGCCATATTTCCAATACAGCATTATTTTTTTGTAAGAAATATACAATAAAAAACTTTAAACAACTCTCTAAAAAAGTGCCCTATGTAAAACACCAAAAATCAGTTTTGATGTTTTACATAGGGCCTGTTGATACATTAGTGTGTGGTGGATTCAACATTATTAGCTTTTATGTAGCAAGCACAAGGTAACTACCGCACATACTGTAGGTTTTGAATTTGCCTAGAATAGATTTTTTAAATTTTTTACTAGCTGCTGTGTCAATTTTCCCCATTTTTGCAACATTTTTCATTGATGCTATTGGTCATAGTGTGATGTTATATAGCCTATAGCCTTCCTCAATAAATGGGCCTTGATAGCTAACAACACTAACAGAATTTATCAATTTAAACCGAAAGTAGTACCTGAGATTATGGAGTATAAACAAACTCCTCAGCTTTATAATATTAGTATAGATGAAACAAACTCTGTTAGTAAATATTTCACATTGATCTTTGCTTTAGTATGGAAGACAAAACATTAACTAATTAAAGTATTGACATTATTAACATATTACAAATATGGGTGTAAGCTTTCATTTTATAACAATTCCTGATATTTAAGTAGGAGGCCCCAGGTCACAAATAAATGCTAATAAATATTTGATTACTACTGCAATATTATGTTACTATATTTATAAATACTTTATTATTATGTGGCATGTAATATTTCTCTTATTTGCTCAGATAAGGCAAAAAAACATGTCAAGTTTAGGTAATTTTGTAGTTGTGTGCATTTCAAGGCTATTTAGTACCTCTTGTTATTGAAACTGAGTAGAATTGAGCAGGATGTAGGTTGTTACAGTACAGTTATAATAATTATAGTTTAACTGTTTTATACAAGTTTAAGATGACCTCAATGTATTGAAAAGTGATTCAGTTTTAATGAAGCTGACAATCAATCAATAATTTATGTTTTTAAGACATTTGAATGCAAGTTTAAACAGTAGTACGTCAGTAATTTGGAACCTACGTGAGCTTTCAAATTATTATTATGGAGCCACATTATCAAGACAAAACGATTACAATAAAATACAACCCTCTCATCACGATTACTAGGGAATGTTATAATCTTAGTTAATATGTAAATTATAGTCATCTAACGCAAATAAAACGTCTCCACTTACCCAGAACAAAACATTAACACCAAAAATAACATATTTTAAACAACAGCTGACTTCGCTCGTATCCCGTCGATACTTTCTCATGCTAGGCATTTTATATCACATAATCATGTCACTGTAATATTAATAAAATGATAAATATACTACATTTATGAGGACGACCACTAAAATCTAATATAGCAACTAGGCCAAACTTTGGCCAAATCAACGAGAGCCAGCGAAGTGAACGACCGTCAAACAAAAGAAAGGAAGAATTACGATACTAGATTGAATATTGACTGTAGAATATCAGTCGCGCCTGCGCCAAACGTCAAAACACATAAATGCCGCACATGTTAGAAAGAGACAAAAGACTCCACTACATATCAATTAAATTTGGTTGTGTTATAATAACACTATGAGAGGTTCGGAAATGAAACGACTTTAATAAGTTTCGTTCAGTACCTATTTAATATTATTTTTTTATCCGAAAACAAAAATAACCGAGACTGATTTAAAATAATTGTTGTTATCATTTACAAATAGCTTATAAAAATGTTGCAAACTTTTGAGCAAAGACATTAAAAACACAATTTGAAGTGCTGAACAATGATATGTACTTAGTACTATCAATAAATTTGGTTCGTGATATTGTCCATTTCCTTTGAAATAGACTTATTAGTAAATATTTTCTTGACACTGACCGATACTAATATATTTACAAAATTAATAAAATAATCTAGAGAGTAAAAATAAAATATTAAACAAGGTTTTAAAATAAATACCATGAGTATTCATTTTAAAACCTTGTATAATATCTTGTCTACAACCAGCAGGAAAAAACCATGGATAGGGCTGAGCTCTGTAGTACCTAGGTACCCACGGGAGGCACTGGTGAGACGTCGGGAAGATAACGTCGAGAGTAAGTCGTCGAAAGTTGCATCCCTACCAAAGGACTCCATCCTCCCCGGCAACAATGTCAAACTATTAGGTTCAACAACACGCCAGCGGCGACAAGAGGGGAGAAGAGGATGATGTCATTGATGCTTGCATGGCGAATTTTCTAGTCAATATACCTAATATATTTATATAATTTCAAAACATTTATTAAACTGGTCAACAATGAATAATCGTGCCAGAGTTTTAGAATCCTTTTCGGAT
Source organism: Herminia tarsipennalis (assembly GCA_945859575.2). Taxonomy (NCBI): domain Eukaryota; kingdom Metazoa; phylum Arthropoda; class Insecta; order Lepidoptera; family Erebidae; genus Herminia; species Herminia tarsipennalis. The sequence continues at coordinate 10,025,817 of OX243835.2, forward strand.
ATATTAATAGCGCCGGTAACGAAAACAGCACTCATTTTTGGAACGTACCTAGTTCTATTATCAAGTTCAAAATTATCAAGACCAGGCGTGGGTAGTTGAAAAACCCCGCACCTCACGGAGACATCGCTAAGGTGCTATCAGTCGACCCGTGATTAGGTCCCGATAATATTCTAACATGGCATAATATTTTTGTAAAAGGTTGTAATGTTTAATATCTCTATGTCAAACTGCCTGTCTTTAATATAATACCTTGTGAAAAATCTTAATTTGTTTATGGACAATTTTTAAATGCTATGTTCTTCCATCATTAGATAATAAAAAGAACTAGGTACTTCGTTTCAACCGTGTGTGCTTAGTACACCTCTCTCTTTAGGTATTTCTAGCAGCTTTGGTTTTTAAATTACCCTTATGTTTAAATTTATTTGAAAAATCTATATTTTTTTCAATGTTTGACTTAGTGGGTAATATGAGTTTCAATGAAATTTCTTGGACTTTCTCATTTAAAGTGCTTGTCTTAGCTTCTGACAAAGATTTCAACAGTAATTTTAGGTACCTACCTACCTACATCTTATAGACTAGTCAATTCATTTTACTTGTGAAATCTTTAACCCTGGTCCTCACTTTAATCTCCAATATTTTCAGGATTATAATTAGTACCGACGTAAATAACATATTGCTCATGTTATATCCTAGATTCCTTAAATTTAACAGCCCTATCCTGTAGGTACTAATTATAATATTAATTATTTAGAGGTATACTTACAAATCGCGAAAGTTTGACAACTTTTTGACGTAATATCGCCTTAAAAATCGATGACAGGCTGCACTTACGAAAAAGTGTCTAAAAAAAAGTCACGTTATTGATTGGTGGCTACGAACAGCGAATGGCGATTGCAGTGACATGACATGCGATACAATTGGAACTCACGCTATTGATTGGTTGCTAAGCAGCACGAATGGCGTTATGTTATCAATGTTTTCATGTTTTTTTTTATTATTCTTATGAATACGTCAACCCCATAATGTTTTGAGATTTGATATTTTTTGAGATCCTGTCTTTTTCCACTTCAACATAGTTGTAAAGACCCAACACAATGTAGACACACAATGTTAGGCACTTATAGTTTGTCTGGATCTCCAAATATACTTAGATGTATCACCACAAATAACTGTTTGTTTTTTTTTATTTTTTTATAATTGAAAAGATAAGTAGCAATGTGGGATTGAGCCCCACATTACTAGCAATCCTGTTAACCCCTCCAGCTAAGCTCAAAGGCTTGTGTTAGGAGTGGGTTCACGTCGCGTCGGTAGTATAATGGGTAGGATTCGAACCCGCGACCTCACGATTGCGAGACCGATGCCTTAGCCATTAGGCTACCGCCGCTTTGTATTAATTATTAGCAACATGACAGAAATACAATAAAAAACATTTTAAAATAGCCCTTACAGTAAAATATCTTAAAATCTAGAGCTGCTAAAAAAAAACAATGATTTTTGAAGTCACCACATCAAAATGCTTAATAATTGATGTCAAAATTTTTATGAAGTCGAATTTTGTAGAGCAGTGTTTTATTTTATTTGACTAGCTGACCCGCCCAACTTTGTCTGCGTTATTTTCCTCCGTTTTACAACATCATTCATTCATGTTTAGTTATTGGACTCCTATTGTTCGTAGCGTGATGTTATATAGCCTGTAGCCTTCCTCGATAAATAATATTTTTTTAATTGGAACACATATTAGTATAGATACGTTTGTTTGTAATTTTAAAACAGATAAATAGCCCTAAATCAAATAAGTAGATTTATTTAAAAGCAATTATGGCTTAACCCTATTGTACTATATCTATACTAATATTATAAAGCTGATGAAAAATTCCTTCACTCTTTACACTCAATCGAGGAAGGCTAATAGGCTATATAACATCACGCTACAACCAATAGAAGCGGAGCAGAAATAAGAAATGTTGCAAAAACGGGGAAAATGTACCCAGACGAAGTTGCGCGGGACAGCTAGTAATAAATATTTAGAAATATTTTTGAAGCATTAGAATATTGTTTTATATCAATGCATAATTTACATAGGTACCTCATTAAATAATACTCGTATTAAGTTTAAATACTAAATGAAACATATAACATTATTAGTTATTTTGATAGATGTAATGTAAGATAATGAGTGTACAAGGATTGTAGGACCTCTTTTACACTATGATCCATGTATAAATTGTCGCCACAGCTCGACGAAAAGTTTAAAAAGATCAGTAACGCTTTAGCATTAGAACAGTTACATTATACATGCATTAGAATAAAATCGTATCAGGAGTGCGCACGGCAGTGGCAGCAGTGTGCGCAGGGCATTACCTACCTTTTCTCAGAGCATTTCGTCGTATTTTTGTACCCTATAGATTTTTTTGTTTTTTTTTTGTTGCTTAAAAAGTGCTAGAAAGGCCAAATTCTTAGGATATGATGTCAATAAACAACATTAAAACATGCTACGTTTCAAAGGTATAGCTATATTACCTATACTTTATGAAATAATTTTATCTAAACCATCCAGATTTAGTCCCTGACTCACTGATTGGATAATAAGCAAAACCTAGGCTATATAAATAGATATTACCTACTTATAAATATGTATGATGTATATTTAATCAGTAAAACTTAAACCGCTAAATTACATTATTAAATTGTTTGGGAATTGCAGAGTTTTAATCGTTTAAAAACATGAATAGTAGTATAACGAGAATAAAGTACTACTCAATACCATATTAAAGTAACTGAATTGCAAACTGTGAAACATTGAATAGGTCTGCTCCTCATTTGTGGTCTTCATCATCAGTTCCACTTCACCAATTGGTATTTTTTAAGAGTAAATGCACGAATCACTATGAAATATACCTAAATCACTGTAGGTGTGCCTTTAATATTTTAAGAGTTCCCTCGATTTCTCCAAGATCCTATCATCAGATCGTGATCGGATGGCAATGGGACCAACTTGGAAGTATACCCTTTTAAACACAAAAACAATTTTTCAAATCGGTCCAGCCGTCTTTGCGTAATCGGTGAACAAACTAAAAAAAAAAAACATACAGACGAATTGAGAACCTCCTCCATTTTGAAGTCGGTTGAAAACTCTATGTAACTTGAGTGTTTGATTAGGTACGTACAGTTTATTTTCGGATTGATTCAGTTTATTTTTCTTGTACATCATAGTTCCTGCAAACAACAAAGAAGTCAAAGTTGTCCCTGATCAAGAAAAATGACGGGAGCATTAAAATGTCTGTAAGAATTAAAGGAAGGTACCTATATCTATTCTGTACCTTCCTTCAGCATAGTTCCTACCTACTTATTTCAAATAGACTCGATTTCTTATTTTCATGATTTGTCTGTTTCATGGTGGAACTACTGAAAGCTGATTTCAGTAGTGCGTTTGTTAGTAACCAACCAACAGGCCAAGTTAGGTACACTTACCATACACATATCCCCCTTGCAATATAATGAATTTTCTCCATGTTCCATCTAGAACCAATGTATCTGATCTGCAATTATTTCGAGGCGGAGTAAAAACTTGATAATGCCGCCCCTTCGCCTTTTCTTTTACAACGTTTATGAGAACGTGCCTACGACTAGAGTGGATGCGATCCAATTGACTCAACACTTCTAGGCAAATGTGAATCGCTCGCATGACTACCTTAAACATCATAACATAATTTTGTTAGTATTTTAGTATGTATTATTTTGACGTTTTCAAACAATCATTGATTTGGCTTTACGAAATAAAGATATTTGCGTTTGCATAGATCACTTCTCTTGAATTTGGCTCCTAGGGCACGGACCCCAAATTTCCCACTCTTAGATCCGGCACTGCCAACCGATGTAAAACTTGTGAATAATGTCGTGGCGCGTGCAAAACTGCGAAACTTATATTAAAAAATTAATGCAATCGCATTGACGTCATTCTATTCCATTAGAGTTTATGCCACTTGTCTAGACAATGTAGTCAAGAGACATCTTATACAAAGAGCTTACTATTCAATCGATGATTATTTAACTGATAAAGATAAATGGATGTAGTTCGTTGCTCCATATTAATGTATATTGTTGTATAGTTTATTGCATTTTATTAAGTGAATATTGTTGTCACAGTTTGATAATGTTACTTAGGTACTAGTTAAGAAAACGATTTACTTTTGTAAGTAAAGATTCTGCGCGATAAATGCTATTCTTTTCTTTCTTTTGAAAAAAACATGTATACTTATTCATTAAGTAGCAGTAAATTGGCCACTATTTAAGCACATAAAGGTTTTACATTGTAAGTTGATGCTGGTGGCAGCACCTTACCTGCATATACAGTTTATAAACAGAGAAACATTGTAAACATTTGCAATTTGAAAAGAGTGGCCACGAGTTTTTATTGCCTGTTCTTTTCTCGGGCTTTACCTATTGTTTGCGAACAGGCATTACCAGTAATGTAGAATCGACTTTTCACAAGTGTAGTATTTTGCTTCCTAAGTGAATAAATTATTATTATTATTATTATTATTATTATTAAAGGGGGGCTGGTGCCCATTACACAAGTTGATCTTACCTTTCATAGGTAGGTAGGCATCAGAGTCGCAAAAACTATATACCTAGGTAAGTACCTACCATGAATTTTATGGTAAGCCCAAAATTGTATTATTGTTTAGTTGTAGGTAAGTAGTTATGTGGTTTAGTAGTAGGTAGATGGGTAGATATGTAAGTCATTATAATCATAGTACAAGTTCTTGAAAAAGTTTTTGTTTATTTAATGATGATATTAGCAATGTCCTTAGGCTATGTTAAACTTATTAACCTCTAGGGCATTGCTTCTTGAACACGTAGCTATTTATGTCAACTGTCTATGATCGTTGCCATGTCGTTTTCACGATTTCTAGAAGTATCTACCTAAATATTAATAAGTAGGTATTCAATAGTAATAAGACAGGTATAATTTATACACTTGAGTGGTGCAATCTGCATAAAATAACAACGAAATAACAAATATCGCACAAAAGACTGTGACTATAGTAATTTATTTACATACATATTTAAAATATTATTATTATACATGATTGATACTATAGGTAAATACTAATTGTTGCATCTAACTCCGTCTGCCGAGTGTGTCAGGATCCAATCGATGTAGTTGCTAACCTTTGTGTATACGCCTGAAAAATAATAACGACTGCGTGAGTATGAATGTCCCACTGACGTATAGTCTTGGACTGTGCCGCCCCTTTCAATTAAAAAGTAAATATTGACTGCAAAGCCTGAACGAGAGAAAAAAACTTTGACAGATATTGTCCACAAGTCTCAATAGAGAGTGGTCAATTTTGTGAGGTTATGGCGCAGTCCTGTTCTCTACGTCAATGAAACCAGGACATGCGCCATATCCTTACAAAATTTACCACTCTCTAGAAAGAGACAACGCTACTTTGTCCTGTCAAAGAGATAGCTTAGCTTTTTATTTGAAAGGCATGGCGCAGTCCTGTTCTCTACGTCAATGGAATTTCCCTTTCTTTGGCATGCTCAAGCTTAGAGTTATTAATTTATAGATAGAGTAGAGGATACACTAGGGACATAGAAAAAACCGCTTGTAACCAATAATATTTTAAGTATAAATGTAAAAGTAGTTATGAACCAGGCAAGTGCATGTCGGGCCACGCGCAATGTAGGGTTCCGTAGTCGCCCCCCCCCCCCCCAATCCGAATAATGTGGCTTAGGAAGTGGGTCTTCTGTTGTTTTTGTTTCATACTTTCAACGTTATATCTACTTATTTCATATTTATATTTTTCAAAGGAATTTGATCAATCAAAATGTTGATCAGCTGTTACTCGTAAACTTGTTAGGCCTACTTAGCTGTGATAGTTTTCCTTTTAACTTCACTATACTACTATCGTGATTTTTTTTTACATACCCAACATCAACCATTTTGCTGGCAGAGGGGGGGGCACTTAACTCTAACAAAAATTTGCACTTTAAAGCTTATTATTTTACAAACGGATCCGTAATCTAAAAATCGTCATTCCACCCCTTAACCGTTGTTAAATGACCTATCTAATGATATCCCACACGATAGGGTAGGTAACGAAGAAAAATCACCTCCCCACTTTAAATGTACTTACCCTAAAATTTTTTTTTTCAAGGTTTTATTCTTTTACTTTGTCGGCGTAAGTAATATGTGCATCCGGACGGACGGATGGACATGGCGAAACTATAAGGGTTCCGTTTTGGCATTTTGGTTACGGAACCCTAAAAATGGTTGTCTGTAAAGTCGGTTTACGGACGGTAATTTTACGTGACAACGTCTAAAGAAAACATTGATGACATTGTAATAAACAGCTATGCCTGTGACATTTTTTTTGTATAGCATGTCGCTGCAATCACCAAAACATTGACTTTCAGCTGTTGACGCCGGCGATGCGACATTGACACATAAAAACTAAGTCAATTTTATAGATTTTAAGGTGCCGCTTTCTGAGCGCTTGTCACCTATCTACACCTTTATACTTAAAACATAATTGCTTGTAACAAAAATCAAACAATCTGTCAATGATGACAGATTGTGGTCATTTATGCACTTGCTGTGCATGCGTGAGTAGCAAGAAATAAGGTTGCCGGTCTTCTTTTTCTTTTTGGTCAAAAGACAACTAGCTGGCTGTTCCCCTTACTATACAGCCTTTGGGCTGTAAAATTCTTTAATAGAATTGTACACTACCTACTACTTACATGTGCTACAATATATATATATATATATATATATATATATATATATATATATATATTTTTTTTTTTTTAAAGACAACTTCCGCAGTAGGTCCAAGCCCTGTGTCGCGGGGGACTTTACAAACATACAAGTCACGGACACAAAGTACATCCAGACTTGGGACAACAATTTGTGGATCACACGAAGTGGTGTCCCGTGTGGAAATCGAACCCACTACCTCTTGCGTAGCAGTCGGACACAATCCCACCGCGCCACAGAGGTAGTCAAAAATTAATTTTAAGTACCTACTTCGGTGGTCAGTTTTTTTACCCGACTGAGGGGAGAGTTATGTGTTTAACGCGTATGTTTGTGTCCTTCCAATGTTTCTATGTCCCCTCTTATGAGGTTGAGCCGTTAATGAGATAACTCCGATTTAAATTTAAAGTGAATCTAATGACGTATCAATAATCCATTTAAGATTCTTATTTTTAAAAAAAGTTTGGAGTGGCAAATCATTGAAAAAATAACGTTATAATGAAACAAATATTAGGTAGTTCTTAAAAAATCGCCTTTTAATTATCTTACAATGACTAAAATGTACTAAATAAAAAAATAAATTAAATACCTAAAAAATCGCTTGCAAAAAGACAGAAACAAGGCCCTCTCGACCCGTCCACCCACTGGACTTTCCCACCAGTGGGTGGACGGGTAATTCACGAGTACCCTTCCACCCACCACGCTAGTGTGAACAGAAATAAGAATCTAGTTATCGATTAAGTTAAAATTAAAAAGAAAGTTACTAACATTTAGGTAGGTACCCTTTAAATTTAATATCATGCAGTCGGAAGCATAAATGAACTTTTATATTGTGCCTCCAATTACTGCTGTTGCAACTGTTTTTGTCTCTTTGCTGGCAGGGTTTTTTAGTTTTTAAAGCCAGGAGCCAACGTGTGGAGCCGACGTAAGATCGACATTCAATAGATGTTAGGTACTATTAACATTACCTTAAACTCTATTCTGCCTAATAGCTACCTACGACTTTAATTCAGATAGGAATGAATCTCCCCAAAATAGTGCATATGTGCTCGCACGCTTGGGGTCTTCCATGCCCTGGCGCACAATTGCACTTACCACCTTTTTTTTTTTAAAGATAACTAACAATGTGGGATTGATTCCCACATTACTAGCAATCTTGTTAACCCCTCCAGCTAAGCTCAAAGACTTGTGTTAGGAGTGGGTTCACGTCGGTAGTATAATGGGTAGGATTCGAACCCGCGTCCTCACGATTACGAGACCGATGCCTTAGCCATTAGGCTACCGCCGCTTCAATTCTAAATACTTCATTATTTTTTCATATTATTTAACAATGTTATGATAGAAATATCTGCATAAAGTACTAGCAGCACAAACTTAATGTCAATAGTTATGGCGTCGAAGGTAAATTAAACAACTCCTTTCTTCGACTGGCCTGGTTGTTCATAGTACCTACATACTGCCTTTGGGTAGGTAGGTACAATAAGCTGATAGGCAACTTGCGATATGGCCGAGGTCACCTTAAATATTAATGGTCAGAGTTTTTTATAAAATAGGGCTAAATTTCTAGCCGACCGTGACCACGAAAGGTTAAATTCAAATTTAAAACTTGAAACAGTTTACCAAACAATGACATTTTTAGTTATGTACTCGGTAATTCAATGTAAAATATAAAACAATACACAAAAGATTGCATCAGTTTTTCAAGGTTTATCTAGGCGAATTTTGGAAGTCACAAAATAATGACGCGAGACGTGATCCATTGTTACATTACGCTTTCAATATTTTTGTTTCTCATTAAAGAGCAGATTGACGCAATGACGCATTTAATAATAAAAATATTAATATTGGTAAGATGAGATGAAAAAAGTTGCGGTACTTATCGGTATACCTTGGCCACTACTCGTTTTGTTTTCACAAAGAGAAAATACTCCCGCATAGGGATTAGGACCTATATAAGCCCTGTGTCTTACCTACTGTAAACATAAAGGCAATGCACCCAAACTCGAACAACTATTTGTTGATCATACAAAATGGTGCCGCGTTTGGGAATATTTAACCTCTTGCGCGGCTGTCTCGAGGTCACGGGTACGAATCCTACCCATTATACTACCGAGTCTACCGCCATGAACCCACTCCTAACACAAGCTATTGAGCTTAACTGGAGGGGTTTACAGGATTGCTAGCAATGTGGGACCACAATCCCACATTGCTACTTACCTTTACAAAAAAAAAAGCTTTTTGATTTTACGAATATGCTAGAATTTACTAAAAGCCTAAAACAAATAAAAAACTTACCAGGATACCTGGGGTCTGCACATCCAATTCCCCAAGACACAACACCTTTAATAAAACAGATCTAATTTAATATAATTTTCAGTAGATATGTACATTTTTATTAAAACCACTTGACAACGCTTCATGTTTCCAAATCTAATAAACAAGGTATTTAATATTACATTAAAATCGAATAATAGAGCGATGTTTTCTTTGAAATATGTATTTTTTTATGATTTTATACTAGCTTAAGCCCACGGCTCCGCCCACGTTGTAATATGTGCTATTGCTCAGTTCCTAATGAAAGTAGGGTGATAATATATCCCTACTTCCCTACTAATAAATAAATGTGAATGTAAGTTTGTTTGTTACGTTTTCACGCAAAAACTACTCAACCAATCATCATGAAACTTTGTACACATATTCTTGGAGGTATTAGAAGTAACATAGTATTATAAAAAAGGGGAAAATTTACGCAGACGAAGTTGCACGGGACAGCTAGTATCCTATAATTTAATCTGGACATAGGAGATTAAGCTCCCAAAATTTGAATAGAATATGTCTAGTAGTTTTACACACACACACAGTACACGAAAAAAAGTAAGCATGATTTTGGATTCATAAACCCATATTTAATCGATCTAGGTTAGTTTTTTTTTAAATCTCCTATGTACAGAGACAGCTTCTTTACAATTGTAATAGAGATACTCGTAGATAGATAGATGAATTAGTAAAAAAATCTTACCCGCTTGTACATATTTTCCTTCTGGCTGAAAAACCAGTAAAGGCCCTCCACTGTCACCCTGTCGAAATGTAATGAAATGAGTAATCAAAAAAAACTTTAATTGCTTCCAAATCTCCACTTAATAAATGAGTAAGTATGCCAACGTGAAGCTAAAATGTGCGTGGTGAACACCCAGTGGCTACTAGCCAGGCCCGGCCCCGGAAGAGCTAGTGGAGTGCGGTCAGCACCAGGTGGCAAAGGGCGCTACGAAGCCAAATATGAAAATCAATCTAGCAGAAAACAAAAATAGGATGGTCTCTTTTGGGAGTTATTGCATAAAATAAAAGTGGGCTGAAAAACAATCTCGCTCTACTCTGAACCAGGAATCAGGTTGGTGCTGCTACAAGCTCCTAAATTTTTGAATTGTTATATGTGTGTAACTTTTAACCAATTTCTCCTAAAAACTGATAAGTACACCATTTTCTTGGAGTTGGAAATCTAGTAGACCCGTATAGTAGAGTGAAGAGGCGAAGGATTCAAATTTTCTTAAGGTAACTTGATACACAATTATATTTTAGGTAATTACAATTTAAAGGGAAACCGAAAATAATGGTTTTGGACCCTCCGCTACTGATTGAGTGTGTATAGGTATGAACTTATACACACTCTACCAGTGGCGGAAGGTTAACTGAACAAGATAACATTATCTTGTTCAGCCTCCCATCTTGTTCAGTTCACCCTCTGCCACTGGTAGAGTGTGTATAGGCACAGATAATATAATACTATTCTAGGTCTAGGTAAGCTTTTTCAGAGTATATTTACCTAATATATATGTTCGTAAACTTTCGCGATTTGTACCCATTATAGGCTACGGGTCTTAATCGCGTAAATATTTTATTTTAAGGCTTAATACCGTGACCACGGCCGTGGTCACAGGTAGAGTCTACCCGTGACCACGGCCATTGCAATACGGTCGAAACGTCGGGCAATAAACAAAGGTATTTAACCTTAAAATAAAATATCAACGCGATTAAGACCCGTAGCTTATAAATTTCTGTAATATATTTACCTAAATCACATCTTTTACTAGACTGTTGAACGGCTTTGGCGAAGGTTAGTTAAGTAAAAGTACCTTTATATGGAATCGGTCACGACACACAATGATTTTTTAAATGTTGAATGAATATAATAACATATTATACTTTCTTTGACGTCCGTTACAATGATAATGAGATGTTAATGATTTCATTTTAGTGAATAACAATTCATATTTTCTTCTCTTTGTTTGCTGTGAAAAGGGCATCGGAGTTCATCGTAAAGTTACTATATTTACTGATAAGTAGTATATAGCTAGTTGATTATCTGAGTAGTTTTATTCGAATTCCGGTGTCATACCGGCTAAAAGAGACCCAGCAGTTAATAATGCTAAGAGGATCAAGCCTCTCTGTAAGTGTATAAGTTCTCTTAAAATACGGCAGGACTAAGATATTTTTTAAGACAGCTTGATCCCCTTAGTACAGCCCTCCCCTTGGATCCATGCTGCTTAGTATTGTCTATTAGGTAATCGTCTATATGGTAGCCCAATGGCTAAGGCATCGGTTTCGCAATCGTGAGGTCGCGGGTTCGAATCCTACCCATTATACTACCGACGTGAACCCACTCCTAACACAAGCCTTTAAGCTTAGCTGGAGGGGTTAACAGGATTGCTAGTAATGTGGAACTGAATCCCACATTGCTAGTTATCTTTGTAACAAACATAAAAAAAATGCCCAGTTTTCAGGGAAGACAAAAAAAAACCGTGGGCACAGCCCTAGTAAGAGTTTCTCCTGGTTACCTGGCAGCCGTCCTTTCCTTTAGAGAAAGCGCACATCATGGTGGACTTCAAATGCTGAGCCAGTTGTGACCTCATGCAGTCTTCGTCCGAAAGGATTCGAAGACTGGCTTTTAAAAGAACCTTTGATGATGACTTCTCAGCGGCCACCCGGCCCCATCCAACAATAGTTCCTACTCTACTTGTGAAATCTTCGCCTGAAATGAAATTTAAAAAAAATATTAAGTTGATATTTAGCTACTTGGGAAAATTACGGTGTTCAAATTCATATTCGAAATTCTTTATTCACTTCGGACGCAAATCAACTCTTGTGATACGTCGGGATTCTACATGTACCTACATGTAATGCCAAGTTCGCAAAAAATAGATAAAGCCGAAGAAAAGGCATGGCAATAAAAACTCGCGCTAATTTTACAATGTTTGAATGTTTATAAACGTATGGTAAAAAATCGAAATAAGATCAGTAATTATCAGTTTAGCACACATTAAAAATCTAATAACATATGTCTTAGAGAAAGTTACGGAAATCTCTAACAGGTTATGAAGATTTTGAATACTATTTGCACAGTAAAAAATGTATTACTTAGTAAAATTTTGTAGGTAGAATACCTAATTATTCATTTATTTGAATGTATTCGGAAAATATTTCTTGGAAAGTACATGTCTAAATTCCGTGACGTTCAAAGGTCTTCCAACTAACACGCGGGTGTGACCCTTAAACATAATAATAGGACATCTATTTAATATACTTGAAGTCGTAAGAAAATATTTGACCTTGAGGTAGGTACATTGAAGAGCACATCAACATCCACCTAGCTATACGAAAATGGACTATTATTATATTGTAAAATTTACGTGACCTTTCCTTTATTTAAGATACGATGCTATTTATTAAAAAATAACCCGATTACAGTCTGGTCAGTCAAGAGGACACATTTTATAGACAATATGCAAACCAATTGCACACAAACAATTAAAACAATACGAAAAAAAACGGGTCACGAGAAACACGTTCGGTCAAAGCGAGGGTCTGGGCAATTGTACATTAATTAAACAAAGTTAACAATGCACATTATAAAGAACGGTTCAAGTTCAATTTTTACTTGCCCTATTGGTCAGTTTGTAATTGTTTATTGATACTGCGTGATTGAGAAAAACTTTTTTATAAATAGGTAGGTACTGGCTGTCGTCATAACAAATGAAGTTAAGCTTTCTCGGGATGGCAATGTTTGCTTTAAGGGGGCTTATCATACATCTCCCCCTATAAATTAGGTACCAGAGTTCTTCCGACTTCTAGTGTGAGAGTCGTAAAAATACAAGCTTGTTTTCGCCAAAATACAAAAGACAGAAATATGTACTTAAACAAAAAACTGAAAAGAAAACTGTATACTTATCAATAACTTGATAAAAAAACTATTTAGTTTCATCATAATCTGTTAAGTTCAATATTTAAAATTAAGAAATTGCTCATTGCCTTTTGTTATTGTTTCTGATAAAAGCAAAGACACACTGTTCTTGTGTTCTTTGTAAAAAACACTAATGCCATGAACGGTTTAGTTCTCTTTAGTCTTCTCACTATGTCAGTTATATCAAGGAGCTGCATAGCCTTTATATGTTCAAGGAGTTGTCACTCATGAGCTTGTGCATACTTTTTTATAACTTGAGCAAAAAGGTCACGATCGAGACCCCGTTTCTTACATACCAGGGAGTATTTACCCCTTAATACTTTATTTTAAAGTCTTTGGACTATTTCAATATTGCTTTTTTGGTACAGCCCCATAGCTGAATACTATAAGTGCACACCGGTATAAGTACTTGTTTTTATAGAATAATTTTATTGTGAACTGATAATGTGGAATGTTTGTCGAGCAAACAGTTTATTTTTATATAGCGTACTCTAACTCTACAGCCAGTAGTGACTGGTGTTACACCAGCCGTTGGCTATTTATTTGTCACCTTTTTTTGGAACTTGGTTAACTCAGTGTCCTGTATCTTAATACCTAATTTATTGGTGTAGTACTCAAATACTGTGTAATTGTGAGTTGTAAACTATGCAATATACATACCCACTTCAGGCAAACATATCGGGACTATAGTTTCACTGAATTGTACTGGATTGTTTAGTGCTGCTATCGCAATATCATTTTCATCTCGAACAGCGGTCGATGTGAATTGTTCGTGGATCGTAATACTCGAAATATTGCGTTTCTCTACGTTCTTCAAATCTTCCATATTGTCTAGTCCTATCAAGACTTCCATTACTTTGAAGTTATCCCTGAAATCAGATGATTTTTCAATCATTAGGTATTTCTTAATATTCATTCACGTTTCGTTTGTACCAGATAATTTAAAATTCGTTTAAGTACCTACTTTTTTAAGACAACTCCGGGATTAGTGGCACTATGTCTCGGGGAGCTTTAAAAACATATGTTTTTAAAGTTCCCCACTGACAAAAAGTATCTAAACCCAGACTCAGAACAACATTTTTTGATTGACACAAAGTGGTGTACCGTGCACGAATCGAACCCAACCTCCCCTGGCTTAGCAGTCAGGGTCACTAGCTACTAGACCAACGAGCCGGTCAAATTACATTACTTTATAATAAATATCGAATTTTGTTTAAGAACCGTTTTCTCTTTAACTATCAACCCGACAACAACTGCCCCTGTTGCGCTGTGGGAATGTGTCCGACTGCTACGCAAGAGGTCGTGGGTTCGATTCCAACACGGGACACCACTTTTTGTGATCCACAAAGTGTTGTTCCGGGTCTGGACTGGACTTCTACTTTATGTCCGTGACTTGTGTTTGTAAAGTACCCCACACACAGGGCTTGTACACTACTGCGGGAAAAAAAGGCGCTGTCTTTGGGGCCAAGAACACAAGAACTAATCCAAAATACTTATGCATCGTAACGTCATTAAGCCTAAAGTCGAAAATATATCTGGTGATTTTTAATATACTAATAACTTCCCGCCTCGGCTTCGCACGGACTCATCTCCACTATCTTTAAACAAACGTAATATGCATGTATAAACCATACAGAAGAAATTATCTATAGTAGTCCCGCTGAAAGTTTACACTTGATAATTCATCATCAATGTTGCTAGGGATGTGACTAAATCATTCATAACCAAAAGAGAATTTACCGACAAATCGATTCTAAATTGTGGTTATGTAATTCTTTGGAATATTACATTCTAGGAGATTTATAAAAAGAAGATAACGTTTACAAGGACAACAGCAAACAGTTTCTTAGCAATTAATAAACAAATGGTTATTCTCTTAATTCATTTTCATTTTTTTATTGTTATCTAATCTACATAGATTTCTTATTAGATATATTTTGGGACTTAATCGCATGAATTATTTAAAGGTACGAACCTTTTATTCACCCGACGTTTCGATCGAATTGCACCGATCGTGGTCACTGGACCCGTGAACACGATAGGTGCATAAAAGTATGTATAAAAATCGCAAAAGTTTAAATACATACATTTTAATAAGCTATTAGGGATAATATTTTTTTTTTAATAAAATCATGTAAGTACCATAATGTGTGTTGATTTCATTTGAGCCAAGTATGCATGCCTGAAACTTGAACGCGAGTCATAGAACGGTGATTTGAACGCGAGTCATAGAATGGTGGTCATCTTCTACGCAGTAAGCCAGTATTTGGGGAGCTGGTCATAATTCCCCGACGCCTCATGTATCTATACAACACTTCATCTTTCTATATGTGTTCGTAAACAGCCTCATTTTATTGCAGATTCGTTGGAAACCAACTTAAAAATGATATCGACTATCGTCAAAGAAAAATAATAATACTGATACTGAAAAACGCATTATACCCACCAAAAACTGGGCAAGAGCATGTCGGACCATGCTCAGTGTAGGGTTCCGCAGCCTTGAACAATCGAAAATCGCAGATGCTGTACGAAATAATATGTACGCTTACTATACACGAAACAGATACTCTACTATACGAAAAATATTAATATCATTATAAGATGCTGGCTTGTTTGCTGGTTTGTAAGAATGCAAATAAAAGAAAATAAAATATGGAGAGAAACGATATAGTTAAGCAAAGGATATTTCATGTTTAGTAAATTTTATTAATATAACAAATTGTAGCAAAAAAGGGCGCTTATTAATAATTTAAGATGTAAGATCTGCCGGAGAAGGTTTTGTGAATAATGCTTTACTAGCATTTGAATTCTAAAAGCACTAAATAATACCATGAGGAAATGGATGCCTACAAATTTATGATGATATTTTTAAATTCCTTAAAAGAACTCTTTATATATATAATTATAACACACTCGACAATCTCTTTTTCGCGTGTATTTTACAAAGATTGAAACGATTATTTGATGTTAATCGATTTCTTTGGTTCAGCACGTTACCAGTTGTAATTTGTCGATTTTCTACAACTTGTTGTCATAGCACTAACACGTGTATTTTTTCAAAATTATAATGACGATCTACTGAATGTCTTGTTTTGTATGAATGCCTGGATGGCCGTGCTCGGTTTTTTTAAACGACGTTTTCTAAATCGCCCCCGAAACCCCCTGAATGCTAAATTTCATGAAAATCGCTGGAGCCGTTGCTGAGACATAATATATATATATATATATATATATATATATATATATATATATATGTATGTATATTACAAGAACTGCTCGTATATATAAAAGTCATTATTTGCCCGGGACTTTGAAATAATTCCATATTATTCCATTCAAAAATACTCTTGATGGTTTGCTTACTCCAAGTTTACTCATTGGCATAGAGAAATTGACAAAAATGTTCGTTTGTGAGGACTATAACTCGTGGTGAAAACCGCACCAAAATCCATAGCGTGACTTAGGAGGAGTTAGCAAATGTGCAGACAGACGTGGAAACCTACTACTTTAACAAATATGTATGGATGTTTTGATTTTAAATACCAGATAAATAGATTATTACTAACTTAAGGCTTATGTCAATTGGTAATAACCTTCGTGTCAAAAAAAAAAAAAAAAATGATGGAGCGGGCCATTATACTTTACATAAAAGACATTCCCTCTTTTTCAGCTTTAAATACATAAGCATGCGTTAGCAAGTTTCTATGAAACTCTGTCAGTTTTCAAGTGAGATTTCTGAAATTTCGTATTTGGCTTTTTGGTTTAAAATAATAGAAAAGGTGTTTTAGCGTTTTTGGAAAATCAACCCCCAAGGGGTAAAATAGGGGTTGCAAGTTTGTTTGAAACTGCGTCAGTTTTAAAGCTAGATTTGTGGTTGTAAATAAATAAACACGTGTTTCAGCGATTTGATTGGAAGCCAAAATCATTCCTTAACGGGGCAAATTCATCGAGCAATAGCTAATAAATATATAAGTATACTCGTAGACTAGGCGTAGTTTGAAATGAGCTATGTATGAAAACAAAAGTAGGTAACTAGGTATGTTGTTCTACCTTAAAAACCGACCGAGATGATCTTTTAACATCGATATAATATGTACTAACGTACTCTTTCAACCCTTTCTCGGTGAAAGCACTTTATAAAATGAAAACATTGACCGTTACTAAACGAAGTTGCTTAATCATAAGTCAAGTCGCGTAGCAGACATGACAATGGCATGTCTAGCCTTTTGACTCGTGCCAGACTGTACTGTGTGTATGAATCGTACCAATAGGTACATAGGTAAACGAAATGTCTACCTATATAGAGATTTATTTTCTTTCGTCGAAATAAGAAAGCCGAAAGAATAAGAGATAGACAAAATGTCTTTATCGACATGCACAAATTCCTCTTAAACGTGAGATCCTATACCCGGACTCAGTTACATGGGCGCACCCAGGGACAGTTTTGGGGGTTGAACAATGTTATTTACCCGTTAATGAATCACTACTAACAGGAATTCCACGGCCTCTCAATTATATAGAAATGTAAGCAAACACATAATAAATGTGTTTTAAATTAATTACTACACGATTCAAATTCCGATTGAAACTTTGTAATTACGCGACAGAATTCCCGACCACAGTATCACCTTATCGCCAATGAAAATTCATTTTGTGATAAAGAATTTGAAATTTTGTTATTACAATCATTGATGCCTGTTACAAATTCACAGTGTACATTTGTCTATAAATATTTTCTTTATAGGCATTGAGGTATTAATGTACTAAGAACATATTATCTCGATGTTTATAAGGTACCTATTATTGGTTGTGATAGCGACCACGTAAATGGCGACTCTAGAAAATGCATTTTGAATTACTATTAAATATGTTTTATCGAGCACCACTTGATTTGTTGGTCAATTTAATTTTGGCAAGGCCAATTTCACTATCTGACCCCTTACCATAATAATAATGATCTTAAAGCTAAGATTTGGATTTGCCTTTTTTCAATTGTGTAATTAAAATAAAGTTCTTACCATTTAAAACAATGTCCTGCACTAAGTACATGCTTAGTGGTGATTATTGCTCCACCACAATGCATGCGCTCATTCTTCAGTATCGCCACTGTCCATGGGAAGGAGTGCGGCTCAGCTCTTCGACCTCCCACTATCCTCCATACAACACTGTCTGATGGTCTACCACAATCTGGTAAAGTTACAAAGAAAATTAGAACTTGAACTTTAAGATTTGGACTTAAATTATAGTAATGACCAAGCTATCTAGTGATTACATTTAAAATCCTTCCTCAACTTGAAATAAAAGAAAGTGATTTTCTTCAAAACGACTGAACCTACTTTCATCAAACAAAGCTTCGAATCATCTCAATTAAACCAGCTTTCAAATGATAGCAAATAAAATCCGTAAGTACATCCGTGGGCGCTAAGATGACAGACACAAATCAACATTCACATGTTAAACTTTCATCACCTGTTTTTATTAGTTTAAAAGACTAGATACACTTAACACACATATTATCACAGACACAAAGTACACTCAGACTTGGTTCAACTATATGTTAATAATCCTTAAAATGGTATCCCGTAAGGGAATCAAACCGGCAACCTTTTGCACAACAATCGTAGGAAATAACAAAACTTAACTAAACTCCTCATAGAGTTTATTCAGTAGGCATAGTTATCTCGGTATAGGTACTGGGGACTACGACGGATCATCAACACAAGGTATGTGGCCAAGATTCGTGTAAGCGTCATACTAGATTGAGAACTGTTCGAGCTTAATTCAAACAAATAATTAAATTGAAATGGAGTTGAATGCAGAAACACATTTGCTGCTGACATTTGTCTCCAGAATTGACGGTCTAAAGGCCATCTAGAAATTAACGATTAGATATTCATGAAGACATTGTCTACCTGAGTTTTGAAATATATTTCTCGACGTCTGGACCAGATGGAAGAGATATATAGGAATCTATGTCAAAATATTTTACGTGGTCTAAACGTCTCGACGTAGAAAGAGATCCATAGACCTCCGAAGCGAATCAAGGCCTAATAGCTATTTTGACTTCAAGTAGCCATTCATAGCGTGGTCTCTAGATACTACATTTCTGCAATAGTGGCACATTTTGTCTTTTTTTTACCTTTTTCAATTTAATTGTTACAGAAGAAGGTGAATGTACTGGAATAATAAGGGCGTGCGGCGCGACCCACATAACTTCTTTAAAATGTAAGACATTGCAATTGCAAATACGTCATACCCACATAAATAAATCATGATAGAACGGTGTACTGTGCGGGTCAGCTAGTCAACAATACAACGTATGTTATCACAGTGTGTCAAGTTCGAATTTAGCAAGGACAACGATAGCAACATACCGCCCGTGAACCTGTTTAGTTTTGCTAGTTCGGCCGTCAATCATAAAAGTTTCGCTAAACGGATTTAAGCACATATGAATACAAATAATCTATACTAATATGAGATATAAAGCTAAAGAGTTTGTTTGTTTGTTTGAACGCGGTAATCTCAGGAACTACTGGTTTGCATTGAATATTTTTTTCATTGTTGTATAGCCCATTTATCGACGGACGCTATAGGCTATGTAACATCACGCTACGACCAATAGAAAAATGTTGTAAAAAGGGGGAAAATGACGCAGACAAAGTTGCGCGGGTCAGCTAGTATACGAATAAGAGATTAAAGGTTCAGTTTTTTTTTTCGATTATTGAAAACACAAGCAGGTTGTAAACCTGATGGTAGCGTCACGCTAGCCCAAAACAGTATTAGCTCACCCAAATGTTTGCTGTGCAAAGATCTGGAGACTGAGATCATGGAGACCATACACGCTACGAAAGAATGCAATGCAACGAAGAAGTCTACCTGAGCAAGTTTGCTTGCGCAGGAAACTAGAGCGTGTGCAGTTTTTAAGCCCAGCACAGGGGACCAGCGCAAAATCCAAAATTTATTTTTCGAGTGCCATGGTACGGCGTAAAGAACTGTACCTATTTGCTACAGGACCGTCGAACAAAACTCAGTACGCTGCTGTTTCACGGAAGTAATAGGTAGGGGCAAAAGTATTTTCGTATTTTGAATGTATTGTTTAGTAATCAAACCACTTTGGTTGTACTGAATGTAACTGGCTGGTTTTAATACCATTAAATGTTGACATTCTGAAAAAAAATTAGTTCCCGGCTTTTTTCAATTGTTTTTCAAGCAAGCAAAATGAACGTATGTGACGCAGAAATTCGGTACATTTGAAAGTTTTATTACAAAAAAGGTAAATATGCGACGAACGCCGCGAATAAAATTTGTGCGGTTTGCGTACCTAATGCGGTAGCAATACGAGTTTCAAGTCTTGAAATTTTAGTGTGAAGGAGAGGTTTGCTGGACGCCCTGTTACATATAAAATCAGTGCCAACTTTGAAAAAGTAGAGCAAGATCGACATATTAGTAGCTACGATATTGATGTTGATCACAAAACAGTTTTACGTCATATACAAAAGTCTGGGTACTAGATAAAACTTGATATCTGGAAACCTACTACATGATCTCACAGAGAAAAACTTAATGCAACGTGTTTCTATTTGCGATTCTCTGTTGAAACGTAACAATTCTAACCCATTTCTTTACGGGTGATGAAAAATGGGTCATTTACTATAAGAATGTCCGAAAAAAATCGTGGTTGCATCGACAAGCCCCACAGACCGATTTTGCTGATCCTGATCTTTATCCTCCAGATTTCCACCTGTTTCGGTCACTTCAGAACTCTTTAGGAAGCACAAAGTTAACCTCAAAAGAACATTGTGAAAACTACCTGTCAGATTTTTTTAAATTAAAAATCTCAATTTTTTTATAGCAATGGGATCATGGCACTACCCACAAGATCGCAACAACTCATCGATCAAAACGGCACATAAAAAATTACACATAAGAAATATACGAAAATCCTTTTGCCCCGATCGTATATTACTTAAAATGTGGTGGTAGGTACCCATCAAGAGGTTCTATTAGACTAACCCCGGTAATAGGTCGATTAAAAACAATAGTAAATAGATAAGATTAAGTTGTAATATATAATAGGATACTTAATACTTAGCGTCTTTTTAAGCATTGTAAAATCAAGGGTGTAACATATAACATGTATGTAACATACATTACAAATCTATTTCATACGTAATGTTACGCTAATTTGCTCTCCCTAATCGATAGTTGTTACGGTTTATGAGAAAAACCTACGTCCGACAGCGGTCGATGACGTCTGAACATTATTTATGAATTTAAATTTATGTAAGTTGTAATATTTCTTATGTATATCTAGAGATTGATGAACAAACTATATTTTGACCGTCATTAACGTACTCCGCTTAAAAATGAACTAGTTTTCGGCCGCGGCTCTGTCCGCGTGGATGTCGGTCATCGCGATAAAAACTGTAAGATTATCCTTTCTCGGGACTCAAACTGTTTTCGTAACAAATTTCATCTAAATCCATTCAGCGTTTTAAGCGTGATAACGTAACAGACATACAGACAGATTTTATATTTATAATATTTGTATGGAATATTTTTTCGGTCGCCGTACGTTATCGCTTATAATGCAATATAAGTAACGAAACTGTGTGATACTGAAAATCTATGTAATCGTGACATGATCTGTGATGAATTTTGTGTTTACTGTGTATCAATGAGGATATACATACGCCAGTCAAATCTTACAGGTTAAATCCCTAAACAGCTGCATTTTTAGTTTGTTATTTGGATCCCTCAGAGGTAAATATATGGAACTATGTTTTGCAAACAAATAAAAGTTGTGCTATCTGCGTAATATGTAAAATGGCAAAACTTTTGGTTTTTTTTCAGTTTTTACTTCTGCCCTTTTTGGGCATGAAAAGACAAAGATGTTATACGACCTTCAAAAATATCCACGGCTAGTTGAGGTGGCTACAATTTTCCTACAGCCTGATGCCACTCATGACAGAACAACCGCTGCTAGAAATAAGCTTCTTGTGGCTCTGTTTGCAGAAGTAGTCATAAGCACGCCTAACACTCGCCCTAATCAAATACTTCAGCGATTAACTGCTTACGCCAAGGTTTCTGGTCTGCCCAAACTGAAGAGGCTGCAGCTCAACACGCATATCGAATATACCACCAGGTTCTACCAGTACTGCTACCCGTGACTTTTACAAAAGACTCAAACTCTTCTAAAAATCGGTTTTTACATGAAATTAAACATACTTAATAAAAATTATAATACATGCGGAGCTACGGGTGAGCTGGAACACTCTTAATATACCTTTCAATATAATGGAGATATTTAATAATAAATACATAGTTTTGGAATTGAAAAACTAAAAAGAGTCCGAAAACTTTGCCGTTTTTATTGTAGCACAATTTTTTTGCTTGCAAAATGTAATTACACACTCCTCTAAAGGGTGCAAATAACATACTAAAAATGCAGCTTTACATCGCGTTAATAAGCAAGCTTGTAAGACATTTATATTAAAAAATAACATATCTATTCATATTTTATATAAAAAACTAGCTAATCCGCGCAACTTTGTTTGCGTTATTTTTCCCCATTTTTGCAACATTTTTCATTGATGCTTCGATACACACATAAATTTTCTCTTTTGTGGTGTAGATTTTCAGGAAAAATATATTTCAGAAACTCGAGCTCTAAGGGGACCGCACAATGTCGCCAATCGATCTTGAAATTGCAGTTAAAAGTGATGCTGACTGCGAAACTATCCCAAATTGCGATAATTAGGCACAAATGTATGGAAATAGCATCGACAAATACCTGAATAATGGATACAGGTTTCGATGGCACATTTGTCGACGTCCTTAGAATAGCAGCGGTATCTTGCACGTGTTGTAAATACGAGACGAGAGCTATCAACAGTCGTAATAAGTGAACTATCACTAAGTACCTTGACAGTGTAAACCTTCATCATAAAAATAAAAGAAAATGGTCAGTGTCGATGGCTTAAGTAAGTACCAGCGCTTTCAATGGATAACCAACATTAAAATTAAGAAAAAGAACTCAACGTGGTTGTTCTCAGTTGGGCCATCAATTGATATGACTGTGTTAAGTCTCAAGTCAGTAGCTTAATGCTCACTTTCTCAGAAAATTTAAAAAACCAAGTGACGGACAGAGAAACAAAAACATTACAAATGTATAAAATTTTGTGCAGTAGGTATTAGTTATTGATAAAAGCAACCAAATTATCAATGCACAAGCCAAATCTCATTTCGTTTACAGTTTACAGTTGATTAGTTACAAATGTAACGTTATAACACTGCACTAATTTAAATAATATTTCGTCTCAGTTCTACTTGTTAGTTCCACGATTTTGTTGCTAACATTTTTTTCTCATTAGTGCTACTACTTTTTCTATTTAATTTTACCTACATACATACCTACTTATACCATATTTGTCTATAATTATAAAAGGTATCATTGTACTTACGACATTCGAATCCCTGTACCACCACCACCTAAAACATAATCACCGTTTGATAACGTTTATGTGTACTTACATTAATTACAACGATTAATTTTGAATCATTATACAGACCTGGCCAAGCCCGATTAACAAGTAAATAATAGTTAATACTGTGAACATTTCAGTATGTATGTTAGACACTGCACTCACTCATAGCCACACTACCACACTGTTTTCTGCAACTGATGTTTGCTTATTTACGCTCTACACGGATTTAAAACGCAGAAATTATCCACGCGATAATATCCTTGTAAAATGAACACATTGAAGGTTATAAACTTTATCGTGAACATTAGAACTACAATTTCTTTCATAATTAATCTAAAATATCCCCCATTAGAAGCTTTTATTTGAGACCTAACAGGTAACGATTGACTTCTCTTTTGATATTTGAAAAATGTGTTATCACGCGTCGTAAATATTATCACTTCTTATTCTCGTTTCAATTTGTTTCTGCGACCAATTTACCTATTTTCTTATCGCCAAATCATAACACACTGGCTGAAGCAACAGCGTGAAAAGAATTTTCATATTAAAACGGTAAGCGTCTGCGGTGAAAATACACAAATATGAGTCGAAAAAAGGTTGGATAATAAATTAGACAAGTGTTTTTCTCGTTTAATATAACTACTGTTTCGATTTTATTATTACTATTCAATGCGTTCTGAACAGAACGTCCCGTCCTGAGTTTCTTTTTTGATCCAGGTAGTGTATTTGGAGACCATAGTGTAGACACCTGTAAATTATACAAAAATAATTAAGTGTTATCATATTGTGATACCAAACAAACCAACCTGGCACTGTCCAACCGTTACTTGTTTTTCTTTGATAAAAAAGTGGTTATACAGTTGTGGTCAGAACTGTCACTAATGAAGTCCATAAAAGGTTGACATGCTTTGAAAATAACCATGTCCTCCGATCGTGGCCTGTGTTGGTACTAGGTTGGACCTGGGCTAGGTTGGATCGCTAATCAGCATTGATAAGAAATGAGAAATAAAAAAATGGTACCTGGATAATCCGGCATAGCACAATCGATACCCCACGAAACTATACCTATAGAAACATAGAAACAGTATTTATGTAAAAAAAAACACACGTGCCAATAACATGAACAATTTAAAATACAGAAACATTTACTGATTAATATTTTACAACATACCAACTTGATACCATCTCTTATTATGTGTTCTTTTGTGAGTAGAAAATAACGGTCCTCCACTATCGCCCTGAAATATTTTTAAAGTTTTAGTTTTGTTGTATTAAACATAGCATATACGATGATTATTCCTAGTAGTTTCATGGAAGAAGTTTCGAAGGATATTTATTTCTCTTTGGGTTAAATACCGGCAACTTAACGTGCTCTCGGGGTGCGATATTTTTGGAAACACAGTTACGGCTAATAACCTGACAGACGTAATGTTGATAACTTTTAAAATATCTCGATTAATCTCGAACTGCGTGATTACCACAAAGTTACGAACTTGTTTTTAAAATCACTCAAAATGCAAAATAAGTTTTCTTTGTCAAGATTATTCTATCAAAGAATTTCACCAAGATCTTAGAAATATACCTGACATGCATCCTTTCCAAGACTGTATGCACACATCATAGTATCTGAAACTAGGTTGTCCTTGTATATGGAAGATTTCTTGCAACTGTCAGAGTTGACAATCTGCACTTTAGTCTCCAGTAAATATCTTGATGATGTCAGTGCACCTTGTCTTGTTTTACCCCATCCAGCCACAGTTAAAGGTAAATTTACAAAATCCATAGCTGAAAAGAAAGTTACTCAAATCTAAGTTACCTACAAATATACGAAAATAAATGAATATTCACTCAGGTTTCCTTTTGGACTCTATTATCTTGTATGTCTTGCGCAATATCTAAGACAAATTTTAACTAATCGTGAAATTTTAGGCGAATTGGAGGCAATTCCCAATTATATTTTAATCAGATATCTTTGAGGTCTTTTTCTTGACTTTTTTAGATATTGACATTTGTGAGACATGATTTTTTTTTAATTTAAAAATTGTAAATTAAGGCAATTTTTGAAGACCTTTTTTTAATTTTAGCAAAATAAAATGATCTCAATAAAAAAATGTATTTTCTGGAATAGTTACAAATGAATAGGCATAAATTCAAATATAAAATCGAATTTAACTTACACTCATCTGGTAGACAAATTGGACGAACTTTATCAGAAAACCGGACTTTTCTATCGAGAGTAAGAACTGCTATATCATTGATGTCTCTAACTGCATTGGATGTAAAGTGAGGGTGTTTGACTCCCTTCTCCACGCGAAGTGATGCGAATGAAGAGTCCAGCCGATCATGCATTCCCACGTATACGGTCAGGTCACGATAGTGAACACTGCGAAATCATTGAAACTATTTTAAAATTTGATACTATGATTGACATATTAAGATTTGATAAATATATTTTGATAATTCTTTCTAATTTCCTCTAAAAAATATAAATTCTTCTAGAACCAAACTACTTAGGTAAATAACCGTACCTTCTATTGAAGTTTGGCGTGATTTGTCTTTTTTATTGTTCTTGAGCTACTTTTGTTTCTAAGTGTAAAATACTAACCCAAAGGTAATACAATGTCCAGCAGTTAGGACATGCGTGTCAGTGATGATGGCTCCTCCACAATGCAACTTGGGGCCCAACATGAGTGAGACCAACCATGGATACTCATGGGGCTGGACCGTAGTACCACCCACAATTCGACGGTTGTGTCCTGCGATACCGCATTCTACGAGAACATAACTAATATTACATAATATAATCAGCCTTAAAATATTCGAACTGTACGGACACAGGTCTCTTCTCTGAGAGTAAGAGTCGTATTTGATTAGTTTAATATAGATTGGTTGAATTGATATTTATCATGATTTTTAATTTTTGGTTCTGGGCTATATCAGCTTTCTCACGATTTTGAGTATCTAGAGAAAAAGGAACAAAGCACACATTTCAATGAAAAAATAAAATAAAGTATTTTTTGCATACTTAAAAAAATATCATCAAAGATCCTATTCTAGAATACAGTGTAGCTGGCTGTCCATCTAATTCTGAGAAGTAACGGCACTGACAGGGAAAGGGAATGTTTTCAATTGAGAGCATTTGGGAATACTAAATAGATAGATTTTTAATTATTATGTTTTGTGTAACAAACTGTAGACGATTGCTTTATAGTAGGGCATTGTGTCGTTCTGCAAATAATTGCCAGATTTCCTTTAAAATTCGTAAAATATATTTGATACTTGCCACAGGAGGTATTAACTCGTTGCTTAATTACAACCCGCTGTTTAGGAGCGTCTTCTCCACATGCCTAAAAAAGAATTTCGGAAAACTATTTTGAGTTTTAATTAAATATTTTAATGAATACATTTAATTAGCTACATCTCGTTCAATTTACGCACTTCATAGCACGGAATACTCACCAAGCTGATTATGATGCCAAGTATGAACCATTTTTGTATCATTTTATGGGTGTACTTTGTAGGTAAAAGGATATCGAAAATTCCATCATCATCAACATGGGAATGATTTCCTTTGCCAATAAATTGTAAAACGAATACATAAGAAATTAATTAAATTTCTGTTTGTATATCGAAAGTCAATAGTGCGTGAATTATGTTTAGGACTTAATTAAATTTCCTTTATATCACATAAATACACGAGGCTACTAAGGTATTTGCAACACAACTATAAAAATGATTGATATGTTTTTTTAGCAAACAGGGACAATTGGAAGTTGAATTAATGTTTGTGGTGCGCATCTAATTAATTATAAAACAATAAGTATTATTAATATTAATCTACATCATGCATCAATAATCAATAGTACACACATTAATAGTCACCGAACATATAATTAGAAGCAAAAGTACGTGTATTAAGTTTATATTAAAAGCAAAATGGATCTGACGATTTTCAACGCTTGTAGCTTTAACATCTAGAACTTTAGAAACCTACCTACCTACCTTGTATGAAATGTATGGAAATCAATGGACATGACTTGACTCAGGTCCTAGGTTCTATCTTACAATATCCCTCTTGCGAGTGGAAGTCTTTTGATATGAACAAATACAAATCTTTAAAATATTCAATATGAAAAATATTTCTATTGCGTACAAATGTTACTTATGTACCTATATTTTTAATAAATAAATCATTTGATTACATGCTGTAACTCACTATAGGCCATTTATAAATTCAAGTATATTTGTAAAGTGTGTTAACATTACAAAACGAAACAAGAGTTCATTCACAGTTCAAATTACTTAAATGCAGAAGATACCTTGAATAAACCGCTTATAAAATAATGGAACCTCGGTGAAACAATCATTAGTAAAAACGCAACAGTCTAGGGCAAAGTATAATTTAATCCAAATAAAACAATGACCGCCAGTGACATTCGCTTCAAAGAAAAAAGTGAATTGAACAAAATGGATAGCGTTCTCGAAAATAAAAAGAAAGTGGAATCTCTAATCACCAGATGTATAGGAACTGATTACTCATACAAGCATCAAATAGTTTGGAAAAATGCGATAGGATTTTTAATATTACATCTACTCGGTTTGTGGGGTATTTGTATTATGTTTTCTGGAGGAATTTTTCTCAGAACATTTATCTGGAGTAAGTTAAAGGCATTTTTTCTAAATAGAATTATCTTTTTTAACCGATTGAGCCCGAAAGAGGGTGATATTTTTAGAGCGCATGTATCTATGTGTATCCATATCTTTAGTACATTCTACAGCCCAAACAACTTCATCAGTTAGACTTGTCTAATCGTGGAACTGACATAGATAATGTTTTAGTTAATTATTTTTAAGCGGTCGGTTTTTTGTTTTTATAAATGTTTGAATAACTATTTAATAATTAAATTGTGTTTTAATGTAAACGTTTCAGTGTTTATTGTGACGTACACTGGATCAGAAGGCGTAACAATTGGTGCCCATAGATATTACACTCACAAATCGTTTAAAGCCAAACCATTTTTGAGAGCTGTTCTTTTGACTATGCAGACTTTGGCTGGACAGGTACATATATCTAATTTGTTTTTATCAGGAACTATTTTTTGAAACCAATTAGAACCAAAACTTTTAATTTTAATGAGTTTACTACTATTAGGATTTTGTTCAAATTATCGGAACCAAGTACTATTTTCTTGTGCAGAATTCTATGTTCATCTGGTGCCGGGACCACCGTCTGCACCACCGCTATTCAGACACGGACGGTGATCCCCATAACTCTAAACGAGGCTTCTTCTTCTGTCATATGGGATGGCTTATGACCAAGAAGCACCCTTACGTCATTGAACTCGGTAAAACTATCGACATGAGTGATTTGCAGGCTGACTGGATGGTTATGTTTCAGAAAAAGTAAGTTAAAGTTTTCTTAAAAAATACGTGGCACTCACCATATAAAAAAAAAATTCCACATGTTAATCCAGGATACCATAATTTAACTCTATAAGTAAGCCAAACATGTAAATCAATTAAGCGTAGTATGGTCGACGCAATAAGCAACGAAACATTCAACATAATAATTAATTGTGTTTTTAAAGCAAAAACAAGTAACTGTCAACAGTGATTGATTTTTTAGGCTAAACCACTAAGCCAATTTTGATGAAAATTGTTATCGAAGTAATTTCTTTGGGAATTTTTCTTTGCGATCATTTATTCAAATCGATTACTACTCGATGATTTATAATGTTGATATTTAACCTTAGAAAAATAAAAAAAAATGTCGTTTGTAATCGTCGGGAAAAAATTGCTCCTTTTTATGTTACTTACTTTTGATTAAATAAGCAATAAAAAATGTTTTAGCGTGGTTTGATTAAATTGTTAAAATATACAATATTTTCTTGATTTTGACGCACTTGATCTGAATAAAATACCATACATTGTTTTAGATATTACTATTACCTATACTTTTTGCTTGCTGTATTCATTCCTGCGTGGGTCCCAGTGCACTACTTTGGAGAACACTGGTGGACTTCCCTACTCGTGTGCTACTTCGCTCGTTACATTTTGGCGTTGAATGGAACTTGGCTTGTTAACAGCGCAGCGCATTTATACGGAACTAGGCCGTATGACCAGTGAGTATATAATATAAAAGCTTATTAGATACTATGAATACTCCTTACTAACGTCATAATCATGTGCGGAAATTGTACATATCAGCCTGTGTCAAAAATATTGTATCTAGATGGAATTCACACTACTGAATGCCTACTTGAAGTCGAGATAAATCCACAAGATGACTTTTATTTATTTGAAGGTCTATCTACCTCTTTCTACAACAACGTCTGTCGACTGACTATGTCATATATTTTGACTGCAAATAACTATTCTACTTCACACACTGTAAGTGTGTGAAGAACAGCGAAATAAATGCAGTCTTTATGGCCTGTGCATTTTTCCGCTTTTCTTTAGGAGGTTAGTGTATTTATTAGGTAACCAACTCTTTCCTACACACATCAAAAGTGTCTAGGGATCAACATATATTTTTGCAATAACTTTTCTCCTGATTGATTTTTTTTTTTTTATTTCTTTAAGGATTCATCAAATAAAGTGTTTTCGTTTGTCACAGTAACGATAAACCAAGTCACCTTTGCATTAATAAAGAAATTTGCCATTTTCCTAATAAAGGGATTTTTGACATTTGAACCACTAACATTAAAGTTCGAAAAAAAGACTGAAATAACAGTTTTCTTTAAAATTTTATTGGGTAACTTAAACAATTAATAATCCGTGTTTCTACCGCGAACACTAACAACACAAGAACATCGGTTTGGCATACTCAAAATGAGTTCATCCAAATCACGCTGTGGAATGGCCGCCCATGTTCGTTGCAACAACAAAAAAAGGTCTTCTTGCGACTGGATACCCTCCATATTCGGCAGAGCTCTTCTCTGTAGCATATCCCATGCATGCTCAATCGGGTTCAAGTCTGGCGACTGAGCAGGCCAGGGCAGGACATTGATGTTAGCTGCGGCGAGAGTCTGTCTTACAACTCTTGCGGTGTGCGGTCGTGCATTATCATGCATTAACTGAAATAAGGGACCGATTTGCACTTGTAGAGGAACGATGACGTCTGATACAATCGTCTCAGCATAAATTTGAGCGTTGAGGTTGCCTCTGATCCAAATCAACTCAGTTCTTCCGCCGATCCAAATACCCGCCCATACCATGATGGTTCCACCACTATAAGGATGGACTTCCTGGCAGGATGTTAATCGCTGTTGGCGTCCAGGGGTTCTCCAGTGTCGTATACGTCTTGTATCCGGTCTCATACCAAAACGAGACTCATCAGAAAAGCACACGAAACGCCATTGTTCTTCTGCCCAATTTCTGTGTTCAAGAGCCCATTGATATCGAATCCTACGATTGTGCATTGCTATAGGTGGTACCCGTAGCGGTCTTCGGGAATGAAGGTTCACTTCATGCAAGCGGTTTCTGACTGTTTGGTCGCTAATTAAGTTCCCTGAAGAGTGATGAAGCCTCACGGCTAACATCATGGCGGTTATTGTTGGACCTCTTCGAGTTAAGATTTGAATGTATCGGTCTTGTCTCCGTGTGGTGCAGCGATACCGTCCTCCATGGCGCTCAGCCACGGTACCAGTGCTTCGGTAACGTGTCCAAAGTCGACTGATAACACTCTGACTTGTATTCAGAGCTAAAGCCACAGTACGTTGCCGGGAACCAGCTTCTATCATTCCCACGGCTCTGAGCATTTCTTCCCTGCTTAAATGACGTCGCCGCTCCATAATAACGTTGGTTTTAATCAGTAGTAGGGAAACAGTAGCACTAATAATGTCTTCAATGCGTTGTATGTTTTTATAGGGAAAATATTGACAGCTGATTTTCATCTTTTACTCGAATTTGATTCACAGTTCCTGATTCAAATTATGAAATGCACCAAAAAGGTTCCATATAAATTTATAAAATCATAAATTTATTACAAAGCCACATCTCAATCTCAAGAAATCCGCATAAAAATGCTTGATCCCTAGACACTTTTGATGTGTGTATTTTTGTTTTGATTTTATTATAAGACGAGCGACTTAGTCAAATCCCAGGCAAATTTAACTTGCCTGGGATCTGGTAATTATAATATTCTATGTTTTCATGGACTCTTCATTTTGAGATAGAGACCAAAATAGTTATTAATGTGTTTAATCTTCTAAATAAAAGGTTACTTCTATCTTTGTACAGAAATTTGCAGCCAGTAGAGTCATGGTTCGTTTCAATGATAAGCCTTGGTGAAGGTTGGCACAACTATCACCACGCTTTTCCCTGGGACTACAAATGTGCTGAGTTATCTATGCACTTCAACCAGTCAGCCAGTATTATTAGGTTCTTAGAAAGAATCGGGCTTGCCTACGACCTAAAAACTGCTTCTCCAGAGTTGGTAAGATACAAAAATTGTAGCTTTCAAATTATTAATAAAATATTAAATACACATTTGTAGTTTTATACAAACTATTTTTTTGACTTCCTCGTATTGTTTTGCATGCTAGGTTAAAATTAGTAAAACGATAGGTACACATCGTTATTATTGATTCTATATTCTTTCGCAAGGTCCGTGGTATAGCACAAGAAATTTAAGTAAAAGTATTTGTATTCGTAATTTTGTTTATTAACCCTCCTTTTTAATCATAGGTTGGGAACCGCATAAAACGAACAGGTGATGGCACCCACTTCGATCTTGGTACTGATGAAGCCCGTGCAGCAGTGAAGATTTCATGGGGACCTCTGCATCCTCTGAACCCCTCATATAACACCACACTTAAAGCACCAGATGCCATTCTAAAGCCAGGAGGACTACCCCTGTACCATGAAAAGGACGTTCTCAACGTGGATGTTGTAAAGAGGAATACTAGTCAAGCTTGAAAAGTTATAAAAATTCTTTCTGTAATGTTTTATTGGCTATAGCATACTGACACCGAACAAGCCTGAAAAAAGGGCAATTTCTGTTTTAGAACAATAGATCACCAACTAATTGTTCTTATTGGCAAAAGCATAAACCAATTTCAATGTAAAATTTTAACGAAAATAGAAAAAGAATAGGAGATTTTTGTTATTGTTATATTTTTTCGCCTTAAAAACAAGGACTTTAGACATTTGTAATGACCTCAATACGAACAGATTTTGGTCTGGCTGTGTAACATAAGTGTCACGTAGGAGTTTTCGTTGAGATGTTCGTGTTTATGTGCTACAGGCATTAATATAAATATATATAGGCTACTATTGAAATGTTATAGTACTACATTCTCCTATATTGAGATGTAGGCTAGTTATGTTATTAGTTCGAAATTTTACCTTGCTACGTTAAAAATTCGATGTTTAAGTGTGTAGTATTCTGTGATTTGTTATAAGATCTTTGAAGTCATTTAGAGAACTATGATGATGATAATAAGCATAATATTGTAGGTACCTTTAGTTATATTTCGATGATCTGATAGTTTTTATTAGGATTACTAATTTAAGAAATTCTGTCATATTTTAAACGGAATGTAAAGTCATGTAAGCAGTGTGATTTATTAAATAAAGTTTTTTTTTGTTATATTTGTGATTTTATTTATATTTCATACATTCGATCGTAGATTCCAGGCATTCTCATTTTGACTTTAGCTTTATCTATAAAATGTAATGATTTTTGAAAATGAATAATTATTTTCACCCATGACATCACTATTATAGAATCGTTTCTTGCTCTTGTCACTGAAAAAGTAATTGTACTACAGATGTGGTGTTATTTGATTTAACTTGACGATTAATATTAATTCTGTAGGTACTACTAACAA
The DNA here is from genome assembly GCA_945859575.2 of Herminia tarsipennalis. Classification (NCBI taxonomy): domain Eukaryota; kingdom Metazoa; phylum Arthropoda; class Insecta; order Lepidoptera; family Erebidae; genus Herminia; species Herminia tarsipennalis. Next base: position 10,059,135 of record OX243835.2, read on the forward strand.
AAGGAAAAACAAATATATGTCTAACAATGTATTAATTAACCTTGATTTAAATAAATAATTATTTATTTAAATAACTAATTAGATCAATGTTACAATTAACATACAAAGGCAAAAAAGTTCAAGTTCTATTTGTTGCAAACATTACCTTCCCATCTTCCAAACACTGCGAGCTGTGCCTGCGCTGCTGCTGCATCTGCGGAGACTCTCAAACGGCGCAAATATAGTCTAGTCGGAGATTACATATTTGAGCCGTTTGGGGTTTAGACGCTAGGGCCATGGGCTCCAAGTGCTCGCCTCTTATTCAAAGACATTTCCCAGTGTCTTGTCAGTGCATCTGGAGACCAGAAGGCTGGCCGTTTCTTTGCACAGAGAATAAGCATTGCCATACAACGTGGCAATGCTGCCAGCCTTCTGGGCACTATACCGGTTGACATCGATGGAGAGGAATTCTTCGACGCCTAACTCTTTTTATGTTATCCTTTTTTTTTGTAGTTTACTAGGTAAGTTGTAAATAATGTTAATAGTATGTATATAGTTCATTTGTAGGGGTAGCTTATATTTATTAACATTGTAAATTTTCATTTTGAAAACATAGAATTTAATTAGGTAGGTATATTTGAAATTATGCTTTTTGGTTTGATATTGTTAGGGGGCTGAAATTCGCTTTTGGCAAAGTTATCGATAAGATAATTAAACACCGCAAACTCGGTGATATAAACAGTTGAAATTAACGGAAATTATGTTATTTGAGGCGTCAACAAATGTAGGTATATATCATCTCCAAAAAATGTGATCTTATAGACCTCGAAAATAATACTAAAGTAATATCAGTCCTCTAATTTTAACCTTAATTTAAATTTTACTGCGGGTACATGATAGTACAAACAATAATTTACTAACAGATCAATCAATTTAGTTAATATTTTGTGTTATTAAACATTTGACTTACGATACCAAATTAAATAAATCATTACAAATGCTTTTAGTCACTTACTGAATAAATTCTGAATAAAAAAAGACAATAGAGGCGTTAAGGTGTTCCTGCCTAATACCACATATCAAGACAATTACATAAAGATAGTTTACGTGTACATACAAAACCTTTTTTCTTCTTTTTTTTTATTTACCTTTCCTTAATCTTTTTCATTTTCGACATTAATTTCGGAATGGTAACCTATTTTTCTCGTCTTTTAGCCTTTTCTTTTTCATTAGGTCGTAATTTTCTTCGGGTTTGTATTTAAATCAATAAAACTAGAACCATTAAACCGTTGAAAATCTACATTCAAATAAAATTAATAATAAATTTTAAAACATACAGTTTGGGCCATTATACTTTTATTTTTAACTAGCTGACCCGCGCAACTTCGTTTGCAACATTTTTCATTGATGCTCCGCTCCTATTGGTCGTAGCGTAATGATATGTAAAATCGGTTCAGTAGATCCAGAGATTACAACGTCACAAGCTCACAAACTTTACCTTTATATAATATTAGTACCTATAGAAGTATAGACAAACGTGCAAAGCACCATACGTACCATCTAAACAGACCACTTATTGTAATGAATATCATGTAGATTTCAGTTATATTGTAGAACCAACGTAGAACAAGTTTCTGTTTTTATATTAATCAAATTATTAACTATTTTGAAATATAATCTCGTGATAAGTTTAGCGGTGCCTAATTGCCCAAGCTATATCTAAAACTCCCATTTGTCTGTGTAAACAATGCTGACATATCGAACTAAAGTGATACTCATGCTTCATAACGTAGTCGGATAAAAAATACCTACTCAGTGTTTCTCCCTACTATACCTTTATGTAAATAAACCTACTTTAAAATGTTAATTATGTTTTTACATACAAAGCGAAAATTTCACTTTGTTGAAATGCTCTCATGTGAAATGTACAAGTCACATAAAATAAGTTTTCTCGATAACAATGAACCAGTATATGATACAAGTTTGTGATACAATGACTGCTGAAGATATTATAACAAATTCCTGCAACACGAAAAAGAAAATATGTAACATCAATGGAAACGGAAGTGTGAACAAAGTGGCAGATACAAATGATACTGTAATTTCATCAAATGTAGACACTCAAGCATTTAACCCCGCTGGAACTGAAATTACCAATAATAGTAACGGTATCAAAGAAGAAAATATCACAAAATTTATCGGGACTGACTATAATTTCACACATGAAGTTATGTGGATAAACGTGTTATTTTTTTTAATACTACATCTTTGTGCACTTTATGGATTTTACTTGCTGCTAACGGGACAAGTTCTCTTGATTACTTTTCTTTGGAGTGAGTGATTTGATTTACTAACATAATTTACCAATCTTAGTTAACTATTTTATGATATAGGTAACAGGCGCAGTAGATTTATAAAATGTAAAGTACGTTTTGGTGAACCATAATTATTTTCAATTTTCTGGATCTTGTTACTGAATTGTCATAGCTGTAAAAACCTAGATAATGTTTTCAAAATTAGGATTTTACAGTTTAAGCATATTTTGAAAAAACAATTGTCTAAGCTAAGGGACCTACTCCGTAAACATGTTCACTGTACGTAGGTAGGTACATGTCTGGATTGAACTTCCTGGATGCATTCTATTCTCAAGTGTAGAACATTGTTTGTGTATTTTTTTTAGAATCTCTCCGCGTTCGTCATTTTTTTAGTATTAGATACGTGTACTGTGCATCGTCTACGACTATTGTCTAAACAATTTAAGAATAATTGAGTAACCAACATCAGCATTCGATTTTTACAACAACTAAAATTTGTATTGCAGTTATGCTAGTCGGTTACGCGGGTGGAGAGGGCATAACAGTTGGAGCACATCGATTATTCACTCATAGGACTTATACGGCAAAACCTGCACTTCGGGCTGCTTTAATACTTTTGCAGACAGTGGCTGGTCAGGTAACTCAGACTCCCACATAATCATTATTATTAAGTCACAAAGGGGAACAGTTATCGACCGTTTTGGATTTATAATTAACATCTTAATATTGATGCTGGCTTATTATTTGCGTGTTGTCGACACTGAGGACATCTTGTGTTTATCACGGGTTCATTGGCTTGATAAAATAACAGCATTACCTCTCTTTATTTTGCCGTCGCGCAATGCCGCCATAGACATCAATTATGGAGGCATGTAACCGCGAGTGACATCACGCTTGCGGTTACCGCTAATGCGCCATCTCCAAGAGGTCGCCAGAGGCAAGCGCGGTGATAATGCACACTGCTGGCAGTTCGTGAGTTTGTCCAGATCTAAAGCTGTCCAGATCTAAGCTGAGGTCTAGGCGTCATGTATTAAGTACCTACGATAATTTTTCTGTTTAATTGTTGATTCATTGTAAACATTTACGCCAAATTTGTCTTTATATTTTTTTTTATTCAACAGAATTCGATGTACACATGGGTTCGTGATCACCGCACACACCATCGATATTCAGATACTGATGCAGATCCACATAACTCTAGACGTGGTTTCTTTTTTAGCCATATTGGGTGGCTCATGAGCAAGAAGCATCCCTATGTTAAAGAGTATGGCAAAAGAGTCGACATGAGTGATCTTGAAGCTGACCGGATGATCAGATTCCAACATAAGTTAGTTATTTTATTGCCTAAAACACTGTTATTGTTTTGTACTGTTGTATCACAGTGATACGGATTTTAGCTTACAAATCATTCAACCTGACAAAACCTGATTCTACGACACGCTGCTGAGCGTGTACCATATTTACTTCTTTTTTGTTAGGTTAGAAAAGTAAAACTACTCAAATATCAGATGCCCAAAAGACGTCTTAATGTTGAATCATCCAGTAAAGATACAGACTTTTAAAGTTGAATGCAATTTTTTTAGTATTTTAATATTACAAAGTTATATTTGTTAGTTCACAGTTATGGTTGACTTGATAAAAGTCAAAATCTGGCAAATAACAGAGATTTGAATTTTCCAGATATTTTTTTCCGTTGTACTTCATTTTGGGAGTTCTATTACCAGTTTGTGTACCTGTATATTGTTGGAACGAAACTTGGAAAAATTCTATATTTGTAAGCTATTTTGCACGTTACGTGTTACAACTAAACAACACTTGGTTTGTCAATAGCTTGGCTCATTTATATGGAACTAGACCCTACGATAAGTAAGTATATTTTAGGTACATTGATATCAACGCTGAGGACTTATTGTTATGGATGCCTATCTAAAATCTTGCAACTTAACTGTTTCGCAAAACATTTTATTTTTTTGCTTTTTATTACATGTTATTTTCAAATAGAAATAATCTAGGATTTAAATTGAAACTTTATTGTTATTATTCTAGGAAGATACAACCTGTAGAATCTTGGTTTGTATCGATGGTGACTCTCGGTGAAGGTTGGCACAACTATCACCACGCTTTCCCCTGGGACTACAAATGTGCTGAGTTAACTGAGTACTTCAATCAGTCTGCCACCTTGATTCAATGGTTTGAGAAAATGGGCTGGGCTTATGATTTAAAAACTGCATCTCCAGAAATGGTAAGATTCATTTAAACGTTAGTCTTTCGAATCATTTACAGGAAAAAAAGGTGATAGTATACAACTTGCTCTAATGATCACTATGCTAATCAGATTCGGTGTTTTGACGTGTTTAAAAACTTGTTGCGACTATGATTTATGTCATACAGGTAAACAACATAATAATACGAAGCGGTGACGGCAGCCACTTTGCATTAGGTACTGATGAAGCGCGCGCTGCAGTAACCGCTTTCGGACCTGTTCACCCACTCAATCCTCTATACAACACAACTATGAAGCCTCCAAAAACCAAACTGAAGCCAGAAGGGCTGCCACTATTTCATGAAAAAGATACTCTTAACTTTAATAAGCAAGATAAAAGTACGAGCGCTGGCTAATGTAGATTAAAACCCGGATTGATGCCCCAGCGGGATAGTTGCCCCAGTTTTGAATACGCTATGTTGGGGGTGTTGGTGGTGAAAGAGCTTTACTATGATTAGAAGTATCCCTCGGCGCAAGTGTTTTGTTGATGTGAGCAAAGATCTTCCGCGGCGATACCTTGATGGGTGTCGAAATAAAATTATATTGAGTAATAAAATTTCGATTAGCATTTGTTTATCTTTGAAGAAATACTGTCAAGAGTCAATCCCTGCATGATGCAAGTATCCCCAACCGATTTCATCGTTAGGCAACTATCCGCCACAGTAGACACCTATCCCTTTTTTGAGAGATCTATTAAAACAGAGTTTACCCAAAATCAATATTAATTATGTATACAAAAAGGCTTATAGTAAAGATAAAAGACCAATGTTTACATAAAATAGTATTATTCGTAAAGTGTTCATAATTTTTAATTGTAGAGCTTTTTTGAAAAGTGGGCAGCTATCCGGCTTTTACCCTATATGAACATATGAACATAAAAGTACAACATTAGTCTATTTTGTAGATCTAACCCTTAATGATATATCTTGTACCTGACTTTATAATACAGATGTGAGATAATTAATTTATTACTTGTTCGTCTTCCTTCTGTTTTGTACCATTCACCCGAACACGACGAAATTTTTGAGAAGTGTGTTACGGGATGGGCTATATGCCCGACATTTTTGACATGTTGGTATTTATTGGGCATCTGAATGAAAGCTCAAAAGCCAAATTTGCCCAAAATACCAAATACGTGCTATAAAAATATAGGTGTACCAGAATGTCATGGCAAATTTTTATGATTGGATTTTATAAGTACAAATACGACTGTTTTATGAAGATGACGGACTACCGCGCAACTTTGTTTGCGTCAATTTTCCTCGTTTTTGGAACATTTTTCATTGCTGCTCCGCTCCTATTGGTCGTACCGTAATGTTATATAGCCTATAGCCTACCTCGATAAATGGGCTACCCAAAAGAAAAAAGATTTTTTCAATTCGGACCTGAGATTACCGCGTTCAAACAAACAAACTCTTCAGCTTTATAAAATTAGTATAGATTGATCTTTTTTATCGAAGCTTGTAAATAATGAATGCCAACCTCCAGAAATAAAGAGGAACGGACAGAAGAAGAAAGCTTGGACATTCATGCTCATTCAGAGCAGTCCGGCTCTGCTAAAAATAAAATTATTCTGCCGAAGGAATTCATAATTATATTGACGGAGAAACTAGTAATGAACCGTTAAGTATGATTAAAGGTTTAATAAAATATACAATTACCAAGGATCAGTTATCCTAGTAAGTCTTATGTTTCAATTAAAATCAATTATGGTACCAGTCCTAAATTATAACTTCCCCATTTGCCGTTAGATTCAGGTACACCTATACATTTGTCTATTGGATAAAAAAAATATAACTATAACAAATCTCACTAATATTACAACACTGTATTAACTCAAAATTTGTCAATTTGTAGATAATATCATAATCGTATGCAAGAATTGAATTCTCTATCCAGCATAAATCGACATTAAATAACCCAAAAAAAAAAACAGGCAAGGTAGGTTCCCAGCACAATAATGTGGTATATGAAGTGGGCTTTCTGTTGTATATAGGGTTTTGTTTCATACTACTAACAACGTTATATGTAAGTAATTTTCAAAAGAATTTGTACGAAAAGTTTTGTTACTTTTTACTGTATCGGTTATTACTCGTTAAGTGTAAAGACTACTTGGCTGTGATAGTATTCATTTTAATTTCATCGAATATAAAAAAAAATACCTCTCCAAAAACAATAATTTACCTGGCAGGGAATTGCAAACTTTTGTTTTTTTTTGGTTGAGTCAAATGTTATTTAACTGTCAACTGTCAACTTATTTTTTTGATAGCACTGTTTTAAGCAATACTAACATAATAATTATTAAATATTTTATTTTTTCATCTGTAATATTTAAAATAAGTCGTAAATACAACATAGCTGTAATTTTATTAAGAAACAATAAAGTATTAGTTTTTTAGGGTTCCGTACCCAAAGTACCTCTCCAAAAACAATAATTTACCTGGCAGGGAATTGCAAACTTTTGTTTTTTTTTGGTTGAGTCAAATGTTATTTAACTGTCAACTTATTTTTTTGATAGCACTGTTTTAAGCAATACTAACATAATAATTATTAAATATTTTATTTTTTCATCTGTAATATTTAAAATAAGTCGTAAATACAACATAGCTGTAATTTTATTAAGAAACAATAAAGTATTCGTTTTTTAGGGTTCCGTACCCAAAGGGTAAAAACTTGACATTTCACTGTCCAGGCGTCAGTCTGTCTGTCACCAGGCTGTATCTTATGAACCATTATAGTTAGACAGTGGAAATTTTCACAGATGATGTATTTCTGTTGCCGCTATAACAAAATATATTAAAAACAAAATAAAATAAACATTTGCGAGGGGCTCCCATGTTGAATGGGAAACGTGTTTTTTTGCTGTTTTTTGCTTGATATTATAATATGGTGTCTAATATTGTATAGATAATAGACTCGCACTTGGCCGGTTTTTTAGTAACTAAAACAAAAACCCTGTAAGCAGTTTTTCGTCGTTTTTAAAAAAAATAATTGGCTTAAAACAGTATTGTATTATTAGTGTGAAAAAAAAAACTTAACAAATTATAACAAAGAAAATCGATTGCTGATTGAAAGAGATGATTGTTCGAAAAAAATCGTCAAAAATTGGCTTACCGTTAGCGCTTAGGTACTTTGTAATCAGGTAAATTGCGTTAAACATGAACGGCAGAAAAGATATTTCGAATAAAGCCATGGCAAATAACATACGCATTGTTTATGAGTTTTATTTAAGTTTACCTCTAAAAACAACCCAAATTTTAAAAGTGACCACCAGACTCGACCACGGGACATCTGGTGGTATCGATTGGTATAGACTATAGACGATGGTCTATATCTAGTCGGTTGATGAATAATTTGCTGCTTACCGGGTGAATATTGGTGTTACTGAATGAGGCTAAAAGTTGGATGACCTCACAGTCTAAACAAACGAACATCGCCAAAAACAAATGCATCTTTTTGAGGTTGACCACAAGTACATATCAAATTATTCGTCGCCCCACCAGTGTGTCATCGCCTGCCTGCCAATCGAATTGATGAGATTGATGCAAATTTTTAAGTCATCACCTTGCCCTCCACGGCGATGGGTTTATGAGACAAAATGTAACAAATGTCTTATAAGTGAAAATTTATTCATGATTATTATACAAGACAACAATATTTACTTCATGGGCTCAATAGATGGCATTGCATGATTGGAAAAGCCGACCCCGGGTAACGGGATAAGGCAAGGCCAAAGAAGAAGAACAAGGCTTACTTCATGAGCTCTTACTTTGCCAGCGACTTTGCTTTGCACTATTTAGAGATTTCTACATGTACATATAAAGCAAAGTTGCTGTTTTCGTTTGTCTGTTTCTCCACTGATACGGTTTTCACTATAATTTAGATATTTTTTCCGAAAGGCTTATACAGAGTGTAATCGTTGTATGTTTAAGCGATATCAAAAAACTTTCAACATAAATTGAAAGTAGGTACGTAAGTAGGTCTCCTAGTGAGTAAAACATCATCAATAAGTTTTAAAAAGGAATACGAGAAATATTTCATTTTTTTACTTAAGCGCTCCCATACATTTGCATGCTGCAAAGAAGAAGTTTTAGTTTCCATATTTTACAAGTTAACAACAAGCTTAATGACGTTTTGCGAAATATAGCAGCTATTTTAAATAAACCTAATTAAATTAACCTGTCTTATGATTGAATATTTACTTTGTTGGTATACAAGTTTTAAAGTAGGTACTTAATTGTTAGAAGTAACACCTAGTTGTGCTCCACATTTAGGTAAGTCGATAGAGTTAGCGATTGCCCCTTTTTGCAGTTTCTAAAAATAAACATTTTTTTGTTGGGCAGTTGAAGAAATTGCACGAATTACGCGATTTTGTAAAACTGGCTGTATAATCGCTTACCTTCTCTTTGATAGATCCCCACAAAGTGTAAAGTCAGGGGATCCGGCAGGCCAAGATGTTGGAGGTCGAGTAATTTAGTAACTTACCTACATAAAAAACTTTTTATTATTATACTGTAGGATTTTTTTCTTTTTAATTGTCTTGTATTTATTTTTGAAGTCAGTAATATTTTTTTTGTAAAAAAAGTTTTTTATTTCTCCCTTTTTAGTAGGTTGGTTTGTAATTCACTTAAGTTACAATTGGCTCATGTTAACTGCTCAAATCCTTTTACAAAATATTGCTTTTCCCCATGCAAGGCCGTTAATTGTTGAGCAGTTCACGTCATAGTTCACCATCAGCTCTATTACATTGCGTAATAGTAGTATTTCGAGAATAAAATGCTACTCAATAACTTAGTAAAGTAATTGAATTGTAGACCGTGAAATATTGAATAGTTCCGCTCGTCATTTGTCTTCATCATCAGTTCCACTTAACCCATTGGAGTATTTTGAGAGTAAATGCACAAATCACTATGAAATATATCTAAATCACTATAGCTTTGCCTTCAATATTTCAAGAGTTCCTCGATTTCTCCAGAATCCGATCATCAGGTCCTGATCAGATAACAATGGTACAAACTTGGAAATAAACTCTATAAAACACAAAATATATAAATATATAAATATGTACCGTGTAACATAACAAATGAAAGGGCTTGTTGTAAGGATAACAAAAATATATATATATATATTTAAATGTTAAAAATAGTTATTTTTAAAGTTATTTAGGAAAATCCATGAAAATAGACCATTAGGCCCAGTAGCTTCGGAGATAAGGGGTCATTTTTGGGGGCTCAAGTACGAAATTAAAAAAAAAAAGTTTTGCTAAAAGTATCGTGTTACTTATCAAATGAAAGGGCTTGTTGTAAGGATGTGTAACATATATTTATTATAATTTTAAAATAATTGGTTTAAAAGTTATTCAAGAAAAACCATGAAAATAGATCCCCCCCTCATATCCGAAGCTACTGAGCCTAATATTTTGGAAAAATATAAAAGACAGATCTTAATCTATAGATTACAGGAAAACGTACTAGAAGTCTGACTTTTGAACTTGAGGGCCATTTTAGGGGCAAAACAATAAATTGAAAAACCGTTATGAAAACGGTATAGTGTAACATGAAAATCTATGAAAGGCTTGGGGTGTAAACGTCTCCAACATGTATTTATTTGAGTTATTTATAAAAATCGACCATAACCCTCTTTGAAAGAAAGTCTTAAGTAAAGTTTTAACCTACCCCATCGTGTGGAGTATCATTAGATAGGTCTCTTAAAAACGTTTGGGGGTTGCGAAGCCGATTTGTAGATTTAGGGATCCGTTTGAAAAATATTAAACTTTAAAGTCCAAATTTTTGTTAAAGTCAAGTGTCCATCAACCATTAAGCTGCCAGGGGGAGGGGCCCCCTGGCAGCTAAATGCTAAATGGTTGATGTTACGTATGTGAAAAAAATTACGGTAGTAGTTTATATAATGAATTTAAAAGGAAACCTATCACAGCTAAGTAGGCTTTACAAGTTTACGAGTAACAGCTGATCAAATGAGAAGTAATAAAATTTTCGTATAATTTCCATTGAAAAATATTATTAAGTAGATATTATAACGTTGTAAGTATGAAACAAAAACAACAGAAAACCCACTTCTTAAGCCACATTATTCGGATTGACTACGGAACCTTATATTGTGCGTGGCCCGACATGCACTTGCGATTTTTTTTTTAATATAATTTTATATGTTGCCTTTGCTCTAGTCCTCTAATATGGTGTACCTACCTCTAATTTAAAGGTGGCTCACCTAAACCAACAAACATTGCAGACATCGGCAATTCCAAAAGAATGGCCGCGAGCTTTCGCTGGCTTTACCTATTGCTTGCAAACAGGCGTGTAGTATGTAGAATCATTTTGCTTAATATGTGTATAAAGATTTTTTTATTAATTTGATATACCTATATATTATTTAGAATTATAAAAGTATCTTTACGAGTATCAGTTGTCTGGCTGCCATAGTAATAATAATAATAATAATAATAAGCATTTATTTGTCCTTTATATAAGTACAATTACATTTGCCATATTACACAAACAATAAATAAAAATAAAAGACAAAAAGGTCCTGGACTCAGCATATAGTCAGCAGCACAAAACATGCCGACCGCTGATATTCTGTCCAAGCCTGGTGTTAATTACTTTTTATATATATTTACGTTTTCAGTTACTTTTTAAAACATTTGGCAGTAAAAAAAAATATCCCTGTATATATATTAAATATCCCTGACCACGACTGACTTTAGTTACAATGATAACATTTGAATAGAATAATGACAATGATTACACAGTAAGGATGATTAACCTGTAAGTTGTATTTATGTCAGGTTTACATTATAAGAAGTGTGAAATATATTAACATAAAATTACATTTTAGGTAGGCTGAGAGCTCCCAAAATCCAATGAACGCTTCAAAATGAGCCACTTGAAGCAATGCGCTTTAAAGGATGAGTGAGATAAAAGTAATATAGGTGGAGGTAAAACATTCCAGCACTTAGAAGCGGCGATCTTGAAGCGTCCTCTGGTCTTAGATAAGGTGTGCCTGGGCATGAGCAATAGGCGATTCCGTGACCTAGTGTCATACGTGTGCGCGTCAGATATCCATTCCAGTTTATTGAATAAATAGCTAGGCGTTTTATGTTTACATAGGGAATTGATTAGACATGCGAGTTTTAAAGTACGCCGGCTATCCATGCCCAGAATCCCCTCCTCTATTAAATGAGGTGTAATGTGGTGCCGTTTTGGGATCTCATAAATATAACGAATGCAAGCATTCTGTACTCTTTGAATAGCATTCACCGTTTTATTAAAGAGGCACGGCCCGTAAACTATATCACAGTATTGGAGATGAGACAACACCAAACTTTCACATAACTGCTGTCTAATCTTAGTCTTAAGAAATGGTCGAAGCTTGTATAGTGTATTAAGAGAGCCAAAGCATCTTGCAACTTTTTGCTGAACGTGCTTTTCAAACCTTAAAGTTTCGTCTACAATCAGTCCCAAATTCCGAACACAATCTGTCCGTGGAACTGAACAATTATTTATTTTTACATCAGGGTTATGGGATTTGATGGAACGTACTTGGGCTTCGGTCCCGCATATAATGAATGCACTTTTAATAGGGTTAAGTACTAATCCGTTCTCACTTGACCACTGGAAAAGAGTTTGTAGGTCGCTATTCAACTTATCAACAGCGGAGGCGACTCCTTCAGCCGATAATGGAGTGTTAATATACAGCTGGGTATCATCAGCATAAAAGTGATAACTCGAGTGTTGAATGACTTTTGTAACGTCTGAAGTATAAACAGAGAACAAGGTCGGACCGAGCACCGATCCCTGGATAACACCTCGTTTTACCGGGATGGCGGTAGATCGCTCAGGTAGATTCTTAGCGCTTGTGAGTCTAACTACTTGGCTGCGATTTGAAAAATAAGAAACAAACCATTTACGAGCCGAGTCTGAGAACCCATAAAACTTGAGTTTGTCTATAAGGAGTGGAACATGAACACAGTCAAATGCACGGGTATAGTCCAATAGAACAAGAAGTGTACCATAGCCCTGATCAGACACCGTCAATATGTCATCAACTATATTATGTAACAATGCCGAGGTTGTACTATGATGCTTCCGAAAGCCAGATTGTAAAGCGGGTATAATATTATTGCTTTCAAGATAGCGTGAAATTTGTTGTTGGACCACTTTCTCAACTATTTTGGATAATGCTGGTAAAATACTAATTGGTCTAAGATCGGTTACGTTGTTTATTTTACTTTTTTTGGGGATCGGAGTTACAAGCGCGCATTTCCAGTGATCTGAAAAAACTCCATCAATTAAAGATTTGTTTATAATGGCTGACAGTGCAGACAGGGAATATGGCAAGGTGAGCGAAATCATATTCATAGTGATATCGTCACAGCCATACGAATTAGAGGAGTTAGACCTTATGAGTCGCATAATTTCTTCTTCGGACACACTTTTGAATTCAAAAGCAGAGTTCGAGAAATGCTGATAGTGCGGGTTATAAGAAGACCCCACGTTACTCATTGGAGGGACACTATTAACAAAATGATCGTTTAAAGTGTGAGGATCAGCTAAGTGAGCAGGCAGACTTGACCCCGCTGAAGGTTTTAAGATGTTATTTATATGTCGCCACATAGCAATAGGGTTTGTATTATTATTATTGACGTAATGGTTAAAGTAATTAGATTTTTCTTCTTTAATGGCAGAGTTGGCGGCATTGCGAAGCTGCCGATAATAGCTAAGCGCACCTTCAGATTTAGTTAGTTTAGCCCTTATGCAAGCCCTATCACGTAAGACACGTAAAGCGTTAATAGAATCAGTTAACCAGGGAGCGGGGGGCAACCTAAAGACGCGAGTACGCGGTGGCGCAAATGTATCAAAAAGATCTAAAACCAGGAGGTTGAACATAGCAACCATATCGTTAATATTGTCATATTGAGACACAAACTCCCACGCAGTGTATTGCGCGGCATTGTTAATAAGACTTGCGTTATCTTTTAGCGGCCTATAAGTTATAGTCCGCGGTGCAGGACGTTCAATCGAGATTGGGAAGGTTGTGACTATTAATGCATGGTCACTCAAATCGTCGTTGTGGTGAATCTAAACAGAATAAGGTACAGTGTCGGTTTTTGTAAAAATTACATCAAGTAATGAGTTTTTGTTAGGGGTAATGCGGGTAGGTTTTTCGATAATTTGATGCAGATTAAATGTTTCTCCTCAGTTTGGGATCGGATGGTCTTGTGTGAGTTGTTTGATTTAAATTAAATCTTAACTATTATCTTATTCAATATTGTTTCATCACAGAGATTCCGTTAAAACAAAAATGTGAAAATATGCCAAGGATTAGCTAATAACAGAAGTGAAATCTAACTGGAAATCTCTCTTGAAATCGGCTCTCTTTTGAAATTCTATAAAATCTTACATAGGTCATATCACACATGACGTATTTTAATTTTTGAAATAATTTGTTATTTGTGACTTAATAAAGCAATTTAGTAACTAAGTTTTTTAACTACTAACAATGTGGGTTGCACATTACCTTGGCCTGAAATGCTTCATGTAACCACGGTCGGTGAGTCGGCCTTTTGCAACTTTGTTGCTAGAGTGCCGTATGTTTATATAGATTCCCGTGTTAATCGAACTATTTACATACTTATAAGTCGGTACGGAACCCTCAGTGCGCGAGTTCAACTTGCACTTGGCCGGTTTTTTAAAGTTGGTCATATTAATTACTCCAGCGAGATTTTAATTTGTAACGAACACCAAAATTTCAGTAGAAACGGTTTCTTACATTGACGTAGATACCAAAAATTGACCGCTCACTAGAAAGAGACAATGCCTTTCTCCGTTTTACGCTTTGCAGTCAACGTTTACTTTTTAAAGGGATAGCACGGTCCAAGTCTACACGTCAATGGTTTTTATTATTTTAATTGTACGTATGTAGCTTTGCAGCCAATTCGATAGATAATGAAATAAAAAATTTAAAGTAGGTGTCATCTTTGTTTTTTTTTTTAAAATTTATTATTGAATCATTAAAACATACAATTTACAAATAATCATAGCACAAATAAACCACTGAGGTTTGTCCTTATGCTACGGAAGTCGGATCTAAAGTGGTGTGTGGTGGGACAATAATTAACATTTGTAAAAATAATGAAAAATCATGACGTATGATTAAAGAAACAATTATGAACAGTTTTTAAGGAACTACTTAAAATAAGTAAATGAAAACCTCTTTACTAATGTCATAGTAGGGAAGCGCTAAAGACAAAAAAAATGGATATATTTCGTATTACTTAAAAAAAAGTTATTGCTAATGATCATAAAGAATGCTTACCGCCCACCCTGGCTCGATATTGATTTGTACCTCGATGACATTTCTGACAGTATGGGTTATTTTTCTTACCACTACTATTCCATGTATGTATTAACATAAACTCAGCACGGAATCGACTCGACACTAAAGATTTAGAATTAGTAAATGTACCATGGGTTTGATATGTTTTCTACAAAATACAAAACCCTGTAAAAACAATAAATTAAAAAAAAGACTTTTCCATAGTTTTAGGAGATATGAACATTAATTTGCATAATGTTTTCGACCCCAATATAAAAAACTATCACGAGTTTTTGAGACATTTTAATTTATCGCAAATAGTAGACTCGCCTACTTACTCGAATACTAACCGAACGTTAATAGATATAATTCGTACAGATGCCCGGACTCGAAATGTCCAAATTACTCAATCCTGTGAACTGGGACATCATTCATTCATTAGTTCCGAGTTTCTTTTAAAAATGGACCGCTGACCTTAATTCTATTCCGTGGGATACTATTTCTGACATTGAAAATGTTAACGAGATGGTTCATGTTTTTAACTTTACGTGCTACAAATCTTCTTCATGCATCAAAAAACCAGGGTATTTAAAAATAGACCTACACGCTGGATTACTGATACCATTCAGACTATGGTTAGATTGTGTAATGCGGCTCATGCTATGTATGTGTATTAACATTAATTATTAAGAACTGAAAAGGCACACGTCCACGGCTATGTTTAGCGAAAAAAGGCATATTTTGGGCAAAACATTAATCATCGTAAAACTTGTGAAAAATTTAAAAGCAGACCCACAAAATTTTCCCACTTTACCACGCCATTTTAATGATCCCAATGTTTACCTCTACATACCGGGCTGAAGTATAGACATATCCAACCTCATCCGACCTCACATATTTTGAGTTTGGTTATATTCTGAATCCACAATTTCGTCAAAAACGGTGAGTGAACAGTGCATCATATACATTATAAACGATTTCAAAACCAATGCAATTTTCACTTTAAATGCTGAAACTTACTTTACCAGAAACTTTGAAGTCCATAACGGATATTATAAAAAGGTTTATAATAATAATAATAACCATTTATTTCAGGCTACTAAGGCCCATATCATACAAATACACCCATAAAAAAAGATGTCTTATTAAGATAATACATAAGTTATATAATATTTAAAATTATATTATCACTATACACGACACCGAGACTGAGACGCACTCGCACCGTGAACGATTTAAAGTTGACGTCATGGCGCGACTACAACTTCTCCACCCTCAAAGTCGAGTTCGTTTTAGTTCTGAGATACTCGACTAGCTCCTCTGCATTCGTGGTGTGATGCAGACGAGACACATATAGCTGGGTCTTTGGTATTTCAAGACGCAACAGCATGTTAGGTTTCGTCACGCCGGTACCACAATGGTTTCGGTTGGAGGGCATTTTTTTCTTCTTCATTTCAACTTTTATGAAGTACTCTGCATCCATTTGCCCTTTAGCAGAGGCTGGGGGTACGCTCTCGCTGGTCTTCTTTCTTTGTACTGCTGCAGATTTCTTAGCAGCAATATCAAATTTGGCGTCGTTCTTGTGTGTCGTCACCGCTTCCGTAGCTGAGGGGAACTTGTACAGTCGGTGACGCAACTTGCTTTGGCGACTGTAAACTGCTGATGGACGCATTCGGCGTCTCGCGACAGAAGTTCGAAACAGCGTTGCGTAACAATACTACGTCGGAACTAGTTCACCTATGGTGTTCTCTGACACCTCCAGCTTGTTCTGCACCTCGGACAGGCTTGTTTTCAGGAACATGATGTCCTTCAACAGCCTGGTAACGTCGGCGTGGTCAAATCTGACCGGGATAGTTTCTGCAGCTTCTTGCCACGAAGGCTGACACGTCGTCCGGATCAATCTCCTTGAGTAAAATAATGATGTCCTTAACTCTTTTGAGTTCCATCTCTACTGCGGGGATTTGTAAAATCAGTATTTGGAAAAGCAGCCTTTTGCCACCGCTTAGCTCTTGTTCTTTGAAGTCTTGATGTCTTTAGAGCATCTATTCTTGTTTGAGTGTGTCCTCCAGCGAAGGCATCTACTCATAGCGAACATTTGTAGCTGCGGTCAGAAAAAATATTGTATTACATAATATCTTTCCTTTTGAGTCTCTTTTAGTATGACTGTGTTGTTAGCTTAAAAGCCAATTCATTGGGGTATCTCTCCAATCTCTTCCAGTAGGATGTGGTGGTGATCAGGATTTCTTTCACTGTGTTCATTTTTAATTGGTTGTGGATTTCAGTGTTTGTGACAAGCCACGGCACATTAAAGTTCTCAAAATTGAATTTTACATTCTTTGAATTATATATTTGAGTTACTACAGCTTCCCCAAAGTTATATCTCGTACATCCATACTGGCTTTAGGATGACCTTTTATATGAGCAATTTGTTAGATAGGACATGTACCAAATACGGCCTATAACGGACAGAAAGTTGTGAAACATTAAAATTAAACAAATATTTTTTGAAATCTGTACGTGTTCTTAATTTTTTGATAAAACTTGGGGGAAAGATTTTAGTTATAAAGATTATTATTTTTGAGTCTTAGGTTACGGTAATGGCGGATGAATGTTTTATGTTGCCAGCATTAAACATAAAACGACGTTTGAAAGGTGAATATTGTTAGTAAGGAAAAAATATCTTTATTACTTTATTAAAAAACATATTTTTTTCTATTATCTTAGATAAAAATATTTATTTAAAAAGTAAAGAAATAATTAATATAATTGTGTTATTTATTTATTTGGCCGCAATCGATTTTTATTTATGAATCGATAGTATAAATCATTTTTCAAAGCATTTACAGCACATTTTTCATTTGTCATGTCATTCGTGCTGTTTGAATTTCATTCATTGATTTAAAATATATTTGGAGTTGTAAAAATGGCGCCAAACTGACCTACCTTTATTTTTACAGCTCATAGACTTGTTAAAATTGAATTCAATACGTGATAATTGAATTTCTTAGTAGTTAATTATAAGGAGGTGTGCAGGTTGCAGGTCTGGTCAGATTTCTGATATATTTCCACAGAAAATTGTTGCTCGATGCTGTTGGAGAAAGTGACTGTAATTGGTCTTGGAGGGTGTTATTCTTCCAGTCCTTAATCAAGGCTTTTAGGTCATTGCCCTGTAAAAAATTGATTTGTCTTCATTTAGTCTACTTTGGTGCCAAATTCGACGCAGCCTTCTTTTATTTTATACTGCCATTTTGATTTGTTATCGATGTAGCTTGTCGACCATTTTCTGGGGTATATATCCAACAAGCTTTCTGTATCAACGTAGTAATGAAAGAAGTTGCTGTGTCGATTTCTTCGCTAGTTTTTAGGGCTATTTTCAAATCAATATTTTTGTCGATGTACTCTCTCAGGAGTTCCCAGTTAGTGTGTTTATTGTACGATGTTAATGAAACAGTTTTGCTAACTAATTTTGAGCTAATGGTTAGCATTACTGGAGTATGATCAGATGAAGAGTCGTAATACGTCTCTACTTTTGTGTACTCTTTAGATAATCCTTTTATGATAAAAAAATCAAGAAGATCAGGAATTTTGTTCAGCTCACTTGGCCAGTATGATGGTTCGCCTGTCTCTATAGTGGTAAGTCTATCAATTTTCCCACTAAGCTTTAGCTATCTTCCTCTTGTATTTATTAGTCTGGATCCCCAATACGTGTGTTTGGCATTACAATCGCCTCCAAATATAAAGCGATTGCCAAGAGTTTTAAAAAAGTGGGAGAACATAGCTTCAGTTATCTTGTGTCTTGGCGGGCAATATATGGCGGAAATATTGATATAGCTAGTTTGATCTCTTACAGCGATTGTGGTTGCTTGTATGTGATCAGTTCTGTACTCAGGCATTAGGTGGTGTGAAAGAGTTTTTTTTACTATGACAGCTGTTCCAGCATGGGCTGTTTCATCTGGGTAGTTGGTCAGGTAACATAGATGTTCTTTAAATTTCACGTATGAAGACCATGTCCCATGTGCCTCTGAAACCAATAGAATATCAAGCTTATGCTGTTTCATCAGAAGCTCGACTTCATTTTTATTTGGAGTTAACCCATTTAGGTTGTGTGTCGCTATACATAAGTTTGTCATTTTGTTAGTTTGTCAACGAGCTTGGTCATGAGGCCCATCACTCATTTGTTGTAGGATGGTGTCAATGTTTTCAGATTGTTCCATAAACATATGTATAAGTGTGAGTGAGGTGTTAATTGATTTTGTGGTGTTTTGGCACACTGTTTCAGAGTAAGTGGTCTCATTTGCAGTTTTCCCAGTGCCACAAATTATTGTAGCTGGGCACCGTCTTTACTAGCATTTAAAGGAGGTATCTGGACCTCATTATATTTAAATGTCTTTTGTCTAATTCTCCGGGCTATGATTTCTTTGTAGACTTCACATCCCTTGTAGTTAGCTGGGTGCGGTCCAATACAGAGGGCGCATGAAGCAGTAGTCTTACGATCGCGTTTCTGGCAATCAGACGTCTTATGAGACAGTCCATACTTTACGCATCGGTACAGGCGCATACAGTAATTTTTCGAATGGCCGTACTGCTGACACCTTTGACACTGGACAACCGATTCGTGGAACTTCTACGATGATGGATTGATGGTATATGTGTTTCAAGTCTTTTACCGCCTTATTGTTGGGCCACTGGGCCCAACAATAAGGCGGTAAAAGACTATACCCGTGTCAGCCTTGCTACTGAGCAAGGCTGACAAAAAACGTTGAGGTAGGCTTCTTTCCAGTCGCCTCTATTTCCTCCTTGATTATATTTATAGGGGTTGATGGGTGTAAGTTGTGTATAACCACTCTGAAGGATCTCATATCCTTTCTATTAAAAGTATGACCTATGAGGCCATTTTCTCTTACAATGTGAATCAACTGTTTGTCGGTGCTGCTTAGCCTTAGTTGGTTTCTATTAACTATTTTATAAGTAAACTACTTCCTATCAGCGACAGTCTCGAGCAATTCTGTTAATTTATTAAAGTCCTCGATTCCGTATAGGATGATTGGTGGAGGGTTACTGGTATGTTTGGCTTTCCCATCACAGTTTTTTCAGTTTCAGCAAGGTCAATATGCAAACCTGAGAATCTATTAAAGGTTTTGATAGATTCAGGGGACGGGCTGTCTGCCATCTTGCGTTTTTTGGAGTTACCATTTTCCGGCACTCTCTGCCGTGAGGGGGGACCGGTTGCCTTGATGCTAGTATTGGAGATTTTTGCGCCAGTTGTTTTACCGGTGATAGTTGATGGCAATGGTTAACCCACAGATAAGGAACGGGGTCGCGAGATGAACAAGCTTTCATGGAATGCTTGTTGGACGAACTTCTTGGTATTGCTGCCAGTAGTATTTACTGGCACAGGTGCCTGGTCGCCTACACCTGTACAGTCTTTGGTAACATATTTCTCACCCGCAGGCCCGGGTACGTGCGAGCGCCGGGTGTTAGCCGGATCGCATGACATCGCATTATTTATATCTGACTTTTCCATTTTAATTAAATTGGTGGGAGAACACTGTAGGACTTTCCCAAGGTACTACAGCCCTACTTGTGGAGACGATTTAGTTCCTCTAAATCGACTAGAGGGAGACTTATGTATTGACAGGTTACTAAACCGCCGCCTGTAACTCGGCGTTGATTTTATTTATTTACTAGCTGACCCGCGCAACTTCGTCTGCGTAAATTTTCCCCATTTTTGCAAACATTTTTACTTGCTGCTCCGCTCCCATTAGTTGTAGCGCGATGTTTTATAGCCTATAGCATTCCTTGATAAATGAGCTATCTAAAAGTAACATATTTTTTTCAATTTGGACCCGTAGTTTCTGAGATTATCGCGTTCAAACAAACAAACAAACTCTTCTCTCTCTTCTAATATTATAGCATAGTTATAAATGTTAGGGGTGGATAACCCTTATCACTTAGGGGCATGAATAATAGATTGTAATTTTCCCTTTTTTCTTCCTTTTTTTATAACATTTTTCATTGCTGCTCCGCTCCTATTGGTCGTAGCGTGATGTTATAACCTATAGCCTTCCTCGATAAATGGGCTATCCAACAATAAAATAAATTTTTCAGTGCAGCCCAGTAGTTCCTGAGATTATCGCATTCAAACAAACAAACAAACTCTTAGGGGTATGAAAAATAGATGTTGGCCGATTCTCATAGATACCGGATAAGCACAAAAAATTTCATCAAAATCGGTCAAGCCGTTTCGGAGGAGTATGGCAACGAAAACTGTGACACGAGAATTTTATATATTAGATTTCTAATATGTATGTGCTGATCGATGACTTGTTGCCATCTTGTGGGTCATGATTCCACTGCCGTAAAAATTGTGAGATTTTTGATCAAAATAATCTGACAGGTAGTTTTCACAGTGTTCTTTTGTGGTTAACTTTATGCTTCCTAAAGAGTTCTAAAGTGACCGAAACAAGTGGAAATCTCATGGAGCAAGATCAGGGCTATACGGAGGATGCGTCAAGACATCTCAGCCAAGCCCTCTCGCTTTTTGCTAAGTGGCTATAGATGAGTGCTGTCTGGCGTTGTTGAGATGGAACACCACACCCTTCCTGTGCACCAGCTCCGGCCAGTTTTCTTAATGACTTCTTTTACCTCATCAGTTGCTGACAGTAGAGGTCAGAATCGATTGTTTTATCCGGCGGCAAAAGCTCATTGTGGATGATTCCTTTCCAATCTCACCCGTATCAACCGTTTAATAAATGGGTCGGAATTGTTACGTTTCAACAAAGAATCGCTAATGGAAACACATTGCATTAAGTTTCTCTCAGAGAGATTGTGTGGTACCCAAATATCAAGTTTTTTCTTATACACAGACTTTTGTAAATGGCGTTAAACTGTCTTGTGATCAACATCCAGTTCTTCTCAACTAACTGCTAATATGTCGATCTTGTTCCACTTTTTCAAAGATAGCACTGATTTTATCCGTGACTGGGCGTCCAAAGCGAGTCTCATCCTTCAAACTAACATTTCCAGACTTGAAACGCTTGAACCACATTTGTGCTACTCGTATTGATACCGCATTAGGTCCGTAAACCGCACAAATTTTATTCCCGGCGCTCGTCGCATTTTTACCTTTTCTGTGATAAAACTTTAAAATGGACCTAAATTTCTTCGTCACTTACGTTCATTTTACTCGCTTGTAAAATAATTGAAAAATGGCGGGATATATATATATATATATTTATTTATTGCATCCTCAGAATGTCAGTTAATGGCATTAAAACCACCCAGTCACATCCGCGCAACTTCGTCTGTGTAAATTTTCCCCATTTTTTTGTTTTTGAAGAATTTAATTGCTGCTACGCTCCTATTGGTCGTAGCGTGATACTATATTGCCTATAGCCTTTCTCGATAAATGGGCTATCCAACAGTAAAATATTTTTTCAATTCGGACCAGTAATTCCTGAGATTAGCGCGTTTAAACAAACAAACAAACTCTTCCGCTTTATAATCTAATATATAAAATTCTCGTGTCACAGTTTTCGTTGCCATACTCCTCCAAAACGGCTTGACCGATTTTGATGAAATTTTGTGTGCATATTGGGTAGGTCTGAGAATCGGACAACATCTATTTTTCATCCCCCTAAGAGTTTGTTTGTTTGTTTGTTTGAACGCGATAATCTCAGGAACTACTGGGCCGCATTGAAAAAATATTTTATTGTTGGATAGCCCATTTATCGAGGAAGGCTATAGGTTATAACATCACGCTACGACCAATAGGAGCGGAGCAGCAATAAAAAATGTTGTAAAAAAAAAAGGGAAAATTTACGCAGACGAAGTTGCGCGGGTCAGCTAGTATTAATATAGATATATATTTATCAACGATTTTCTTTTATTTTTTTGTTATTTCAAATTTGAATTAAATATAGTTTGACAAGCGTTAATAGGCGATTTAATAGTGGAATTGGCAAATAGAAGCGGCGGTAGCCTAAAGGCTAAGGCATCGGTCTCGCAATCGTGAGGTCGCGGGTTCGAATCTTACCCATTATACTACCGACGGGAACCCACTCCTAGCACAACGCACGTCATCCACCGCGTTCATAAGGAACTTGTACGGCTCTGTGAGTTTCATTGCAGAAATAATTTAAACACAGATTTTTGATGTCGCTGGACCTGGATTACTTTGAAATGAATGATATGTCACACGTAGATGTTTGCTGAAAACAAAAAGTTTCTTTTATTTCCCACCTCTATCTTTTTTTATGACTTGCGTTTTCCCTCGATTTTATAGCATACTAACTGACCCGTGCAACTTCGTATGCGTCAATTTCCCCCGTTTTTGCAACATTTTACATTGCTGCTCCGCTCCTATTGGTCGTAGCGTGATGTTTTATAGCCTATATCCTTCCTCGATAAATGGGCTAGGTACCCAATAGAAAAATATTGTTTCAATTCGGACCCGTTCCTGAGATTGCCGCGTTCTAACAAACAAACAAAC
Organism: Herminia tarsipennalis; assembly: GCA_945859575.2. NCBI lineage: Eukaryota > Metazoa > Arthropoda > Insecta > Lepidoptera > Erebidae > Herminia > Herminia tarsipennalis. The sequence goes on from OX243835.2 coordinate 10,082,518, forward strand.
TCTTCAGCTTTATAAGTGTGTGTGTACTTTAGACTCGGAAAAGATCGCTCAGGCAGGACATAACCCGCGATCTTATGGAATCTGTGAGAGTTTTTTCCATCATAGCTTTATTGCCTATGTATAAATTAACTTGAAGGAGCTAGGTACCTCCGATTTAAAAGTGTCGGAGCCGAAGTTGGAGTCGGAGGTTTAAAATCAATCGGAATTTGTGACCTTTCGGAGTCAGAATCGAAGCTCTTTAACACAAAATTTCGCGCGAGTACTTGGGCGGTTTCGGGCTTCATTTAACCCGAAATCGCCCAAGTAGGTACTGGCGTGACGGGGTCTCCCCCGGGGGAATTTTTCAATAATAATAATATTTGATGTGATGCAAATCATTTTGGTAAAATACTTTTTGTCGAGGTGCTAAGCATGGGAATTTTTATAATTTGTCTAACCGTCTAGCGCCATAAACTTTGTCGCCCTTCATTTTTGCTTGGCTTGCCTTGCCCTGACAGAGCATTGTGGAGCATGTTTCCAATATGTTTTATACAGAAGTTAAATTGTAATATAAACTACCTTAATATAAACCCAACTTCAACGCAAACGAAGTCGCGGGCACAGCTAGTATTAGTTAAATATGTTATTCCGATGTATAAACCAAATTACTAACTGTAAAGTTTCATCAGAATCCGTTCAGTAGTTTTGCGTGAAAGAGTAACAAATATTCAAATATCCATAATTAGATGAGACCTAAGTCTAGCAGTGGACGGACCCGGGCTAATTGTGATAAGAATTCTCGATACAGTAGGCCTACTATCTTTTTTAAAAACAAAATTCATCAATTTTCGTTTACTTAAATTTCTTAAGCACGAAGTTCAAACCCATCAACAATTTTCTGGAACGAATAGATTAAATAGATGTTCCTGGCTATGTATATAACCACCTCGTTTTTGATCGAAACTCCGTTTTCGTTGAATCAGAGTACAACTCGTACAGTCAACGGCAAAAGTTCATGATCAAAAACGGAATTTCAAAACTTGAATGACATTTGTGGCAAATCTAGCTTATACTACATACAATGTTCCTAAAGTAAGTGGTTGATTAAGTTACCGATAAATTGTCTGATAGTACCGTCGCCAGAACTTGATGATCAAAAACATTCTAAACTAAGTGATAGAATTGAAAATCATAAGTTGATGAAACCTGCAAATCGCATTCTTGGATTAAGGTCGTTTCGTTTCTCCATCACCAGGACGTCACCGAGAATGGGATTATATTACTTCTGCGACCTAAATCTTTTATTTTTGCATTCTTTGGCGAACCGCAACTGACATCCAAAAGTAAATGATAGTCTTATAAATCATAACTTTATGAAAACCTGTATTTAAAACATTCTTTGGCGAAGTAAATGATGCTTATAGTCCTAAAAATCATAACTTAATAAATATTGTGTTTGTACACAATATTTATTAATTTATATATTCTCGATTAAATTACAGTTGGCTTTCGAAAGTAAATGATAGTTTTTAAAATCACAATCAAATGAAATCCTGTATTTTTAGCATGCTTTGAGGGTTTCTTATAATTATGTTTAATAATACGACAAGATTTTACTGTTGAATGTCAGTTGCGATTCGCCAATGAATGCCTAAAATACAGGTTTACATAAAGTTAAGATTTTCAAGACAGTCATTTACTTTTGAATGTTAGTTACGATTCGCCAAAGAATGAAAAACAAAAGATTTAATCCAAGAATGCAAATGGCAGGATTTCATCAACTTATGATTTTCAATTCTATCACATATTATAGAACTTTTTTGATCATCAAGTTCCAACGACAGTTCAATCAGATAATTTATCAGTAACTTATTCAATCATTTACTTTAGGGACATTGTAGCAGTACTTAGCTAGATTTGCCACAGATAACATTCAATAAATTTGAAATTTTGTTTTTGATTAAGTACTTTTGTCATTGATTGTACAACCCCACTGTCTCCTGTAATACAGTGTATACTAGCACAGGAGACAGGGTTATCATATACTTTTGTACTTGTCCTTTTATGTCAATAAAGTTTTTATTATTTATTAACCCAACCAGTTTACTTTGAGAGACTGCATCATTATAGAATGATGCAGCCACTCTAGATAAACGAATTGCCACGCCCAGTAGACACTCAATTTAATTAATAAAAGCAATTATTTGACGAGCACCTAAAGTTGGTGCACTGATCTTGCAGAATGTCTTGCCTAAGTTACGGTACGTGATAAAATTCGTCTCAAAGACTGTCATTGAAAACCTGTGAATAAATGTACATAAATTAAATGTTATGAATATTAATATATTATGGAGTAGGTTCAATACTCTAGCGTTATGACACTTGTCCCACCAACGTGCAACGGCGAGAAAACAAGTAGCGAGTAGCGATTTTATCGCTCAAGAAACGAGCATATGTATAAACGTCTCGTCCCGTGTAAACAAAAGAGACACAGACTTGATCGCTTACCGTTCCATTTTGTTTACACGGACGGGATCTACAATTTATATTTATTATATGTTTGTTGAGCGATAAAATTGCTACTCGTTTCTCGCTATTGGTGGGACTGGTGCCTATATCTTGAATGCACATGAATCGTTATAAATTATAGCGTATGCCACTCACGTCAACATAAAAACAATTGGAAATAAGCTGAGTTTAACCCGTTAGCTTTTATGTTGTACCATAATGTTTAAAGAAAATGTAAAGTTCCGCCAATAAATTCATTTTAGATTTAGATTCAGATTCATTTATATTCATATTTATTTATTTTAGGGCATTGCCCGGATAATACTACATATTTTGTTTACTTTAACGGAAGTGCACGGAAGAAGGTGCTAGTGAAACGATACGCTTCAGACATATCTGGTGATTCTTATACTACAGAAACTGAAATTCAAAAATTAGTGATGTCTCCTAACATTGAAGCTATCCCAAGAAATGGAAATACCAATAGCATTAAAGGTTACAAAGATGAAGGTATTCCAAAGCTTATTGGAACGGACTACAATTACAAACACACACTTTTGTGGACTAATGCGAGCGTATATTTATTTTTACACGTTTTCGGACTTTTGGGTATCTATCGGATACTAAAGGGATGTTGTTATTGGCAAACCAGTTTTATGAGTGAGTGATTTTATGTACCTACCTATTGCAATCTATCAAATGTACAACTCAACTGAAAAGTAACAAAAAATAATAGTAAATTGTGAGTCGACCTTACGTCCTTTTCACACAATCCGGTTTAGGACCTAAGGTCCTTTTTATAGGTATCAATCCGGCGCCGGTTGCCTAGTAGCCGGCTACCAAGCAGTGAGTGTATCGCGAGCAAATCGGTCGGACGCCGGAACAGCTATCGTAAAAATACTATCGTCCCAATCCTGCGCCGGATTGTAACCAGATTGAATTCAGAACATGTGAAAAGAACCTAACTGTCGTGAAAGAAATTCCAAATTAGAACCATTTTGCTAAAAACGTACTGGAGTCTACATCTCTTTAAATTGACAGGTCAGGATAAAACTTTGTGTGAGCACGATGGTTTATTCCCTCCGGACTCGTTATTCTGTGTCTGGATGTTTTTTTATCTATAATATGTTTGTATTTAGAAATATATGCTTATCTGTTGTTTGGTTTCGTTCAGGTACAAGCTCTGCTTTGTTTGGAATCAGATAGCGTAGTGTGAGTTGTTGTTACTATTATTCTTCTTATTATCAACTGTTTTTTTTAATTGCAGCTATTATACTCAATTATGTGAGTACAGAAGGTGTTACACTTGGAGCACATCGCTATTATACACATAAGTCTTATAAGGCAAAACCAGGACTCAGAGCTGTGTTGATACTTATGCAAACATTGGCCGGACAGGTAATTCAAATTTAAATACTCTTTTTACAATCCGTTTCAGGCCCATCGTGGTCTGAAACGGATTCATTAGTTCAGACGGAAAGGTATTTAAAATTCAAAAAAAATCAAAATTCTTTATTCACATATGATACAAAACAATATTTGCAATACGTTGGGATTTTACATGTACATGTTATGCCAAGAGTAAGAAGTTTGAGGATAATAGAAGATTTGACGGCTAAAGGATTTAAAATCCAGGATGCCGTTAATAAACTAAGCTGGAGGAATAAAGAACCTCTTAATATGTTTATGATCTCGTTTGAGAAAGGCGAAAACATAAATAATATTTATAATATTAAGTCAATATTAAATTGCAAAGTTGACATACAGCCAATTAAAACATCCAAGCTTATTCCGCAATGCAAGAGGTGCCAAGCTTATGGACATACCCAAAAATATTGCTCCAAGGAACCCAGATGTGTGAAGTGCACCGGGAAGCACCTGACCAGAGACTGCAATAAATCAGCAGAAGTAAAGCCGAAATGTGTCCACTGCGGTGAGCCACATCCTGCTAATTACAGAGGGTGTATCGTGGCCAAAGAACTTCAAAATATGAAAAACAAGATCTTGAAAAAAAACGTGTCCACACCTACTGTCCAAGTCCCAAGCGGGAACAAAACAATCACCACCTCACGTAGTACGCAAGGTAACGTAAAATATACAAGTAATAAAATCTCCTATGCACATATGGCCAAAGGAGCTCAGCCACTACCACCATCACAAACGCAACAAAAAGTTAGCTCAAATACTGAGGAGAATATCAACAAGATTCTCACTCTCTTATCATCATTCGATGATAGGCTGAGAAAACTGGAACATAGCACCAAGCAGCTACCTACCCATAAAAATGCCTAAGTTTCTAAAAATTATGGCGTGGAATGCAAACGGACTCTTGCAGCATCAAAATGAACTTCAAGCAGTCTTACATACTGAACAAATTGACGTGTGCCTTATATCTGAGTCACATTTCACTAAAGAATCACACATTCAAATTAAAGGTTATAAAACTTATCATGCATTGCATCCCAATAACACCGCTAGAGGGGGTAGCTCTGTTATCATAAAAGAAAATATCTACCATCACCTTGAGTACACCTGTGAAGAACAGTTCACACAAATTGTAGCCGTTTGTATCAGAACTAAACGCTATCAAGTTACTGTAGCAGCTATATATTGTCCCCCAAGATATGCCCTTAAAGCCGAGCAGTATAGTAATATATTAAAAAATCTTGGCAGCAAATTTATTCTAGGAGGAGATTTCAATGCCAAGAATACCCACTGGGGTTCAAGACTAACCTCAACTAAAGGTAAAGAACTACTTTGTGCTGTTAAAGAATCAAAATGCAATGTCATATCAACCGGTAAACCTACCTACTGGCCTACTGATACACAGAAAATCCCGGATGTCATAGATTTTTTTATATATAAGAATCTATCACCAGGATTTATGCATATTGAAGACGGGTTTGATATGAATTCAGACCACTCGCCAATTATATTGAATCTGAGTGAAACTGTAATATTGAGGAAAACCAACCCGACTTTAGTTAACAAAAATACAGATTGGGAAAGTTTTAAGCTTGACTTAGACTACGTCATAGACCTTAAAGTACCCTTAAAAACCACTTATCAATTGGATTCAGAAATCAGTCAATTTGTAAGCAACATACAACGCTGCGCTTGGGACAATACACCCAGCCTTAAAATAAAAACTACCAGTCACTCCTATCCAATAGAAATCAGGAACCTTATCGCAAAAAAAAGGGAACAGAGACGAAGGTGGCAGCAATCAAGCTTTCCGCCTGATAAAACCGTACTTAACAACCTAACGAAAAAGTTAAGTAGAGAAATCCAAAATTTTCACAACGAGACTATGAACACTTTTCTTAGACAAGTAACTAATAACAAGGCAACAGAATACTCACTGTGGAAAACTACAAAAAATATAAAGAAGCCCATCATGCACGTTCCTCCCATAAAGGAAACCAACGGATGTTGGGCTATTACTAACCAACAGAAAGCTGCTAGATTTGCACAACATCTGGAGCAAATCTTTCAACCATACGACGAAGAAGATGGGGAAGACCTTACACTGGATGAAACTCCCCAAGACAGTTTTGAAATAAAATTGGTTACGCCCAAAGAAGTTCAGAGCACTATTAAAAAGCTAGCTAAGAAAAAATCGCCTGGATACGATCTTATTACCGGCGAAGTCTTACAAAACCTTCCAAGAAAAGCAATAGTAAAACTTACCACACTTATCAATGCTATGTTTCGACTCAAATACGTACCTAATTTGTGGAAAGTTGCAGAGGTAATAATGATACCCAAGCCTGGTAAACCACCTCAAGACGCAACGTCTTACAGACCAATATCTCTCTTGCCAATATTGTCAAAACTATTTGAAAAAATATTCTTGAGGCGACTGAAACCCCTGATAGAAGAAAGAAACTTGATTCCCGATTACCAATTTGGGTTCAGGGAAAAACATTCTACCATTGACCAAATACATAGGATTACGAACATAATAGAAAAAACATTAGAAGAAAGAAAAGTCTGTTCTACTGTCTTTCTAGATGTAGCACAAGCATTTGATAAGGTGTGGCATGAAGGCCTCTTCCACAAACTAAGGAATATGCTCCCAAAGCAGTTTTCAGATATTATACAATCTTATCTAACAGATAGATCATTCAGAGTAAGACAAGAAGATGCATATTCAGAACTTAAACAAATAAAGGCTGGAGTACCACAGGGAAGCGTTCTTGGTCCAGTATTGTACTTACTGTACACCTGTGATATTCCAAAACTTGATGAAAACACTATTGCAACATTCGCAGATGATACAGCCATCATGGCCACAGGAGTGACACACGAGGATGCAGTAGAAAAGGTCCAAATAGGCGTCAATATTGTCGTTAATTGGACAAAAAAATGGCGAATTAAATTAAATGAATCTAAATCAACCCATATAGATTTCACTAATAAACACCCGAAATATCAACCGGTATATATCAACAGCCATACTATACCGTACGAAAATACAGCCAAATACCTGGGCATGACACTTGACGCTAAGCTTCGCTGGAAGGCTCATGTTAAAAAGAAACGATCCGAGTTAGAATTTCGCTATAAAAATATGAACTGGCTACTCGGTAAACACTCCACACTATCAGTGGAAAACAAAATACTTTTATATAGACAAGTCCTCATGCCAATATGGACTTATGGTATTCAGCTCTGGGGCTGCACCAGACAAAGTAACATTGACATCATTCAAAGGTTTCAGAACAAAGTACTTCGGGGTATTGTAAACGCTCCCTGGTACATTAGAAATGAGGATCTCCATCGTGACCTGAAGGTTGACCTTGTTGTAAATGTTATAAAAAAGTATGCCGAAGCTCATGAACAACGACTTCTCCAACATGTGAACGTTGAGGCTATCCAGCTCCTCGACACCACAGACATAGTGCGAAGGCTTAGGAGGACTAAACCTTTTGAATTAACTTAGTGAAGTTAGTGTTAAGTGGTATAGTGAATGCTACTCGTAAAGAACACAAGAACAAAGTGTCTGACCTTTACTAGAGACAATAAGAAAAGTGACTATGGACACACTCTTAATATTATAATATATTCACCCTAGCAGTTTAAGTTACAACAAAATTACTTATTAGTCTAAGACTAGATTGTAATCTCAATGAAAAAACCTAAATAGGTTCTATCATTTAAAAAAAAAAAAAAAAAAAAAAAAAAAAAAAAAAAAAAAAAAATGTTATGCCAAGTTCGCAAACAATAGGTAAAGCCGAAGAAAACCTGGCAATAAAAACTCGCGGCCACTCTTTTCAAATTGCCAATTTTACCATGTTTGAATGTTTATAAACTTAATATGGGGGTAAGGTGCTTCGCCGAATATACTATACACCATGGACTGACACTGGACAGGACTGATGAATAGCATATTCCTAAAACGTTGAAACATGTGATAAACTAAAATCAGCCTTAGTAGGTACAACATAGTAGGAGCATCTACTTACAACAAAGGTAAAAACTATATGTGCTCAAATATTGGCCAAAGTACTTGTAACGAATGATTAAATTTAATATATTAATGCTGATATCAAAAGGAAGAAAAGAATGGATTATGAATAAAAAAAGGAAACAAACTAAACAGGAGAGTGCACAAGAGGTGAGATTTCAATCTCCACTCGAGATATCACTATGTGTGATTCACAAATAGTTGTTCCGAGTCAGGGTGTGCCTACTTGGCAAGTCTCCGATACAGATGGCTTTTACTCTACTGCTACAGCGGGAGATGTCCTTATTAATGCATTACAAATAATTATATAGTCTTTAGCTAAAGTTTAGACTAAAATGACAAATGACACCAGAGTTCTTGAGTTCGTGTTCCAGATATCTTGAGTCACCTCCCATTTCACCGCTTTTACCTTAACAGAATTCGATATTGACATGGGTTCGAGATCACCGAGCACACCATCGTTACGCAGATACTGATGCTGATCCACACAACTCTAAGCGTGGTTTCTTTTTCTGCCATATTGGGTGGCTGATGTGCAGGAAGCATCCCGCCGTTGCCAAGTATGGCAAAAGAATCGATATGAGTGATGTCGAAGCTGATTGGATGGTCAGATTCCAAAGAAAGTTAGTGGTTTCATCATCTTTCAATTAATACATGGTTCTTTTCACACGTTCCGGTTTCAGTTCGGTCCGGCGCGGGCTACTGGGTGCGAGTGTATGGCGACCGAACCGGACGGACGCCGGAACATGTGAAAGCTACCTCTACCTAACATCGCCATCGCAACGTGTTAAAAAGGACCGTAATTCCAAAGTTCTCCTATCTAAAGATTTTCTTTATTTTCCTCAAGAGTCAATTTAAGCGAAAGTAGAGCATATCATTATAGTTTATTTATTTCGCAATTAATAATTTTTATACCTACATTCAAATAATGCAAATAAAAAGTTTAACTCTTTAACTTTCAGTGTATTAGAACTTAAATAGAATTATAAACATTAACTTACCACTTTTAATCAAAATAAAGAATAGTTCAGTTGTTCGAGGATTTATAGTTGAATCAAATATAATAATAATAATAATATCTTGGGACAACTCACACAACGTCATCTGATCCCAAACTAAGCAGAGCTTGTACTATGGCAACCAGACAACTGATAAACATACTTATATATTTCTAAATACATACTTATTATAGATAAATTACACCCAGACACAGAATAAACCATCGTGCTCATCACACAAAGTTTTATCCTGGGTGGGGATTGAACCCAACCTCTTGCGTAACAGTCGGATACACTCCCACCGCGCCAGTCAAAGTTAAGAAGTTTGTAAATTTTAATGGTCGTTTTAATTTTCCAGATATTTCATTCCTTTATATATAGTCGTAGCAGTACTAATACCAATTTTCATTCCTGTATATTTATGGAACGAGACTTGGATCAACGCTGTATTAACATGCTATTTCACACGTTACATTATAGCGCTAAATGGAACTTGGTTGGTCAATAGCTTAGCTCATTTATATGGAACTAGACCCTATGATAAGTGAGTATGCCATTCTGTATTAAGGAACAAGACTTATATGCACCTGCCACACATCTCTTTACCACCCAAAGGTTATGTAGCCTATAGCCTTCCTCGATAAATGGGCTATCTAACAGTGAAATAATTTTTCAATTCTGATAAGTAGTGCCTGAGATTAGCGCGTTCAAACAAATAAACTCTTCAGCTTTATAATATGAGTAATGACATTGCAATATATACTTAAGTAGGTTATTCTATCTGTGCCTTAGTTTGCCGTTTTTAAAGATCGAATAATTTGATCGAAAGTGTCGCATACCTACGTATGTGCGATGTGCGAGTAGGTATTATAGGCAATGATGTTATAAGTAAAAAGGTGTAGATAGGTTACATATTCAATAGGTAGGTAACCTATCTACTGATACTTATAATACTAGCACGTTCGCACACACGTGGGTACAATGTTGATTTATGAGCCATAGAAACAAACTCACCATTTATGTCAATCAAAAAGACTACAATCCACTAAAAACCATTCTCATTTTTTATTTAATTGTAAGCTGTTGATGATAAAGGAACCTACTAAAAGAACCTGTTAAATAAGATTGTTTTGTCCAAAACGGTGGGCCTGTTTGATGTAGAAATTGCTCTGTTGCTCACGCAACTGCAATCAAGCAATAGGACAAAATATTTTGGAACTTTCCTACTTCTGAGATGACTTTTGAGCGTTTGGGACGTGTAAGAGAAAAAATGTTCAAGTCAAAACCAAGTACAAGTACCTAGAACCATTGACGTATAGACCTGGACCGTGTCTTCCCTTTAAATTAAAAAGTAAATATTAAATTCAATGCGTGAGAGAGATATAAAACTCGTTCGGCCTTTGACAGGTATTGTCCACAAAGTGGCGTTGTCTCTTTCTAGAGAGTGGTCATTTTTGTGAGGTTATGACGCAGTCCTGGTCTCTACGTCAATGCCTAGAACCTAAAACCCCTTGTTGCCCGTGGTCCTACTGCGTAGTTCTACTGGTCGAACCATGGGCAATTTTTTTTACCCGTGGTTCTATCAATCGAACCAAAGGTAAATCAAATTACCTGTAGTCCTATCGATAGGACTATGGGCAACTTTTTTTGCCCGTGGTTCTACTAACTAAAAGGAGTATTGATTCTCTTTATTTTTAAACTTCACACAGGAAAATTTTCTAAATATTAATCATATTGACATTGTCATTTTCCGTTTTGATTTATAATAGTCTACTTTAAACCACTAGCATTAAATAATATCTTATTATTAAGTATACAGTTTCTCTTGGATTTTCACAATGGAAGTCGATTCAAATAGTATTTCTTCCATTAATAGAAAAGGGGGTACAGTACTTTTATTTGACGATTGCCAATATTATAAAATGCGGCAATATAAAAATGAATCATCAGTGTGGCGTTGTGCTAATTATAAAAAAGTGAAATGCGTGGGTACAATAACGATTAATAAGGTATTTTTCTTGTAATGAAACCGTGTCTCTTTGTATTATTTAAACAAATAAGTAACTCTGCCTAATGGGAGACAGGCGTGACGATTTGTATGTGTGTATAAAATAAATTAACATTTTTTTTTCAGGATAATGTTGTTCTTAAACAAAAAACCCACCAGTGTCTACCTAACACAGCAAAAAATATTGTAGATAAAACTATATCAAATTTAAAAGAGACAGTAAAAAAATCGGATCGCCCAATGCCTCAGTTATATAATGAAGCAATTGCAAATCTTGAAGATTCAGGCATAAATTTTATACAAACTATACCTTCTCTATCTAATATACAAAATTGTCTCTATAGTATAAGAAATAAGTCTATAAATTGCTCGAAAACAGTATTTAATAGCCTTGATGAGGTACAAGTCCCTAAAAATTTTTTATCCTTCATTTTAGCAGAGTACTTTTATGAGGGTACGCTTATACTTGTTTTCTGCTCTGAAAAAGCCAGAAAATTGATTCCAAGCATTAAAGAATTTTTTACAGATGCTACATTTAAATCTTGTCCAAAGCCCTTTGCTGAATTATACAGCATACTTGGAGATGTAGATAGTACATCGATGCATACAAAAGTTGTACCGCTAATCTTCGCATTGCTGCCTGATAAAAAAGAGAAAACTTACATAACTTTATATGATCTTATTAGATCGCAATTACCAAATTTTCAACCTCAAAAAATACATTGCGATTATGAGCTGGCGGCAATTAATGCCATTTCAGCAGTTTTTCCAGAATCTAAAATTATTGGGTGCTATTACCATTGGACTCGGGCGATTTGGCGGAAAGCTAAAGCATTACAAGTTACAAAAAATAAACCACAAAAGCGATTAGTTTCGTTAACTGCAGCATTACCGTTGTTGCCGTCTGAATTAATTTCTGAAGGATGGACATTCATAAAACACGAAAGTGAAACTTTTGAAATAGAAAATTTTGTGGATTACATAGATAGATATTGGTTTAAAAATAATATAGTAAAATTTATAAGTGTCTTTGGAGAGCGCCACCGGACAAACAACGTCATTGAAGGATGGCATGCAAAATTAAATAAATCAATAAACAAAAATACAGTAACATTGCAACGTCTTCTGACAATTTTACAAAAATTCGACTTGGAAGCAATTACAAATTTAAAATACGGAATTAACAGAAGAAACAGATCCACGGCAGCGATTGAAAATGATAATTTTATTTTGCAAATTCAAATGGAGTTACTTAATGCCGACATAAATGTTGGACATGCATTGGACAAATTGAGTTGATACCTACATAATTATGTACTACGTACTCCTTTTGATATCCCATAGCTTTAAGGTTAAATTCAGTGTTATATTCTATTTGTTTGTGTTTCCGTTAATTCATTTGTCTTTCCCATTCATATTCATTTGTTTTAGTGACATTTTTGTTTATCATTATGATATTTAATTTAAACTTTCAGATTCACAAAAATATGTGAGTCGTATTAAAACCCAATTGATGTTATTCGATGTTTATTTTTCAATTATGTAATTAAGGGAACGATAAATACATTTTTTTATTGATTTACTTATTAATAAAAATGTTGTGATTGGACTTTTCAACTAAGCACATTTTGAAATTTTGATAAAATTGTCACATTTGTTCAACTAGTTGAACATATCGGAACTAAGGACACCGTGGATATCTTGTTGATTGCACATTACTCCTCAAAAGGAGACTTTGGTACTATCGTACCACAGGAAAATTATCTTCCGTAGACCTACTCATTTAATAGGACCAGTGCCAATTAAATTGAATATTATAAGAACGGTGGTTCGATTGATAGAACCACGGGTAAAAAAAATTGCCCATGGTTCGACCAGTAGAACTACGCAGTAGGACCACGGGCAACAAGGGCCTAAAACGTATAAAATATAGATTATAAATCATATATAATAACCTATCACTATGAATTTTAATAATCCACCAGATAAATCCAACATTAAAAACGTACCAATAAATATTTATTTTTGAATTTTAATTTTTAAAAAGGATTTTCACAAAGATAAAGCATGATCTTATTAAAAGCTCTTTAATGTAATTCTTCCAGGAAGATACAACCAGTGGAATCGTGGTTTGTTGCAATGATAAGTCTTGGTGAAGGTTGGCATAACTATCACCATGCTTTCCCCTGGGACTACAAATGTGCTGAGTTATCTATGCATTTCAACCAAACTGCCTCCATCATCAGATGGTTTGAAAGGATGGGATGGGCTTACGACTTAAAAACTGCGTCCCCAGAACTTGTAAGTGTTTTTTTTTTTCATATCTATAAAAACCGGCCTAGTGCGAAAAAGACTCGCGCACTGAGGGTTCCATACAAACATATAGGAGTGTAAATAGTTCGATAAACACACCGTACTCTGTCAACCAGGTTACAAAATGGTGACTCACCAGCCGTGGTTACCCAAAGCATTGGCCACGGTGATGTACAAATCGTTAAAAAAATTGAAATACGTCATTTGTATGATAGGAGCTATGTACGATTTTTAGAACTTAGAAAACGGGAAATATTTTCCAGTTAAAACTCACTTTTCTTGTTAGCGCAACCTTTAACGGACTTGACATATTGCCACATATTTGTTTCTAACGGGATCTTTGTAACGACAATTTATTAATATCAGACAACTCACACAAGACCATTTAAACCCAAACTGGAAAGAACCTCTACTATAGCAACCAGAAAAACACCATACTTATATAATTCTAATTATGTAATTACATTATTTTTTCATCATCATATTCATCATCAGCCTATCGCAGTCCACTGCTGGACATAGGCCTCTCCAATTGCACGCCACTTTGTTCTATCTTCGGCTTCTCGCATCCAGCTCCTGCCAGCCGTTTTGCGTAAATCATCACTCCACCTGGCCTGAGGGCGTCCTACACTACATTACATTATTTATTATTTATAAATATAAAACAAAGTCACGAGTTATACTATATATAAATCAACAACAGGTGATCATCACACAATTAACTTAATGCTTATTATAATATTCATAATTTAATAAGTAAATAAATTAGCAGACGTTTTAAAAACATTTTAACTAGCGAATGTTTTGTCTTTGTTTTTCGTTCTATTTTCAAAACAGAATAGAAACAGATAAAACATTAGCTAATAACAATGCTTTTAAAATTTCTGCAATTTTTTTATTTTAAATTAAGTAGTAACACACTAGTGCATAACTTTATACTGTGTATTTTTTATAAATTCAACATCCAATGGGAATCGTCTCTAATAATCGTACTACAGGTAGGTACAGATAAATACAGGTTAATTAAATAACCTAGCTAGGAATACGGCGACTCCCCAACATATGAATGCAGTCTTTGTACACCCTCCTCCTTATTCATAAAAAAAAAATAAGCAGACATTTTAAAAGTATTTAAAAATATAATTAAATAAAATGCTCATAAAACGTCTGCTAATTTATTTGTTAACTATGAATAAGGGGGTTAAATTGTAATTATAGTATACTAGCTGTGCCCCGCGGTATTACCCGCGGTTTATTAGCCTATGTGTTAATCCAGGGTGTCAGCTAACTCCATACCAAATTTTTCTAAAATCTCCCCAGCCATTTAGACGTGAAGAGGTAACAAACATACACACTCACATACTCACAAACTTTCGCCTTTATAATATTAGTGTGATTATATTGTAATTTATAAGGTGGTTTAATTGTACTATTATGATAAATAAAGAAATATTATTATTATTTATTATGAATAAGGGAAGACGACACTAACCTTTAACTAGACCAACACCCAATAGGCTAGGCGATGTACCACATTATCTGCACACTAATTTCTTTTAAAATTGTATGCTCAGTAATTTGAAGGAGGGGGTCGATATTCATAAACTTTTTTAAGTAACTTTAGGATATTTATATTTGAGATCTTACACCAAATTCGTTTGTTTTCATGTTTATACCATACCGATTTTTTTCAATTTCTTAATTTGCTCCATAAATGACGCCATAATATTAGTAAAATTTATAAAAAATAGCTATTAGTAAAATTTTCGAAAAGGCCGGTAGATTATTAAAATTAAAGTGTGATTCTAACTGCATAAGTATTTATACTGCATCTGCATGAAATGTGATCTTTCTAAAGTTGCTGAAACTTAGGCATTACGGTTTTAAAGGTATTGCGCTAACTCTACTTGCCTCTTACCTGAGTGAAAGAATTCAATATGTGGATATAGGCGGAGTAAGGTCGTCTGGATCGCCAATTAGTATGGGCGTGCCTCAGGGATCAATACTCCCTTTAGTCCCTTTTTATTTTTGGTATATATTAATGATTTACCATTTTATATTAATAACTTTTGTGACATCATTCTATTTGCTAATGACACATCTCTAATTTTTAAAATTGATCGTAAACTAGAAAATTTTGAGAAAATAAATAGAACACTCGCACTAGTTCAAGATTGGTTTACAACAAACAACCTACTTCTAAATCCCAAAAAAACCAAACGAGTATAATTTTAAATAATGAAGTGATTGGCTTTGTCAACTCACCATTTTTTTTGTGAATTACATTAGACAGTAGATTACAGTGGGGTACCCAAATATCATGTCTCGCAGGAAAACTCAGTTCTGCAGTGAATGCTGTCAGCAAAGTTAGCTTAGGAATGTAGAAACAGGTCGACTAGTATATTTTTGTTATTTTCACAGCGTCATGTCCTACGGCATATTGCTTTGGGGCAAGGCGGCTGATATACAAACTATTTTTATTCTTAAAAAACGTGCAGTGCGTACGGTATATCAACTAAGAGCACGAGTTTCCCTTAGAGAAAAGTTTAAAGAGATAGGCACTATGACAGTTGCATCACAATATATTTATGCAAACGTTATGTTTGGAAAAACAAAACTTTCATTTAAAATCCCAGTTAGCATATCGAGTCTACCAGTAAAAAAAAAAAAAATGTAGTCAAGAGACATCTTATACAAAGAGCTTACTATTTAATCGATGATTATTTAACTGATAAAGATAAATGGATATAATTAATTGCTCCCTATTAATGTATTGTGTTTTATAGTTTATTGCATTTTACTAGGTGAATATTGTTGTCACAGTTTGATAATGTTACTTAGGTACTAGTTAAGAAAACGATTTACTTTTGTAAGTAAAGATTCTGCGTGATAAATTACGGCCATTCTTTTCTTTCTTTTGAAAAAAAAATGTATACTTATTCATTAAGTAGCAGTAAATTGGCCAATATTTTAGCACATAAAGTTTTTACATCGTAAGTGGATGCTCCTACTATGTAGTGCCCATTGAGGCTGAAGTATTCAATCTCGTGTACTATTCTAATATTATTGACCTCTTTTTTTGCATCAGTCCTCTAATATGGTGTATAATATAATGGTGGCAGCACCTTACCTGCATATACAGTTTATAAACAGAGAAACATTGTAAACATTGGCAATTTGAAAAGAGTGGCCACGAGTTTTTATTGCCTATTCTTTTCTCGGGCTTTACCTATTGTTTGCGAACAGGCATTACAACTAAATGTAGAATCGACTTTTCACAAGTGTAGTATTTTGCTTCCTAAGTGAAAAAAACATTTTTATTATTATAATAATTACTCAAAATTCAGACTTCTTAATATTTTCCCTCCAATCTATAGGTTGAGAACTATCTTTTGTATTTTTTTCAAAATATTAGGTTCAGGCTCTTTAGAGATAAGGATGGGAGGGAGGGGAGAATGATCAATTTTCGTATTTTTTCCTGAATATCTCTTAAAATAACGATATTAAAATGTTTAACAAAAATATATTTGAAATAATAATAATAGTAATAATTTATTTATGAAAGTAAAGGTACAATAAACTTATTTAAAGGTATAATAACAAATAGCACAGTTAAGTATTTGCCTGAACTAGGTTGAAACCTGTGTTTCAGGCTAGAAAGTAAAAAGTATTTTAATAAATACTTTCCGAAACTAAAACTATACTTAATAACTAAAAATAAGAACTGTTAAACTATGCCTGAACCTGAAATGCTCACAACAAGCCCTTTCATTTGATATATTACACGATACAGTTTGCGAATGTTTCTTTTAATTTCTAGTTTACCCCCAAAACGTGGCTCTTAAATTCAAAACCCTTTTAATTGCCTACGTTATGCTACTGTGACTCAAACACGTACGTTTGAGTCACAGTAGCTGGAGTATTCACAGTAGCAGAGAGCTGGAGGGGTTAACAGGATTGCTAGTAATGTTCGACCCACATTGCTAATTATCTTTAAAAAAAATCTAGCCTTTAAGTTAAATAATCAACTTTGTGCCGTGTGGTACCGGCTTAAGAATAGTACCACCCCGTCTCTTCCCGTGGGTGGCGTCAAGCCGACTAAGGGATTTCACAACGGAGGACGGGCAGCAGCGTCCTCTGCATACTTGAAGTCTTACTGCGATCGCCAACCCGCTCGCCAAGCGTGGCGATTATGGCAATTACCCCCAGGATCTACATACTACTAGGTTCTACTGGGGAGACCCGTGCCCAGCAGTGGGCCATCATATGGGTTGATATGTAATCAACTTTAGGTAGTCTAACACAATTTTAGACGACATAAACTTAATTTACTGTAAAAAAAAACATATGATAAAATTTAATTTACTTACCTATAAAGAATTGTTGAGATCACAAGAAAATGTCAGAAAAGCAGGTTTCTTCCTTATTAAAACAAATATTTTGAAACACAGGTAGAACTTTAAATTTATATATACTACGGGTCTTAATCGCGTGAATAATTAATCGTATTGCAACGGCCGTGGTCACGGGTAGACTGTCCAGTCTACCAGCGACCACGGCCGTTGCAATACGGTCGAAACGTCGGGCAATAAACAAGGTGTTTTACCTTAAATTATTCACACGATTAAGACCCGTAGTACCTATATATAATTTTATAATGTGTACAAATCGCGAAAGTTTATCAACATAAATATTGTGAGCCTGCGAATGTTATATTAAAAATGTTCATATTCACGGTTTTGCGCGCGCAACGTCGTTTTTATATTCGATTGTTATGCTATTCGAATAGAGTTTTTGCTTGTCCAGTATACCTGATGAGGCTCGATTTAAGGTGCGTCCAAATACGGACATTTCGCTGTGTGTGAGCTCCGTGCCCGTAACAAAGTGCCGTGTCATTAGCAGTAAAAATCAGTTACGTCATGTTTCCGATTTATCTCTAGCCCACGGACAAGCAGTCGTACATCGAGACACGGGGATTGTGTTACGAGGCGTGACACAAGCGTTGACGGTGATTTTTGTAATGACACGGGCAAATGTTCGGTGAGACGACCCGATCCATTTAAAGTGGTTAACTTTTATAGAACTACTAGCTGTCCCGCGCAACTTCGTCTGCGTAAATTTCGGCTTTTTTTATGATCCTATGTTACTTCTAATACCTCCAAGAATATGTGTACAAAGTTTCATGATGATCGGTTGAGTAGTTTTCGCGTGAAAGCGTAACAAACAAACTTACATTCACATTTATACCTATATTAAGTAGGGATCAATGTCATAATGCTGGCCATTCACGGACTGCTCGAGCAGTCGGCCAGTGATCAACACACGGACTGCTCGTTCCGTCTAATTCAACCGCTTCAAGCTGCCTACTTACTGCTGCAGCAGTCGGTATCAACTTCTCGACAAGTCATAATCTATGTCGTCCATTTTAAAAAATAAACACAGCAAAAAGAGAGCTGGTGATAGGCGACCGCGGCGTGGTTCGAACTCGAGCCGTTCCGTGAATGTGTGTAAGTTCAGTCAGGGAATTAAAATGTCCGTTAGTTTTAAAATACACTCATTTAACGCTTTGCAAACACGTGTTACCTTTCAAACTATTTATCACATTAGATAGTTATAATATACACATGTTACAGACAAATATTCCTGGACTATGAGTAGTTGAACGAAAACCACTCAGATTATTAACTAAATTAATAGATGGAACGTATAGATCTGTCTCATTAAACTCCTATCAGTCTCTGCCACTGATTGCAATACCTACGTGAAAATAATGTGTTAAATTAAGACAGTTACAGCAGTGTTAGTTTCGTCAAAATAACGTTCTTATCACCCATGGTTTTCTTTGGTTCTCTTTACGTGAATCGAGAAATAGTCGTATAATGTTATTAATTACCATTGTGGGTGTTACATTTCAAAATAGCTGTACGAATGATAATTCGTGTCTGTCAAGAAGCTGTCCACTAACTTTCTCAGTTATTACGATTGACGTAGACCAGGACTGCGCCATAACCTCACAAATTTGACCACTCTCTAGAAAGAGATAACGCTACTTTGTGGACAATACCTGTCAAAGGCCGCACGAATTTTTTCTCTATTTCACGCTTTGCAGTCAATATTTACTTTTTAATTGAAAGGAATGGCACGGTCCAGGTCTATACCTGTAATACAGGTTTTGTAAAAAAACCTACAACAGGCACCAGTCTCTCACAAAGACTTGATTCCTTAGCTCAAACAAAATGTATACCTACTAGCTCTAAGTCATAACTTGTGAGAGAGAATAATAAACGTTTATTATTATTATTATTATACGTCAATGGTCATTATTCTACCATTGCCATCGCATGTAGTTGATGTAGGGATGGAATATTTGGGACGAAACGAGGCTCGAGAGCCCGAGGCCTCCTGCCAATCGCCCGCCGGGTCCAGACAATCCAACGCTGGCCCCAGCACCCAGGCTCCGGTGCGGATGGAGGAGAGTGGGGACGACGCACCTTCCTAGGACTCTCCCCCATCCACCTAACGGACTGCCGCACTCACTCCTCGCCCCTGTAGTCAGTGATAGGGGTACCGGACGTGTTGCGCGGTAGGTCCAGTACGCGGTCGCACCCCCTTGCGGCCTAGGCGGCGGGGCTAATCTGCCCCGCCGCCCGCGAACCGAGCAACGTTGAGGCACAGCCGCGCATGATGTTGCTTGGTGGGGCTGTGGGCGTGATGGATGGGGAAGTTTCCCACACTCGCGGCTCTTGGCGATGGCGGCGTTCTGTGTGTACCCAGGACGCCGCAGGAGTAGTAATTCCCGATGGGGCTTTGCCGCTGGGTGGGTCGCCGAAAATATAAGAAATTCCGGCGGCCCGTCCGCGAAGGTGGCGAGGAGGGTCGGAAAGGGATTTTTAGTGG
Source organism: Herminia tarsipennalis (assembly GCA_945859575.2). NCBI lineage: Eukaryota > Metazoa > Arthropoda > Insecta > Lepidoptera > Erebidae > Herminia > Herminia tarsipennalis. The sequence continues at coordinate 10,102,691 of OX243835.2, forward strand.
GGGCAGGCCCCACACTAACTCCAGCATCTGCCCCGGGTGCTGGAGGTGTGCGTTTAGACATTTTTTAAGGGCAAAAAAAAAGGGATGGAATATTTGATGTCTACTTTCATAACTGTTTCTGTTGCTTGATTAGGTTCAAGCAAAATTTGACTATAAGGTGATAAACATTTTCATTCCGCGTCTGTCCAATACTTCAGTTTGCTGTGCGGTCGCAGCATAAATCGGTCGATAGATACTAGCTGCTTCAATCTGTCCGTGAGTAGTCGGCAGAACATGTACGCTTGTTTGTACAGTGTGACGTCACCAGTGAATGTGATGAACATTTGCTCGCTACTCTGAACTGTCATTTGTTTCTCATAGGGTAAACTGCCCTAACTATGTCCATTTTAATAACTGACACGTCTAGGAATAAATAAACAGTTTTTTTTTAAACCAGCAATTTGTTCCATTAAATTTATACGTTATTCTTGGTCAAATCTGAAAGTAGTTTGCTCAGAATCAATAACTACCCTGTTGGATTGCAACGGGATAGTTTTTGAACCATGTTACATTTTTCAATTAATTAATTAATCAATCATTAATTCATTCAATAAACAGTCTAACAGTCTAAATCCTGTTCGCAACGTGATGTAAAACGTAATCATCACTTAGTTCTCAATCGTGATATCGAGCACGATAGCGCGAAGAACATTATTTACCTTAAATGAATTATTAATGTATAACACTGCAAGTTGTCAATATTTACATTTTCTTTTTTTTATTGATTTCTTATTCCTATTAACCGTATTAACTTAATCCTATTAACCGTCGCGGCTTTGTACAGGCGAAGGATTAAGTTAATGTTGAAATGTTGTCCAAGATGTTTTTACAGTGACGACAGATTGTCAGAACGGCTAAAGCAATAATGGGAACTAAAGACGACAATCGTCAAACGATAAAATAATCGTCACGACATAGTGAGAACGCGCCCTAACGGCACAAAAACTGACCCTAATCACTTAAAAGTCGATATGCTATAACAATCAGTAGCCAATTTACGTTCGCATATTACATACTACCTACTATTTTTTTTTAAATGTGTAATATTGCCGAATTGTTTCTTTTGTAAATATTTGGGTAGTTTACCCTAAAAAGTCCGGTCCATGATACGGGGTGGCACTGTCCAGACTACTGTAACGATCCACCGAATTGTTCGACGAATTGTATGGCGGATTGTTTGGTAATTTGGACGCACCAGCCGATCGTTCGAAACATCTCTCTCATCTGTACGAAGTATTGTAAAACTATAATTAATGTACTTTCATTCTTACAGGTAAACAAAAGAATAATGCGAACCGGTGACGGCAGCCACTACGAACTAGGTACTGATGAAGCACGCGCTGCAGTAACTGCTCTCGGACCTGTTCACCCTCTAAATCCTCTATACACCTCGACCTTGGCGTCTCCAGAAGTTAAATTAAATGTAGAAGGCCTGCCATTATTCCATGAAAATGATACGCTCAAGGTGTAGCTCTTCTTATGAAATAAATATATTGTAGCCTTTAATATTTGTCTTTGTATCTATAACCCTATAATTCGGCAAATATTCATGCGTCAAACTCGTGAACGGGTGCTACTTGAGGTCACTGGTCCGCCTGGTCATTATCATCTTAAAGGCTTATTTTTTTTAGTTAGTGGTTAACAAATATTTGTATAATAAGTAGTTTTTCTTTTAATAATCGAATCGCATATTGCCTTTACCCTCTTCTGTAAGTTGATGCTCTCATCCTCACCATAGGAGGCTAATTCATTTAAAACTTGTTTATACCTCCTTTACGTTTTTTCTGGTAAGTTGTAAATAATTAGTAAATTTTAGTTTTATTTTAAATTATTTGTCACAAAGTTATTTCGTAGAGTACTTAATCTAGTTATAATGTAAATTACACATTAATTGTATTCAACATTTATTAAATAAATGTAATAATTTTTCTTTCGTTACTATGGTTATTGCTTGCGTGAGTTTCATGGTGTAATGGTTGCAGCACCTTACTGGCATAACTTTAAATAAACAAATAAATTGTAACAATTGGAATTTAAAAAAAGTGGCCATGAGTTTTTATCGTCTATTTTGTTTTGTTAAGTTTTTTTCGCACGGCTTTACTTTTGCGAACTTGGCATTAAATATAGAATCATTCTATTCCAAATTTTGTCTGACGATCATAAGCGTTGTTTTTTTTTAACCTAAGTGAATAAAGTACTTTGATTTTGACTTTATTAATACCGTAGGAAATGATTTTTTGTATACTCGGCAAAAGTACCTTACTGTAGTAACATTGGTGTAATATAATTTAAAGGCATTACCCGTTATTGCTTAGCCATTATAGCGTTATGTCGATATTACTTGCGATTATATTCCAAATATCGATATCAACATAGAATTATTATGATTGAATTATTAATAATGTGAAATTAGCTTCAGTTTTAGATTAATATTATGCCTACGTAAACCTAAATATTAAAAGGTACCTACTAACTTAAACAGTTAATTAATTTGCATATTTGCTATTGCAGGATTTGTGGAAATGGACATCTTATCTTTTATCTATATTTTTTTATTGTTTACTATTATAAAATCTTATATTAAAAAAAAACTAACGTTTGGCGCAAAAACTACGGAACAGATTGTTTACAAATTTAGGAAGCGTAATCTCTTATTAGTGTTGCCCAAATGCAAGAACAAGACGAGACTTAGCCAGTCTTGGTCTTTGTCTTGCGCCAATACGCCTGGTCTTGGTCTTGGTATTGCGCTCCCAGTCTTGGTCAAAAAGCATATAAAATAAGAGTCGGGAATAAAAAACACTGGTTTTTACCAAATGTATGGCGGGTGTGCGAATTGCTTATACCTTAGAACGCGGACATATAGAGACGGCAGGAATTGTGCCAACATAACAATATTAACATTAGGAATGTACCAAACCATTATTATTGATATCATTATTTTTTCGATTGAATGAAAAATAGAGGAACATCGTGGGAAGCCTAAAATATTACTTCATTATTACACAAAGTTAAGTAAAACATCGTATTGTGTTTTTTTATTTATATAACAGTTGTTTTGCTTATTCACAAGATATAAAAAACACGCTGCCCTTGTAACTGACACAATGTGTAGATTTTATATTTATTTGGAAGGGTCAATAATGTGGCCTTTATTTAAAATTGTCTAATTATCTTTATAAAAAAAAAGAAAAAAAAACGGAAAAATGAAATAATTCGCGAGCGAATTTAATCACGCCCAAAAGTAATCTACTTGCTAGGCAACATTAATGCAATTTTTTTCAAGTAAATTTTTAAGGCACCATTGTAAAGAAGGGTAAAAAACTGGTAATTAGTTCTCCTTTTTTATTATGTCAGCCACTTTATTTTCACAAATTGAAAATGATTGTTAATGGTTTTACATCCATTTGAAATAATTCATCTACAATGGCTGGTGCTTGACATCTCTAAAAAATCGCTAGACAACAGTGCATTACTTCGTTATGTACATAAATATTTTTTGTAATAACATGGAATGACGTCACGTATAAATCAGAATTAGCCAAATCGACTGTTTAACGTAGTATCTAAGTGTAGCATATATAGTAGCATACTAAGTGAGTGTTTATCTTGCCACCATTCTCTAACTTAACATTATGTAGTTATAAATTGTTCAAAAATGTAGTCAAAAATCATCTTTTACGTAGAGGTTATTACATCATCTTTTACGTAGTATATACAGTGGATGAATATTTAAATGATAAAGAAAATGGATCTAGTTGCTTGCTCCTTGTTACTTTAATATGCTTGGGTAAATTTTGTTATCACTTTGTTTTAATTGTCACATTGATAAAGAGCATGATTTGACTTTTGTAAGTAAAGATTCTGCGTGACGAATAAAGGCCATTCTTTTCTTCCTTTTGATATTAGAATTAATATTTTATATTTAATCATTCGTTACAAGTACTTTGGCCAATATTTAAGCACATATAGTTTTTACCCTTGTTGTAAGTAGATGCTCCTACTATATTGTACCCGCTAAGGCTGTTGTTGCTTTATCTCATGTTTCAACTTTTTGATAATACAATTTGCATCAGTCCTATAGCACGGTGTATAGTATATTAGTCGCAGCACCTTACCCCCATATCAAGTTTATAAACATTCAAACATTGTAAAATTGGCAATTTAAAAAGAGCCGCGAGTTTTTATTGCCATTACATGTACATGTAGAATACCGATGTAGCACAAGAGTTGTTTTGCATCATAGGTGAATAAAGAATTTTGATTTTGATTTGTTGATTTTGAAACAAAAAAAGATAAAAAAAACAAAATTATGTAGGTACAATGGAACCGATTTTAATTGGTACACAATACATAATGAATATTTTTTAGGTAACTGGATAGACAAACATTTTGAACTTAAAATATACTTACGATGTTATTCTACAATTCTTACACACTGACCTCTATTATTGTACTAGTACACAGTACTATAGAGTCAGTGTTCTTACATCATTTGGATTGTTTGCATACAAAGCAGAAAGTTGAAGTTCATTTAGATTGGTACATTTCACATACCTACCACAAAACATCAAGAAAACACAAGGAAAACTTTACACAACGCACGTTCGAGCACCATGGAACAACGCACAAAACATGGAATCGATACGTCTTAGGAACAAAGGGTTTATTTTATACTGTGTCCGTGATCGATATCTTTGTGTGTATTACTCTAATGCGCGTTGTATTATGCTTTCTTTATAAAGGATTCCAAGAAGGATTAAAAAATATTTACATTAACTAACAAAAATTTATAGAATTACAAATGCCCCGATCACTTTACTGCAAAAGTTGTAGCAGCTCCATGACTCTTAATGATGAAATTGAAGCCTGATAAAATTACTGTTTATATAGTGATAATGATGTGACATTATGTAGAGTATAAGTTTTTTTTAAATAAAAATACGAATTGTTGATATTAGTTCAATATTTCGGCAACTTAATTTTACAGAAATTTACATACATTTTGAAAAAAGTTAATATAATACAGTTTTTTAATATAATATTTCTACTTTTATCACTTAATATGTTAACAAAACCCCTAATTTTATTAAGTAGATATATATATTACTTATTTACTATTCAGCTGCCATTTTTTTCTTACCATGACCGGGTGTCGACCGCGTAATTGTTTTCACGCCAATAAGGCCACGTTAAATATTTTAGCCAAAATAGAATACCTATTTGTTAAAACCAGTTAGTGTATAAATGGTTGCTTTGTAGACATAGTGACAGTAATTAAAGTGCTCAAGTGCAGACATAATGACTTTAGACAATCAAGCAAACAAAGTAAATACTTTTAAAAATGATGACTACAATGAAGTAGAAGAAGATAGCGCAAAGAATGTTGGGACTGATTATACTTACAAACATACAATTTTGTGGATAAATACTAGCATTGTTGTAGTTTTGCATTTTTTTGGATTTTGGGGATTATATCTGCTTTTGATGGGATATTATCTATGGCCAACTTTTTTTTGGAGTGAGTGATTTGTACAATTATTAATTTTAAGATATACTCATTTTTATTTTCAAATCCTAGATCATCCATCATCCACGTATCTTTTACGTATAAATGATATCTACCAATATATTTATTACCTACTAAATGTAAACATTATATTTCTTTGATTTTTAAAATCACACTATTTGATTTTTAAATTATACGCATGTGATTTTTGGATTTTGCAGCATTTTTCCTCAGTTATGCGGGAGTAGAAGGTATTACACTTGGAGCGCATCGCTATTATTCACATAAGGCGTATAAAGCAAAATCTGGACTTAAAGCTGTTTTGATACTTTTACAGACATTGGCCGGACAGGTACAATATTAAAGGATGTATAATATTACTATAGGTCAATACCTATAATAATATTATACATCCTCATAAGCTCTCCACTGCCTCGCCTTCGGCGACTAGCCTCGGCCGCTACGTCACGTGGTGCTTTCCGCTTTGTTTTGTAAGGATAAAGAAGCTTCTCTTTCTGCAGCGCCGGACAAGATGCGGGTCTTAAGATCTGAGCGATAAAATTTGACCCAAACAAACTTAACATTTCATCTTATACCATCGTCATCAATCACCAGTGTCATCAATAATACCATCGTCACCAATAAATTAATGATCGCGATTGTCGCGGGTTCGAATCCTAACCATTATACTACCGACGTAAACCCACTCCTAACACAAGCCATTGCGCGTAGCTGGACCACTCCAGCTACGCGCAATGGATGAATTAACAGGATTGCTAGTAATGTGGGACCCGGAATCCCACATTGCTAGTTATTTTTAAAAAGAATACAAAACAAACAAAAAATCTTTTATCTATTACATTCAACTAGCATAAAGAATAGCTGGTAAAAGTGTTTAATTTATCACATTTACTACACCAGTTAGTCATTATTCATAATAACTAGCTATAATTTCTAATTCATCACATTGCCTCCACTTAAAATTATTTAAGTGTAATGATTAGTAAAGGTATATTTATATTATGTTAGGTATTAAATGTAATTAAAGGTATTTTATTTAATTTATTAACTTTTGAACAGTTTTCATGCTTATTTACATATAAATAAGCATGAAAACTGTTCAAAAGTTAATAAATTAAATAAACAGTTATTTTAAAAAGTATTACTGTAATCCATCACTATACTTCTATACTATTACTATAGAATATAATATAATATATATAATATAATAATATTATAAAGAGGACAGATTTGATTGTTTATTTGTATTGAATAGACTACAAAACTACTGGACGGATTTTAAAAATTCTTTCATCGTTGTGAAGCTACACTAACCCTGGGTGACATAGGCAATTTTTTATCCCTGTATACCCACGGGAACGGGAACTACGCGGGTGAAACCGCGAAGCGTCCGCTAGTATTTCATAATCTTAATTGCATTTTTATGTACTTATAAACAGCATTCGGTGTACACATGGGTTCGAGATCACCGAGCACACCATCGTTACGCAGATACTGATGCTGATCCACACAATTCTAAGCGTGGCTTCTTTTTCGCCCATATTGGTTGGGAGATATACAAAAAACATCCTGCCATTGCTAAGTATGGCAAAAGAATAGACATGAGTGATATTGAAGCCGATGGGATGGTCAGACTTCAAAAGAAGTAAGTTAATTCTATTCCTTCAATTTAATCTTTTTAAGCCTTATCAGACGTCTTATACTTACGGGGTATCTTGGGTTACCTATGATCCCAAATTATATTAAGCCAAAATGGATGTAAATTGATTAATTACAAAGTTGGTTGCTAAGCAACTTTATTGTGCTAAGTCGTTCATATCGATTAAAAGGATGTTGAAGGCTCATTCTCTGATTACTTAAACTTTAAATATCTATTATTTATTGTAGTTCTAATTTCTTGATAAGTTTAGGTTATTATATTTAAATTATATGTAAATTTATTATACCTATATTATGTATTCAGTAAATATACCTAGTCTGGCTATAAGTTCTGTTACAAATAAAAATGCAATATTTTTAATGACTTAATGTATTAATACTAAAATTTATATGTACATATTTATTAAAGTCTCAGCAAAAAATAATAACAATATTCTATTACCTTTGGCTTATATATAGGCCTTTAATCTGTCTAGCCACGAATCTATGAATTTACGCACTGTTTCCATGGGAAATTTCGCCACTGCTTGCTCCAGAGATTTTTTAAGAGACTTAATGTCGCCGTGTCGTTTAGAGCAAACCATGTCTTCTAAAACTGACCATAATTTGTAGTCTAAAGGGTTGCCGTCTGGGCTAGATGAGAGCCAGTTTTCAGCTCTTATAAAGTTCAAAACGTTGGTTTCAAGCCAGGCTTGGGTAGTTCGTGCCTAGTGAACAGGTGCAGAATCCTGCTGGAAAGTCCACGGTACATTTTTAAAAAGTGTATTGCTGAGAGACTGTCTCTGGATACATTTTGGCTGAAGTTTTCACTCCTTTTTCACAAAAATGTAGCTTTGTGACGCCTTGATAAGACACGCCCCACCAAACCATCACTGACGCAGGATGATGACCACGATGTACCTATCCGACCACTTGAGCAGCTTCTTTAGAACTGTGAACGTACACTTTATCATTTTGCTTATTGTAGTGTTCTTCAATCGTGAACACTTTTTCATCGGTAAAAAGGATATTTCTGTGCCCATCAAATGCGTACCGCGACAGAAGGAGTTTTGATCAATCCACTCCCTTTAATTGTAAAGATTGATTTAGACCATGTCCTGTATATCGACGATAAGCACCGAGCTTCAGGTCTTGTTTTATAATACGCGACAGAGTACTAGCGGGAATCTTCCTTTTATCGCGATAAGATTTTTTGCTTCCTAATGGGATTTTGACGAATTCTGGCTTTAACAGCATTAACAGCCTTTGTAGTTCTAACAGCACGCGGCCACCCCGATCTTTTACAGTCTTCGACAGAGGAAGTGTTGTTGTATCTGTTGATAGTACGATATACGAACATATGACTGATACCAAGCTTTTGAAGTATCTGGAATATGACCGACGGCTCCATACCCACTTTGTGCAAGGCGGTTTGTGATCACCGCAATCCTATTTTCTTCAACACTCCGATCCATATTGTAATTTTAAATGAACACGAAAAATATGTGTCATGGTGCGAAATCGAAAGAACTTTTATTTAAAACGTTAAAAAATGACAAAAGTTTTTATGTAACAGTATTTATGGCCGGACTAGTTACATTATTTATTCATGCTGTACTCTACCACTATCTATTTCTTGTAATTTATGTTTCTATCCATCTTTTTTTGATGGCTTGGAAGAGATCGCTGTTAGCGTTAAGGCCGTCCATTGTATCTACATCTAAGTTATACCACCTTGTTTTTGTTTGTTTAGTGTACAATAAAGATTATTATTATTTATCGATAAATTTAATAATTAAATAATATAATCACAAGTAGGTATTTATCGGTTGCACATCTGTTTTTAAATAAATCCATACTAATATTATAAATGTGAAAGTAACTCTGTCTGTCTGTCTGTTACGCTTTCACGCTCAAACAGCTGAACCGATTTAGATGAAATTTGGTATGGAGATAGTTTGAGTCTCGGGGAAGGACATAGGATAGTTTTTATCGCGATAACCGACATCCACGCGGGCGGAGCCGCGGGCCAAAGCTAGTATAAAATATACGTAATATTGAATTTTATTGCTCTTCCTGTAACAACCCCTGCATAATTTTATGACTCGTCACCGGGCAGCATTTTGCGCAAGGTACTTCAAAGGAGTTGACTAACTATTTGTAGCCAGACAACTGATAAACACACTTCAAACAATGCGCTTCACGCACCAACTATGCGTACCGGTCTAGGTATATCTCGTCTAACCGCATTTCCCGTTTGTCATCGTATATCACATACTCTACGTTAAGGTAAAATCTTATAGTAATCACGATTTTATGTTTTAATAGAGATTTCTATTTTTCAGATATTATTTACTCCTATACACCGTTGTGGCAGTAATCATACCAATTTGCGTGCCTGTATATTTGTGGAATGAATCTTGGAAATACGCCGTATTGGGATGTTATTTTGCGCGTTATATTATTTCAGTAAATTGTATTTTGTTCATCAATAGCTTATCGCATATGTATGGAACTAGACCTTATGATCAGTAAGTAGTAATTCTTGAAAATAAACAAGTCTGTTTAAGTAGAAGGTCCTTTATGGTTTGATTTAGACTAAAAAGTAACACCATGTTAGAGTTACTTTAAAACTTTCAATATTGATGCAGGGGCGTAGCTTGCCTTAGACGGGCCCTGTATCAAAATTTGTTGAGGGCGGGGGGTCAACGGGGCAAGAACTAATGCGAGTATTAGGATGTTCCCTTTTTTTTAATCAGCCGCCTCCCCTCGTCATTCGATTCTTTCCCTTAAAACTGTTTTTTTTTAAATTTTGGTTTGAGTTTTAGGGGTCGCTACCGAAGTAGAATTTTTAAAACTATAATTTTTATGTTTTAAATATTACATTTTTATGTTTGAACATAAAAAATAAATATTTTATTCAAATGTAATTAATGTGACTGCATCCCGTCAATAGCAGATCCAGGATTTTGTTTTGAAAGGGAGGCCTGATTCTGATGTGAGAAGTTTTTTCATAGAAAAGCATACATACGGGGAACTGGGAACTTTTCGGTTGGGGATGAGTACTTAAGCTCCTTAACATCCTTCCTGGATTCGACACTGCTCTGAGATTTTGGGTTAAAATGGAAAGATTTGACAAACTATTTTGTTTTTTAGAAAAATACAACCAGTAGAGTCTTGGTTTGTGTCAATGATAAGTCTTGGCGAAGGCTGGCACAACTATCACCATACTTTCCCCTGGGATTACAAAGCTGCTGAGTTATCTATGCACTTCAATCTGTCTGCTACCTTGATTAGGTGGTTTGAAAGAATGGGCTGGGCTTATGACTTGAAAACTGCATCACCAGAAATGGTAAGTTTCTTTGGGCGTTTAAATAGTTTTAAGATTTAAAAGCAAAATCGTTAGAAGATTAATCTTGAGGCGTTTGACTATTCATTGTTTTCATTTTTTTTTTAAGAAAAATGATCCGCCTTCAAATGAATATCAAGGAAAAGAATATGATCAAACACATCACTGAATGCAAATCACGCTGACTTACGACTTATGTTTTAGTCTATATATAGCGAAAACCCCAACTAAAATCAGATCACTAGCTTTCGAGAAAATCCAGAACACACATATATACTTATATACATACATACGGATCAGAGAGCCACCTTTTTTTAAGGCGATTAAAAATTATGTCATAATGATCACGCGAAAATATTTAACCACCTTTCCTTAGGACCGCTTCCACGGGCGTGAGAATCGCGGCGATATTATCGTCGTGCCACCTATTTCTATATACTCTCTTGCAACGTGTCTCCACACGGCGATGTTATCGCGGCGTTGATATGAGTGGTTAAGTGCGAGAGAAACGTCATTGTATCGCCACGCGCTCACCGCTGAACGTGGTGCTCTCCCAGCGAGAGCGCCGCGATCTTGCGGCGAGCGCGCTGTCAAACGCTGGCGTTCCGCCTCGAAAAAATTACGATCATGGACGCGGACACGCGGCGATTCCATTACGAGTTGTAACGATACGCTGGCGGAATAATCGCTCATTTGTGGAGACTACCCGAAGATAGTAGAGCGGAATCGCCGTGATTATCTCACCCGTGGTTACCGTTCATGAATAGCTGCGATATATTATAGTGACGTACGTACCTGGCTGTTGAGAGCATCATCGGTGTTGGATCAAACTGTAAAATAATGTAATTAATGTAATAATTTTAGAATTTATTTCGTTCTTTATATACAGGTGCACAAAAGAATAAAACGAACTGGTGACGGCAGCCACTACGAACTAGGTACTGATGAAGCGCGTGCTGCAGTAACTGCCTTTGGACCTGTTCATCCAATGAATCCTCTTTACACCACGACACTAGCGCCTCCAGAAATTAATTTAAAAGCAGAAGGATTGCCATTATTCCATGAGAACGACACGCTTAAGTTCAATGTGCGAAATAAATATAACAATATGATAATAAAACAGTAATGTAACATTTTGTATATAAAATTGAGTAGTGATTGATGATTATAATTACCTGAAGTGAAGTTCTATCCAAATTACACGAAGGCTCTGTCCGAAAAGATTATAACTCTGTAGTAGCTCGCTAGGTACTACTATCCTGGCCACTAAATTTGAGATCAAAAAGGAAAAAATAAAAACAAACCACTCTCTGACATTTCCTCATACTTCATTTAATTTAAAGTAGTGTAACGGATCGTCACCTGCAAATACATACATAAGACGCATCAGGGTCTCATAGATCTAGTGAAATCATGAGAGAATGTAATCTTCGTGTAATTGTTATAGAACTTCACTTCAGGTAAGTTCGTTTAATCATCAATCTGCTCTGTCCTCGAGATTACAACTCTGTAGAATTTTAAAGCTGTCTTGTCTTGGCGGGGGCACTGTCGTGCCCCCTGATGTTTAACCTACACCTGAGGTTTTAATTAATTCTGTAATTTATTTCGGACGTACTGTAAATTTATACAAACATTTTAAATTTTTACACTGGAAATTGATAGTAATGTGACCCATAAATCGATTGACTTTTTGGTCAGGTTATCCAAGTCTTACAATAATTAGGAAACAAGTTAGATATATAAGTATAGATAGTACTGACAACGGATCCCAAGTCTCGTCATCGATATTTATATATAGATAGACACGTAAAAATAGAAACTTTAATTTATAGATCTTTTTAATAATCTAATAGCTATGTCATCAGATTCAATATCGCAACAGTAGAAACGCCAAGGCTCACAGTTACAGATGACTGTTCAAGGTTCCAAATTTGGCTTCCGTCAATAAATTTTCTAAAATATTGAATATCAAATGTTAGTTATGGAAGCCTAATTTAAATCGGCATTGTTAGATTTACAATAATACGGTTTTTTTAAACTGTAAGTGTAGGTACTGTTGGCGGGTGATGCTATTTTAACAGAGAAATGCATTAAGTTTGTAGAGAGGAACTTCTACCTATAGTAATGCTGCCCCTCAACCCGGCTGTAAAGCCAGGATAAACCAAAACCTTGTTCACCTGGTTCCTAAAATATAATCTTAGATACTAATAAGCTTTTAAATAAATGGAGCCATTGTCACGTGACCGTAAAGGTTATCAGACAGAAATAATGAGGAATTTCATAGTACAACTATTGCTTAGGCTTCAAGATCTTTCTTCAAGTAATTCTCATTGCAATTATTTGAATGTGTGGATGATCTTAATGGCGGTATGACTACGCAGCGACCGCTTTTTGTCTGAATGTTTACTGCTGGATGCAGCTGTGAAGTCTATTTCTGGTAAGTCATTATTTTCTGTGGGAATGAGAAAGTAAAAAGATAGACATTTCTCTATTCGTTCTATTGCTAAACATCTTTGGTAACTTTATTCAGGTGTGAAAACCAAAATATAAATTATTAAGTTATTTAATGTAAGAAATGCTCCTGTGCAGACATTACACTTCAAGTTGTGGCCAACAACAAACATTCTTTACGAATGGTGTTAAAATTTATTTTGTACCAATTTTGTTGTTGTTTCAGTCGCCCTCTATTTTATTGTTGCCGGGTTGTGTACCCCGTTTAGGAGACTGTACAATTGTAGACATATTGCCATTATAGGCCGAGAAATTAGTTGCCAATAGCGCCACCACCAATTGCCGTAAAAAATGGCCCGTTTAGACGCCCCTTCAAATTATTTGTATGTATATAAAAAAATGTTGAAGAAAGGCTCTGAATTACTCGTTGACCTCTATTTGTTCTCCATATTCACTAGTTGTTCTATATAATATTTGGGTATGGCGCATGGGTTTGTAAAACATGTGTATTAAATGTTAACCTCAACCCAAAATAGAAGTTCAGGACTAACATTAAGTAGACGCCATCGATCAAAGAAGTATGACAAACGCCCTGTATAATTACTTAACCAGATCAACCAGCGGCACAGTGCGATCTGTGAGCGCCTGAATTGTGCCCTTTTCTGCTTCTGCAACAATGGAGCGATGCTATCGTTTTTACACGTCTCCGTAGCTTGTAGTAGGAAATATGCATTTAACATTTGAATTTAAGTCCTCAGCTTACTTGAAGATCCAAGTTTAGGGGGTACATTAAGTTTTGATTTTAGGTTATGTTGTGTTTACGTATGCCTTAAGTCAGGAAAACCAACTGGGTGCCAAAGAGATGGCCATCTATTTTAACTGTAACAGATAATCCTTGATCTCCCTTCAGAAGAGAAAGCAAAACTTCTCTTAATATTCTGAGTCATAAATATACTAGTTTTTCAGGATTGATATTAGTATCAAAGAAATCATAAGTTGTAATGTACAACTTATTTATTATCAGTACATAAAACCTGTATATGGACCCCCGAAAACAGCTGATCATAGAGGTAATCTGTTTTTATCTAATTTTTTTACTCTATTTGAAGAGGAACTCGGATAATGCCGCCCTTAGGAGCGGGCATTTTGAGTTTCTGCCTTTTTGCATACCTGGGATTCTGCGATTTCTGACAATATCCGTGTCTGTCATATTGCGTATCTGACATAAGGCGCATAAATCGTCGAATTAAATTGTTACTTGTAAATATGGCTATTTAGTTGATAGATTAATGTATTTAATGAAATGGCTTCGCCTTTCTGAACCATTATCATCATTATCATCATCAGCTTGTATCGGTCTACTGCTGAACATAGGCCTCTCCTAATTTCCGCCACAACTTCCGGACCTCTGCCTTCCGCATCCAGTCTATCCCAGCGAACTTTTCTAGGTCGTCTAACTGGGGCTGTCCTACCTTTTATTTACCGAGTTGCAGTCTCCACTTTAGGACTCGTTTGCTCCATCGGCCATCGGTCCTTCGGCAAATATGCCAACCCATTGCCACTTCAGCGTGCTTAACCTGCGAGCTATGTTGGTAACTTTAGTTCTTTGTCAAATTACCTCATTGCGAATTTTATCCTTTAAAGAAACATCAAGAATCCCTTTATCTCTCTACCCATATCTCATCTTTATAATTCGAACGTGAAGAGGCAGCCAGGTAGGCTGGACCGGATTGGCCTTTACAGGCACAAAAGGTCAGGGGCGCCGAAGGCGTCCTCTGGCAAAGGTACCTAGTCGATCGCGGCGCCTTTTACGTCAAAGTCACCCCATTTCGGTTGCCCTTCTGTTTACCTTAAGTGGCCCCAGGATACCACCGCTTTCTTACTTTTTTACAGAAAAAAAATACTGTAACTAAAAGACATTCCCGTTTCCTTTAACTTTTTATTATGTGGCGCCGATTTGGGACGTCTAGGCGCCCTCAAAGATATGCTAAATTCCGTTTCTTTAATAAAGGAATTTAACTGCTAATAGGGTCCTCTCTTGATATTATATTTTCCTTCAAAAACAAATGCGCCATGCTTTAGTCGCAGCGGGCGTGAAAAGTGGCAAACGCCTTTTTTTACCAAATGCAGTGTCTCAATGTAGTAATAGATAAGTCGCGTTAAGTAGTTGTCAAAAACGGACGTTTAAGGAAGTATATTAGAATTGTGAATATTTTTGTGTCCATCAATTTTCTAATTGGCTATTATCAATTATCGGTACCTCCTTGTCTTTCTCGTGAGCCTTTTATGGGTAGCTCCTCCCCGTGGGCGGCGTGACAAGGATATAAGATTCGAACAAAATATCTGTCTTTTTAATTGGACATCGATTGTTCGGCCCAATTTCGTCAGTTAATTAAAAAAAGAAAGAAATACTATGTACGAGTATTTATATATATCTCACTGGTGCATACATTTATACCATATAAGTACTGTGTACTTTTTTAAATGAAGCTCCGATGGGAAACGGCACTGTACTCCTTAATACAGAATATGCAATGTCAGGGGCCTTCATAGCAACCTAGACGCCGTACACCACCACCTTGATACAGCGCGGCCAGCCTTGCTCTTTTTAACAGAGAAGCAGATATGTGCCCCGGATGACATCTCGTACCTTAAATACCCCGGCTACGAATTGGAGCAGACATTCTTTCGGAAAGTCGGGGTGTGCGTGTTCATACGGGGCGATATCTGCTGTCCCCGCCTTCGGGGCCTCGAACATGGGGATCTGTCCATTTTATGGCTTCGCGTAGACCATGGGGGACTTACCCGAATCTACACGTGCCTCTACAAATCTCTTTGCAGTGATTCGGGGTCGACTCTACTTTTTGAGAACGTCCAAAGGGGGTATGACCAAATGTTGGAGCAGTGCCCATCCGCAGAGGTGGTGGTCCTTGGTGACTTTAACGCTCATCATAAAGAGTGGTTGGCATCGAGGACCACCGGTCTTCCAGGTAGGACTACTTTCAATATGGCCTTGGCCTATGGTCTCTTAAAAACGATATGAGCCAGCGCAGCATCATGGGAACATACATCATAATAATAAAAAACGGAAAAATCACCTTACGAAAACGCCGTGTTCAAACCGGAGAAGTTGTCTTCACCAATACGCCAAAGATTCATCTACCAAAGATCATCACACCGCGGAACATACTAGAAAAGAAGTCAATCAACTTGGATAAGATTGATTTAGAGAAATTGCAGTTCCTGTCTCATAATTTGAAAAACGAAGTGTTAAATAGTGAAAGTAATAAGGCCTTTTATCCAGTGAACCTACATAGTGTTAGCATAGGAACAGTTGTAATCTATTTAATTTTGCTAACTTTGTTAATATTTTTGTGTATAAAAATGTTATTTTCGTTACCAAAATCATCACCCTAATAAAATTCAGGTAGATGATTTTGATCTTATGGAGGGAGGAGTTGTGCACCCCGCTAACCAGCTCCAAACAGTCACAGTTCTTTAGACCACATAAATCTTACTCATTCAATTAGAATAAAAGTAACGATGGTCAAAACGATAATCATTATTAAAGATTGGTCATTACTATAAACTTAATGATAACCAAACACATAACCATTAAGGATTTATGAGCTTTAGCTGGAAGTTAGACCTCCTGTGCACATACCTCACGCTGTGACGGCCCCACATACTAATTATACCACGTGCACTAACCTATATAAACCATGTGCACGCCATGGAGATTCATTCTTTTGAAAATCGTTCTTGTATTCGCGTGTACTAGTTAAGGTGCTCTGCGAATCACACCTGTTGAATTATTAAATATATTTTTTAAAAACACATAAGCGTGTCCTTTTAATTTGACTACCTATAGGTTAATTATATAACCTTACTTAATTAACCAGTAGGTATGTGTCTGTACCTATAGTACAGAGACAATTCCTATTGGATGTTGATTTTATAAAACGTATACAGTATATAGTTATGCACTAGTGTGTTACTACATAATTTAAAAAAAAAGACTTCAAAAATAAATACAAGGCAACTGAAAAGCAAAAAAATAATATACCTAGAATAACAAAAACAAATTAAAGATTTTGAAGTTGGTGCCATGAAATAGTAGTCTTTAAGTTTTATTCGGCACCAACTTCAAAATATTTAATTTGTTTTGTTATTCTAGGTATATTATTTTTTAGTTGCCTTGTATTTATTTTTGAAGTCGGTAATATTTTTTTGTAAAAAAGTTTTTATGTTAGTACAGTCGCGGAATGAAAATAGTAATATAGTTATGCACTAGTGTGTTACTACATAATTTTTAAAAAAATAGCATACGTATTATGAGCATTTTAACTAGCGAAAGTTTTGTCTTTGTTTTTTATTCCATTTTCAAAATATTTATTTACTAATTATGAATAAGGGGGCCTGACTGCTAAGCTAGTCGTCGTGGGTTCGATTCTCATGAAGCATTATTATGTGTGATGATCACGGTTGTTTATTCTGTGTCTGGGTACTCAAAGATCATGAAAATCGGCCCACCCGTTGTTGTGGTGTAACTATCGCGACTTTGTTTTATATTTATAGATATTAATGTATTTATTTAGAATTATTTATGTATGTTGTGTTATTTGTCTGGTTGCCATAATAAAGGCTCTTTCGAGATTGGGTTTGGATGGTCTTGTGTAAGTTGTCTGATATTAAATAAATCATTCAATATTGTTTCGTTACAGAGAGATCTCGTTAGAAATAAAATTGTGAAAAAATCTCACATAGCTCCTATCCTATATGAGGTATTCTAATTTTTTTAACGATTTCTACTAGCAATGTGGGTCGTACATTACTGTGGCCTGAAATCCTTTGGGTAACCACGGCCACAGAATAAGTAATAATACTACGCCACGGCTTGTGAGTCACCACTTTGCAACCTGGTTGACACAGTGCGGTGTGTTTATATAGATTACCGAACTATTTACACACCTATAAGTTTGTTCGGAACCCTCAATGCGCGAGTCCCCCTCGAACTTGGTGGTTTTTTTCCAATTGATGTATTGCATGTCGCTGCAATCGCCATTATTGTAATAAACAACCATGCCTGTGACCACAATACTTCAGCATATCAGCAGGCGGAACGTGACGGACCGTGACATATTTTCGTGTGTGCACTCGGTCATCGATTTATAAGAAGTTATCACGTCAAAAATTGAAGTCAGTTTATTATTTTTTTGTAAAAAAGTTTTTATGTAAGTACAGTCGCGGAATGAAAATGTTCGTCGCCGTAGAGTTCAATTTTGCTTGAACCGAATCAAGGAACAATAACGCCAACAAGTCAATGTTGTCAAACTAATAATAAGATTTCACTAAGATTAATAACCAAACGAATAGATGGAACCTTAAATGAAATACTTTTCAACCGCCTTCAAAAAGGAGGAGGTTCTCAATTCGTCTGTATGTTTTTTTTTTCTTTTGTATGTTTTCACCGATTACGCAAATACGGCTCGACCGATTTGAAAAAATCTTTTTGTGTTTGAAAGGGTATACTTCCAAGTTGGTCCCATTGTCATTGTATCACGATTAGATGATGGGATCCTGGAGAAATCGAGGGAACTCTTAAAATATCAAAGGCACACCTACAGTGATTTAGATATATTTCACAGTGATTCGTGCATTTAGTCATAAAAAACACCAATTGGTGAAGTGGAACTGATGATGAAGACCACAAATAACAAGCAGACCTATTCAATAATTCACAGTTTGCGATTCAGTTACTTTAATATGGTATTGAGTGGCACTTTATTCTCGTTATACTACTATTACACAATGTAATAGAGCTGATAGTGAACTCCTCAACAATTAACGGCCCTGCATCGGGGCAAGCAATATTTTGTTAAAGGATTTGAGCAGTTGACATAAGCCTATTATAACTTAAGTGAATTACATACCAACCCACTAAAAAGTGAGAAATAAAAAACTTTTTTACAATAAAATGTTACCGACTTCAAAAATAAATACAAGGCAACTAAAAAATAATATACCTAGAATAACAAAACAAATTAAATATTTTGAAGTTGGTGCCGAATAAAACTTACAGACTACTATTTCATGGCACCAACTTCAAAATCTATAATTTGTTTTTGTTATTCTAGGTATATTATTTTTTTGCTTTTCAGTTGCCTTGTATTTATTTTTGAAGTCGGTAAATTTTTTTATTGTAAAAAAGTTTCGTTATGAAAGTAGACATAAACCATTTGCAAAAAAGTTTTTATTTCAGATGATAGAAGAGAATAACCATTGACGTATAAATCTGAACCGCGCCATCCCTTTCAATTAAAAAGTAAATATTGACTGCAAAGCGTGAAAGAGAAAAAAAAACCGTGCGGCCCTGTCTCTTTGACAGGTATTGTCCACAAAGTAGCTCTCTAGCTAGTCTCTTTCTAAAAAGTGGTCAATTTTGTGAGAATAAGGCGCAGTCCAGGTCTATAGGTCAATGAGAATAACTAAGAAAATTAATTGACAGTTTCTTGATAGACAAGAATGATAGCACGGCTATTTTGAAATGTCACACCCACAATGGGAATTGATAACATTATACGACTATTTCTCGATTCACGTAAAGAGAACCAAAGAAAACATGGGTGGAAAGAGCGATATTTTGGCGGAACTAACACTGCTACCTATATCTGTCTCATTTTAACACATTATTTTCACGTATTGCAATCAGTGGCAAAGAGTAATAGAGTGATTTTTTCGAGTAATCAGGTAACAAACATCAGAAGACCTCCTCCTTTTTGAAGTCGGTTAAAAATATCAATGTGGCTGTCAATACTATTATAATCGAACACATATGATGTATCATGAGTGCCAAGGCAAGCCAAGGTTAGGGGTGATAATGTGCGGTACACGGGAGAGCGGAGCGTCCCAAGTCCCAACCTACCTTGTTCGATTTTAAAACGTGTAACAATAACATTGTGAACGAAACCAAATACTTATTTTTCATTTATTTTATAGTCCGTATGCAATTGTGCCCAACATAAAAAATATCAGGGAGCACGGTACTTCTTCTTCTTTCTAGCACGGTCCAGATAAAATCTATGGGGTTACAAAAATACGACGAAACGCTTGGAGAAAAGGTAGGTAGTGCCTTTCGCTTTCGCTGTCTCGTCTTGGTGCCCCCGCCAAGACGAGACCCCTATAGATTTTGTCTGGACCCTGCTAGAAAGTTTTATAACAAAGTTCTCAGATGTCAATACAGTAGGTACTTATTAAACATGGCAAGTTTCAAAAGTGTAGCTATAAATCTTAAGTACATCATAAATTAATAATATCTAAAATACCTACATTTCGTCCCTAACTCACTTACTGATAATAAGCAAATCCGTTAGGGTACTTCCAGAAGTCGTAGAAAGTTGAAATTTAATGTGAAAGCTTAGATTAGCACAAAAATAATATAATAATTAGGAAACCTGTACATTTGCCACCCTATCCCATAAAATAGGGGAATAAAAGTTTGTATGGAGAGAACCTAGTAGGTTTCAATGTTCAGTGGAAAGAACCTTGAGGGGTACGTCTCACCTACCAACAGAAAAGTTGCGATTACACAACGGCTGCATCAAATAATTCTGGATTTGTATTTTGTCGTTCCGAAATGCAAAATCACTTTATTCGGCTGTTACATATGTGTATATAGGTATATTGCACTCAACAGAGTCTAGCGGGCTGCGCCCCGCCCACATATCCTTTTCTCTGTCATTAAAGAAAGCAGTGTCAAGCGAACCGTTGTTTCACTCACCCGCACCTATACAACAGTGGCGACGAGGATTCTAGAAAACACGAACAAACATGGCGGCTACGTACTTCGGGATTTTGAATGCATTTGATCATGAATCGCAAGATTGGGATTCCTTCAAGAACCGCCTCAAGCAGTGGTACATCGCTAACGACCTAACGGGCGCAGAAACAGACAAGGCGGGTGTGAAACGCAGGGCGATTTTGCTTACGGCACTCAGCGACTCGACATACAAGCTTGCCAGCGACCTCGTGCTTCCAAAAAAATTAGAGGAAGAGGAGTTTGAAAGTATCCTTGATGCGTTGGACAAGCATTTTACGCCGAAGCGTCATGGTTTTGCCGAGCGTTCAACATTTTACGCGGCGACGCAGAGGTCAAATGAAAGTCACACGCAATGGGCGGTCCGGCTGCGTGGGTTAGCGGCTCACTGTGGATTTGCGAATTTGGAGGAGTCGTTGCTAGATCGTTTTGTCATGGGAATGACGAAAGGACCCGAGCGCGACAAACTTTTCACAAAAGACGTCAAGGAGCTAACGTTGGCGAAGGCAGTGGATTTAGCGGAAAGCGTGCGCTGTGCGCGTGCGGCCGCAGCGGGCGGTCCTACAGCGGTGGCGGCGTCCGACAGCGCAGTCTTCAAAATTGCCGACAAGCAGACGGACAGAGAATCCAGATGTGCGGTGTGCGGGTTTAAAAACCATAAAACGGTCGAGTGTCGTTTTAAGGACTTTAGTTGTCGCAAGTGCGGTCGTAAAGGTCATATAAGGCGTATGTGTTCTAATAAGGCATCGCGAACGGTGAAATACGTCGGGGCGAGTTCCGAGGAGGAAGGCGACGAAAGAGGTAAAGTCATTAATCATATTAGGTGTGAGTCAGATACGAAGCCAATGTCCGAGCGTATTCAAATTAACGGGTTGAATTTGCTTTTTGAAGTTGACAGTGGGGCGGCCGTTACTGCTATATCGGACAAGACGTATTACGATCATTTTCCGAATGTTCCCTTACTCCGTGCTACAAAAACTTTAAAAAGTTATGCTGGCGGTAAAATTATAACATTAGGCGTCATTCGAGTACCGGTGACCTACGTAGGTCACACACACACACTCAATGTTTACGTTGTGCGTAATGGCGGGCCCTCGTTATTGGGCAGAGATTTTTTCAGATTATTCAAATTACAAATATCCCCGATTAAATATTGTACTATCGCAAACGACAACATTTTAGACAATCTGGCTGAGGAATTCCCTTCTGTGTTTTCTGAGAAAATTGGGCGGTTCTCAAAATATAAGATTAGGTTGTCGCTAAGACCCGACGCCAAACCAATTTTTCGTAAAGCGCGGCCGGTAGCATTTGCACTACGAAACAAAATTGATAATGAGTTAGATCGCTTATTGTCGTTAGGCATAATAACACCCGTTCAGTATTCCGATTACGCTTCTCCTATAGTCCCAGTTCTGAAAAAGAATGGAGAAATCAGAATCTGCGCGGATTACTCAGCGACTATCAACAAACAACTCGTTATTGAAAAATATCCATTGCCGACTGTAGATGATTTATTTACAAAATTGCATGGCGGGCAACAATTCACAAAGTTGGATTTGTCGAGTGCTTATAACCAATTTGTACTTACTGAAGATGATGAAACACAAATGTTTACTTGTATAAATACGCATAGAGGTCTTTTTAAGTATACACGTTTAGTATTCGGGTTATCTAGTGCTCCCGCCATTTTCCAAAAGGCGATGCAAGGAATAGTATCGGGTTTGGATGGTGTACTTTGTCTGATGGACGATTTATTGATTACTGGTAATAATAGCACGGAACACTTAGTTAGATTAAAAGCAGTATTAAAAAGGTTAGATGATGCTGGCTTAACTTTGAGAAAAGATAAATGCGTATTTTTTCAAAATGAAGTTAACTATTTAGGTCACACAATTGACAAGAATGGTGTCCGGAAATCTCCCGATAAAATTAGGGCAATTCGTGACGCTCCTATGCCAACAAACATAAACCAATTACAGTCTTTTTTAGGATTGGTTAATTATTATAGGAATTTCGTGCCTCGAGCCTCGTCAATCCTCAATCCATTGTATCAATTATTGAATAAAAATACTAAATGGTTTTGGACGGATGCTCAACAACATGCATTTAATGAGATTAAACGTCACCTGACGTCAGACAATGTTTTAGCTCATTATAATCAGCACGCAACCGTTATATTGACGGTCGATGCGTCACCTTATGGTCTCGGCGCGGTGTTATCGCAAATAGACAGGGACGGACTCGAGAGACCTGTGTCGTTCGCGTCGCGATCGTTAGTAGCGGCTGAGAAACGGTATTCTCAAATCCAAAAAGAAGCGACCGCTATAATATTTGGAGTTAAACGTTATCACCAATATTTGTATGGTAGGGAGGATCCGTTTATATTAAGAACTGACCACAAGCCCCTATTATCTATATTTGGGTCACATAAGGGAATTCCGGAAGTGACAGCGAATAGATTACAGCGATATGCAATATTTTTAGCAGCATATAATTACAAAATTACGTATGTAAAAAGCGCTGATAACGTCGCAGACTTTCTGTCTCGATCTATCGCAAACCCGGACAGTTCGAGTACGGGCCTGCAAGATGACGATCACATCAGCGAAGACCGCGCAGCGTACGTTAATTTTATTATAGATGGCGATCTACCTGTCACGCTGGCCCAACTACGCGAAGCCACTGACCGCGACGTAACTTTACAAAAAGTCGTGAAATATGTACAATTTGGCTGGCCGCGTAAAGTTAACGATTTAGACCTGAAACCGTATTATCAATGTAAAACACAGTTGTCTCTGGAGGACGGATGCCTCATGCGGGGTCACAAAATTGTAATCCCGAAAGAATTACGCCGAAAAATAGTTACCGAATTACATAGTTCGCACTTCGGTATAGTGAAAATGAAGTCTGAGGCGCGGGCGAGATTGTGGTTCCCGGGAATCGACGCGGCGCTCGAGAGCGAGGCACGCGCCTGTGGCGTGTGCGCACAGCTGCGCCCCGCGCCGCCGCGCGCCCCGCTCGCGCCCTGGCCTTATCCGCCGCATGCATTCTATAGAATACACATCGATTTCTTAGGACCTTTGTATGATCGCATGTACCTTATAGTCGTCGATGCTTTTTCTAAATGGGTAGAATGCTTCTCGATGAGGTCCACCATTTCGTCCGATGCAGTAATAGAGCGATTGTATGACCTAATGTCTCGAATGGGCGTACCGGCGATCATCGTTAGTGATAATGGAACATCTTTTACCTCCCATAGATTCGAGGAGTTTTGTAAAACTAACGGCATACGCCATATTTTTTCTCCCGTATATCACCCTAGCAGTAACGGTCAGGTTGAAAGCTCCGTAAAGATAGTCAAAAAAGGGATCAAAAGTATAATATTATCTTGCCCCGATCGGAAAAATTTAGATGTAAGAATAAACAAGTTTTTATTCGATTATCGTAACTCGACTCACAGTACAACCGAACGATCACCGGCTCAACTGCTGTATGGCCGGCAGCTTAGATGTAGGCTAGATCTCTTGAAACCGACTCCATCGCCTTCCTCATCGGACATTCGTACCACGGTAGTAAATAAACAATTGTTACAGCGTAAACATTATGGTGGAAAAAATCAAAAAGACTTTAACATAAACGAAGAAGTGCTGATTAAAAAATATTTAAATAAAAAACACTATTGTTGGGTTAAGGGAACTATAACCGGCAGAGAAGGCAAGGTAGTATACAAAGTTTACGTTCCGGAACTGGGAGCCTATGTGATGCGCCACAAAAATCAGATGAAAACATATTATCTGAATGAGACCCCTCTGTCGGACATAGACGAAGACGACATAGAGGTGGCTGCTACACCTGCACAGCAAACGTGCACAGACAACCCGTCAACGCGGGTAGTGTCTAACGCGGAGGAGGAGGAGCAGACGGCGAGCAGCGGCACAACCCCGTCCCCTGCTCCGGCCCTATCCGGATCTCCTGCCGCGGGAGCTGGGACCGAGTATGCGGTTGCTGCAGACGAGTCCGTGTCAGCTGCAGAGGAGTCAGCTGTTGCCGCGAACGAGTCGTCAGATGCCAAGGAATGTGAATCACAAAGTGTTGCCACTGCCTTAGAAAACTTGCCTTTCCCAACGCGATCAGTGTTAAATAGACGCAACCGTCCTCGCGTTAATTATAAACAGTTTTTTTAGATTGTAAGTGTTATATAAAGAGGGAGGGATGTTACATATGTGTATATAGGTATATTGCACTCAACAGAGTCTAGCGGGCTGCGCCCCGCCCACATATCCTTTTCTCTGTCATTAAAGAAAGCAGTGTCAAGCGAACCGTTGTTTCACTCACCCGCACCTATTTGCGATTACACAACGGCTGCATCAAATAATTCTGGATTTGTATTTTGTCGTTCCGAAATGCAAAATCACTTTATTCGGCTATATAATAACTATATATTAACTTGTTTATAATATATATAATAACTATATAATAACTTGTTTATAATATGTAATTCAGTACGTAGACATTAAACAAGCTTTGTTTTTCTACTATGTGTTTCAAATGAGAAGATAATCGCGATCGCGACAACTTCACTCTATACTTGTCAAAATTGTACCGCTAGCAACAAAAACTCATAAGTCGGGTAAAGTACGTATGTGTATGGTAATGGAACGGACGTAATATTTATTTTCTTTGAACTAAGTACCTAACATTTTTCTTTATTATAATGTTATTAGAATTCTTTATTATTTAATAAACACCAAAACCAAACAAATAAATAGGCAAAATATAAGAATATTCTACATTTTTGTGGTCTTTCAGTAAGATGTGATATATTTTTTTAACTAAAATATATCTATATTAATAAATAGTAAAATACAATGCTTTTTTATAGTTCATTATAGTAGGTAGGTACTTCTGTGTAATACTAATGACACCTATTTACGAATCATTTTATTGCTGACCTTACGTCATATAATGAAGTTGCAGTCGTAATGCGAATCAAAATGTCATCATGACAACGCATAGTAGTCTTGTTTGCTTTGTTTTGCTGAAAGCAATACCGTTTTAGGGTTCCGTAGACAAAATGGCAAAACGGAACCCTTATAGTTTCGCCATGTCCGTCCGTCTATCCGTCCTTCCGCCCGCAGCTTAGCTCAGAGACTGTTAGTGCTAGAAGGCTGTAATTTTGCATGAATACACATAGGTATTACTTACGCCGACAAAGTGAAAGAATAAAAATCTTAAAACATTTTGTTTTGAGAGTATCATTAAATAGGTCTTTTAAAAACGTTTAGGGGCTATGAAGACCATTTTAAGATTTAGTTTGTGAAATATAAAGCTTAAGCCACATTTTTTGGATGGGGGAGGGGGGGGGCTATGGAACCCTACATTGTGCGTGGCCCGACATACATTTGCCCAATTTTTTCATATAGGTGTGCCCAATTATTAGGTAAAAGGCAGACGTATGAGTCAGAGGCCCCACAGACTACATTTAATCGGCTAATAGTTTAATCGAGTTAGGCTTTATACCAAATACCGACCGATACCAAATCGAAGTAATGTACGCACTTTCGTACATGCCGCATTTGTGGCATGTACGGAAGTGCCATATTGAAACGAGTCAATAGACTTGCTATTTAATCAAAACAGATATTCGGTTAACGGAAATCAGCCATTAAATAAAACGTCCGATATATATATCTACCACCGTAAACGTTGGATAATGCTAATTTACAAGGATTATATTTGTATTTTTTTTTCGACAGGATTTGGACCCAATTTGCTCGCGGCAATGGCTCATTCTAATTATTTTTTTGCGTTATGATTAATTGGGCTATAAAAAAAGTTTGAAGCCTCGCACTGTTTGGAACTTATAACCACAATTTATGGTGGGTCTGTTTGTTTACAAGCATAAGTTTTTAATCAATTCCGATATGTTTGTGGAGGAGGCGAAGATAGGTCGGCCGCCAAGCGCAATTCTTCACTAAAATGATTAAGCTGTCAAAATATGTATTATATAATATCAACGAATGATATACGTAAAAATTAAACAAGAACTTGGGTTTTAATCAGGAGCATCGCTTAATATCATTAACGGACAACTGATCTTCTTCATAAGCGTTGTTCGTGAGGGAAACCGCGAAAAAATAAGGAGAGGTAGTAGATACGTCATTCGGTTTAGTGAAAATTTATAGTAAAAAAAATGACGTTCACGGAAGAAAATACATTATAAATTATGGACTGACAGGTAACGAAACTTGGTTATATAATTTTTAATCCTGTACTAAGCAAAAATTGGAAGATATGATATTTTGAAGATGATTGTCTCCGACCAAAAAGTTGCGCGATCTTTAAGCACACAGAAAGAATCTTTACTTTGCTGAGATTCCGGATATATTGCAAGTGTTATACGATGAAATCAAAGAACTGTTACTAGCAATTATATGTGGTAGTTTGTGCTCCAAGAATCCAGTCATCTAGGAGTTATAAGTGGCTAAAGTGAGGAATCCGGCTCTCTCTCAGTCATCTAGACAACCTCACCCCATACACTTCTGCCGGTAGATCCCACTATTTTAACCTTCTGGCCATTTAGGACGGATTCCATCTTGAACGGATTCCATATAGGACGGATTCCATTTTGGACGGGTTCCATATTGGGCGGAAGTACACTTAACAATAAAATACCATTCGATTTAACTTAAATTCTGTAGTGTATTTCTAACATAACAAAAATAACATAACATAACACTTCTTATAATAAAAGGAAAACCTGACAAAAAAAATAAAACTTACACTTCACATAACCGGTTGAGACATTGCATAATAGAACATTTCTCATTTAAGAGATCGTTTACAATTTCTCTCTGCTGCATAAACACATCAATGTCTCTTGACCTACGATTTCTATTATTGCAGTGAATTTGTCCCTGTCTTATTCTCACATCTTGATACTTAGCTTCATCTCTTAAAAGTTTAATAAAATAAAGTAAATTAGTATTTCTTGGTATTTTGTTGTTTAATCGGCGATGATATCCCTCCACTGAATTTGTGGTTTTATGTTCTTCAGCTGTAACACTTAATATCTTTGATGTTATTTGTTTTATCCAGTAATCCATGCAATAACTTTGGAAATTAATATTTTCTTCGTTGTCTGGGA
Source organism: Herminia tarsipennalis (assembly GCA_945859575.2). Taxonomy (NCBI): domain Eukaryota; kingdom Metazoa; phylum Arthropoda; class Insecta; order Lepidoptera; family Erebidae; genus Herminia; species Herminia tarsipennalis. The sequence continues at coordinate 10,130,658 of OX243835.2, forward strand.
TTACATCACAAATTGCAAGAAAAGCTTCTGGTATATAAGGTGGCGTTAGTAAAGGCAACATTGTGCATTATTTCGTTAACTTACGTCCATCCGAGGTAGAGAAAGTGCCAAGTTGCTTTGATTTCTTCCACAAGGCCTTTTTATAGTGATAGTAGCAACCCGTGACGGCAATGTTCGGAAAAACATATCTTACCGCGTTAATTGTAGCTACTTCAATTATTATTTATAATATGCCAGCATTTCGTATCCATTATCCAAGGAAATCCAATACTAAGTAGGTACCTAAAATGGGGTGTATAGGGATCAAAGGGTGAATAGGGATAAAATGGTCGTTCGATTTTTTTAAATAATTTCTTTTACGAAACTACAAGTATATAACTGAATATTTGATAATTCTGTTCATTATAACATTGAACTAGTCCATAGTTTCACTTGAAAGGTAATGTATATATATGTATATAAAACTGTACCGTTTCCGCCCAATATGGAACCCGTCCAAAATGGAATCCGTCCTATATGGAATCCGTTCAAGATGGAATCCGTCCTAAATGGCCAGAAGGTATTTTAAGACATATTCCTCTGAACATTTACCCCGTTATGACCTTGCTGATGTTGTCCACCTTTCCTCGTAATTTCGTCACTTTTGAAGGGTTTATAAAAAACCCATTTATTGGGAAACTCCATGTGGTTCTGACGAATACAAAAGTGCAAAGGTGTTCAGGTTGAACAAATTAATAAGAGCGATGTCTGAAAAAAAAAATTAAATGTATGATTTTTGAGTGAGTGAGTTGAGAAAACTTTTGGCATTGAGCTTCATACTTAACATTGAAAGTCTATTATGGTAGAAAACTGAAATATTCAAGAAAGTCAAGGTCACGTGGTCAAAGTCGCGGGCTACAGCTAGTAGGTATAACAGCACACGTAAACGGTGATTTTGTATTCATTGAATAATTTATCATGTTATTCGCAAACAATAAAAAGGTACTCGTATATAAATAAAAAGGGTTTTTCTGTATGACTATCACTAGATATGATTTTTTCATGCAATGCAATAAAATATTTTAATTATATATCAATTGACGTCTTGTGGTCCAGAGATTCATAAATTTGAAACAGGTGTACGGTACATTTCATTAGAGTCAATGACAATACCTTTATTTCAACTAATATTATAAACCGAAATGTTTGAATGGACGGATGTTTGTTGCTTTTTCAGACGACGGCTTGTTAAGATGGACTTTGACGAAATTTCACAGTTGATTCATCACAAGTAAGTAGGCTATGAAATCCAAATTCACGCGGGCGAAGCCGCAATAAAGTTAAGGCACTTATACCACCGCCGCCGGCAAGTAGTGAGCAACTATCAACTATTTTCTCGCTCAAGAAACGTACGATAAATGTAGATCTCGTGTAAACAAAAGAGATACGGTTTAGGGCAAGTTCTCGCCGGCATCGGCAGTGTGAACAATCAGCAATCAGCTATTAATACATATCGTATCTCTTTTGTGTATACGGAAGATTCCGTGTAAACAAAAGATATAGGTACGTGTCAATGACGTTTTACATATAGTATCTATGTGTAGGTACAATAGATGTAAATACATCTATAATATAAAAAATATTTCAACCTGAACACATTTGCACTTTTGTATTCGTCATAACCACATGGAGTTTCCCAATAAACAGGTTTTTTTATAAACCCTTCAAAAGTGACGAAATTACGAGGAACGGTGGACAACATCAGCAAGGTCATGATAACTGGGTAAATGTTCAGAGTAATATGTCTAGTGAGGTACGATAAACACTTTTTTAAAATTAAAATAGTGGGATCTATCGGCAGAAGTGTATGGAGTGAGGTTGTAAATACATCTATTGTACGTTTCTTGAGCGAGAAAATAGTTGATAGTTACTTGCTTTCTCGCCGTAGTTGGTGGGACAAATGCCTAAAGAATACTTACACTTAGCATTTTTTGTGTTATTTACAAGAGCAGTCCTGTTTTTGCTTTCATTTAACTAACAGACGTAAAGTAAAACAGCACTAGATGCGCCCATTTTGGACAATATGTCATAATTTAAAAACTATTCATTTACCTTGTATAATTGCTATGATTATAGGTATTTTAGTCTTTAATGTAACATTATATCTTATTTTTGTTATTCTAAAAATAACTGATTTCGCGGAAATAGACTCTTTGCAGACCCTTTTTTTTGGTGGTTTGTTGCCTATGTATATGAATACTCGTAGATGCCACACCATGAAAATACTGTGTTAGGATAGATGCCATATTAAATAAAATAAATTATAGAATTTTATAAGCTACGGGTCTTAATCGCGTAAATATTTTATTTTAAGGCTAAATACCTTTGTTTATTTCCCGACGTTTCGACCGTATTGCAACGGCCGTGGTCACGGGTAGACTAATTCAGCTCGCGTCGAGTTCCGAGAAGCGCGGGTTTCGGAAACTACCCTCGCTTGATTTTTATCACTCACTATTACGGAACCGTCGGTACTTCGACACACAACACTAACGACATCTGCACACTGGCGCGCAATGTTTGTTCGGCGGTGTGTACACTTGCTGATCACTGGATTCCACGCTGTTGACAAACGATATCCATCTTCTCGGTTGAAATTGACGTGTTTTTTTATTTCAACCGCTTCCCGCGCCATCCTGGAGTAGTAGTAACGGTCAGTGGAGAGGACCTGTGGTTTATGTAGTTCAATCCAGTGATTGGATCCCGCATCCAGCAAGGGTTCCGCTATTGCTGACTTATTTGTCTGTCGGTTTTTCACAGCCGCGATATGTTCCTTAACCCTTTCGTGCCTCTTGTTGTGCGTTTGGTTTGTCCAATGTAGGAACTACCACAGCTGCAATCCACTTTGTAGACGCCAGGTGTCTGTAGAGGAATGACATCCTTAGGAGTACGTAGGTGCTTAGCTACCTTGGAGTGCGGACTATATACAGTCTTAATGGAGTATTTCTGCAGTACTGTTCCAACTTTATCCGTCACTCCTTTCACGTACGGTAGAAAAGCTGGAGCCCTGTTAACCCCCGGTCGGGAATCTCTCCTCTTCGTACGTCGTGTGCTTCCTCCTGAAACATGTGTGAGCTCACTTTCTAAGTGTTCAGGGTCACAAATGTCATACGCTCTATTTGTCAGCGATTATACCACGGATTGCAGATGTCTTGGATGGTGGTGCGAGTCAGCATGCAAATACCTGTCCGTGTGCGTCGGTTTTCTGTAGACAGTGTGTGCCAGGGTACCATCTGTCTTAACCATTATTTTCACATCCAGAAAAGCCAGCGATTTGTTTATCTCCATTTCAAAAGTGAACCTGATGTTAGGGTGTATGGAGTTCAAGTAATCAGTAAATTGTTCTACTTCTAATCTACCGCCCTTCATGATACAAAACACGTCGTCTACGTATCTCTTCCATAGTTTGACCTGGGACAGTTGCAGCTCAATTGCTTCTTCAAAATGTTCCATCCAGATGTTGGCCATCACCGGCGCCACTGGGCTACCCATGGCCACTCCGTCGATCTGGAGGTAGTGTTGTCCCTGGTAAACGAAGAAATTGCCCTCTAGGCAGTACATATGTACTGCCTAGAGTACTAATGTGTACAAATCGCGAAAGTTTACGAACATATAAATAAAATAAATAAAATATGTACATGGGTTTAGAATATTTTATTTATCTATTATATAAATAAGATTTTTTAAATATGACGCATGCAACCGTAATCAAAACTGTCATATATCAAGCAAAAAGAAACATTTATGTTTTTGCGAACACAACCCCTAGTCTGGGATCGAACGGAATCCCGGTTTGTCAGGTACTCGTAAACCCGCGTCTAGGATGCAACCATTTTTTTTTGTGAGCTAATATTTTGTATATTGCTCACTTTATAGGTTTTAATATAAATTATACCTTTTCTTTCATGCATAAAATACGAATTTATCAACAGGAAAACCAATACAAACTATACTTCTTGTACTTCCAGAAAAACGAATGGAAAAAGGGGGCAAATTACGGCGGTCATCAACGGGCGGTTTAAATATTTTGATTGTGTTTTATTTAAAAAGTTTGATGTTTATGAAAAAGAAAATCTAATATATAAAATTCTCGTGTCACAGTTTTCGTTGCCATACTCCTCCGAAACGGCTTGACTGATTTTGATGAAATTTTTTGTGCTTATCCGGTATCTATGAGAATCGGCCAACATCTATTTTTCATACCCCTAAGAGTTTGTTTGTTTGTTTGAACGCGATAATCTCAGGAACTACTGGGCGGCATTGAAAAAATATTTTATTGTTGGATAGCTCATTTATCGAGGAAGGCTATAGGTTATAACATCACGCTACGACTAATAGGAGCGGAGCAGCAATGAAAAAGTTGTAAAAAAAAAAAGGAAGAAAAAAGAAAAAAGGGAAAATTTACGGAGACGAAGTTGCGCGGGTCAGCTAGTAATTCTATATTAACATGAGACTGAGATGTGATATGACATGGACATTACACTGAGAGAATTATTTATTTAGCGCTACGTACACAACGACACGATCGCCAGCCTTGCTCTTCCGCACACAACCATTACTTCACAGTGCGCAGGAGCGCAGGTCAAAATAAAGTAGAATATTCGTTCGTACTTATGTTAGATTACGAACGCCATGACTATGACAATACGATAATGCTCGTTTTTGTATTTTTCCGCAACTTCAAGATTTATTTGCGGGATCATATTAAGACATATACTTAAATTTCTATATTTCATCTACTAGAAAAACTCTTTGACTAGTGACACAATTTTTTTCGTGTCCTAATATTTAGGGTTTCTGTATATTTTTTTAAGAGAGCCGAACCCTGTTTCGCTTAATCTACCCTTAAAGAATGGGTAATAAAGTTTCATTTCGGATATAAATTATATAATTTGAATTTAGATTTTGTGGGAAAAAAAATCGTTAAGTGCGATCATACCCCCCAAAAAAACGCGTATGTCATTTTATATTTTTCAAATTTACCTAAATGAAATTCACAGTTTCATTTAAGTAAATTTTTAAAATTAGAACCTATTTTTTAAATAAAGCCAAAACTTATTAAAAATACACTGATACTATTTCAAATGTGTATATTAGTTTAAATAGTGAAATATTTGAATAAAACTGAGCCGGCGTACTCAAAAACCTTATTATGGCTGCTGGACAGTCCCTATTTGTTATGACGTAATAACAACGACGTAGAGGTGATTTATTTATGAACTTTTGTGTGCGAAAGGTGTAATTTATTTCAAATATTTCTTAGAATCATTACCTTTTTTTTAATAGGTAGCTGGTTTTGTAAAGAACCTAAAAATAGTATTGTTTTTATACCAGGAACTACATTTATACCTGAAAAAAGTTTAAAAGCTGACCGACTGATTTACGACCCAAATTTTAGTACCTTCTTTATTCCATTCGTATTTAAAATCTATTCAATTCACAGATGTGCGGCTTTTATTACGTGTAGCTGATAAGCTGAAGATATTTTTAACAATAAACCTTTGTTTATAATAACAATAGTTATTTAATTATCGACTACAAACGAGACCGCCATTAGAACACACATGAAGCGCGCGCGCACGCGTCCCGGCTTTTATAAATACAGGTATTTTGTAAAAAAATATACTACGGCATGTAATGTTTTTATTGTAATTTATTTCGCGTAAGCGAAACGTATTTGTTTATGCTGGCAATAAGGTGTGTAGTGTTATCCGTGCTTCTTAATAAATATATTAAATTCCTTGCTGCGATTTTGGAAAGTACTTTTTTTTGAAAACGGGGCACCTATCCCACTGCGGTATCTATCTGGGTTTTACCCTAATGTTTCTTAGTTTAGTTTATTTCTATTTACAGTCTAACTTATCAATAACCTAAGAGCCACCAAACTACGGCTACAAACAAAACTAAATAGATTTAGATGTAACAAAGAAATCGAGAAAGTAGTTGGAAAAACATTATACCATGTATATGTGGTAAATGTAAATGGTTTTATATTTTTTATTAAATTTTTAAAATATCTTAATATATGTGTGATTTGCATACAAAGCGATAGGCTGAAGTTCTTCAAGGCAAGTATGCGCGGTATATACTTAAAGGTACGAGAAAATAGTCACATAAGTATAAAGATATACCTTGGACGGAATGGTCAGTGGCAGAATACAGAAAAATATAAAGATAACACGGTTTCTTCAAACACAAATTGAATCTTAAATTAAAGAAAGTGGAAACTATAACCTAGTGAAATCGCAATGTCTCCAGACATTCAAGCAATTCAAGTAAATGGAATCAACAATAATATTAACGATTATAACAAAGATGAAGACAGTCCTAAGTATATTGGGACTGATCATAATTACAAGCACAAACTTTTGAGGATACATGCCAGTGTGTTTTTTCTGATGCATGTTGTTGCACTTTGGTCAATTATCCTGTTATTCAAAGGAGCTTATTGTTGGCAAAGTGTTATTTGGGGTAAGCGATTTAATTTGGTTTTTATAGTTTTAAATGTAAAACGGGACAGAATTTATTGTGTATTCTTTCACATCCGGCCGGATGTGTCTCGCCTCTTTGTTTTGGGGACTGGGCGATGAAATTGTGATGTGTTTCTTTAAGAGCAAACATTTTGGTGCTTCAACGCAGTGCATAGTTAATATTATATATCTTATAGTCATACCCTATCCCAGTTTTCTTTTATCCGGTCATCTTAGTCGTCTCCCAAGTTGTTCACACAATCCATTCTATCCATTTACAAATCCATCTTATTCGGTCGTCCTTATTATAATACGACGTGTAAAGGAAAGATTTTTGGGTAATTAAATAAAAATCGTTAGTAAACCTTGTGTGATAGAAGTATTGTACCTGTCCTGGTACAAAATATGATTAAATTTTTATGGCATAGAACTTTTAATTCAATATTTTTAAATTTATATTTTTTGACTTTTAAGCAAAGGAAAGAAAAAATGAAGAAAATATTAGGATCTTCTCAGTATCACGGGTACTAACAACCCTTGAATTTGATCATGTCTTTCTGTTACCTACAAGTTGTAAATATAAAAACTTTGTTAAGTTAATATCAATCTTTGATATTACTTTTGCAATTTTTATTTTTTCCACAAGGTACGATTATAAGGCAATCGTGACGCGTTCTCAAGGAACTTGTACGGTTGTGTGAGTTTCATGCAGAAACAATTTAAACACAGATTTTTCATGATGCTGGGCCTGAACATTACTTTTTGTAATGTTTAAAGCATTTTTATGCTAATTCATACGTATAAATTTAAATGTATTTAGGAAAAAAACGCCTCAGGCACTTGAACTCGCGACCTTAGAGGTACCGGCCCTAAGCCGTTTACCAACTCAGGCAACGAGACATGTCCGCCTAAGTCGAATTTAGCCTCCACATGTACGATTTTATGGCAATCGTGACGTCATCCACCGCGTACTCAATGTACTTGTACGAAAAATCTTTGATATGTCAATTAGTAAAAGTTATGAGTGTGTGTGACGCTGTATTATAAAGGTGCTCAAATAAATTAGGTGCATTAGGACAAATTAGGCTCTTAAAATCTATATATATAAAAATGAAACCCGTTTCCCGTTGTCACGACATAGCATGAAAACTTTTTTAAAATTTGGCTGATTTTTTTTTGTAGTTTTCTAATACTCTGTACAAGGTTCTTACGGAAATAAATATTAAGAAAATCTCTCAGAAAGATTGAAAAATATACATTTAATTTTGCATATTTAAAAAAAAGCGCGTTACGAATGTCAACGTCAGTCAATTTAAAACAAAAAATTGAAAAGGTACGCATACATAAGATAGGTCAGCTGTACAAAATAAAGTAGTGCATCAAATTTACGCTAAGGCGGTGCGAAGTTCGCCGGGTCAGCTAGTCTTTAATAGATTAGAGCGCAAATACGAATATTAATTTTAGGTATGTCTTAGAAGCTGTGGGCAACAATGACAATGGTATGAGTCCTACAAAATACGAGATGAGAGCAGTAGATCACGCTGTCAAGTACCTAATCTAAATGTTTGTGCACTCTTTAATCGTAACTTATTTATATTCCAGCTTTTACTCTTGGTTATGCTAGTACAGAAGGAGTTACAGTAGGAGCACATCGGTATTACACGCACAAAACTTTTAAGGCCAATTCAGGACTTAGAGCTATATTTGTAATATTACAGACATTGGCCGGACAGGTAATTAAAAGTTTAATATAAGAGTATATCTATAATTTGCGAAAGGTCAATATGCCAATTTTCGAATTCATTTTTAGTACAATACTGGTTTTCTAACCGATGTCTGTTACGGTGGCCAATCTCATTAGAGACTATCCAACTACGCAGGAGATATGATAGTGCACACGTGTATGCGCAGACACAAGTGCACTCTCTATTCCCTTACTCTCATAGCCCGACGGGACGGAAATCCGACGACATCCGACCGAAACAATGTTTGAAAACGGTCACCCAGGAATACATACGCACTACGCGGTTGTAGGACGTCATGTGCCTTGATCGCAGTGGTGGACTATGTACAATTATTTCGAGGTGGAGCATACTTGATGATGGCGCATCTTTGCCTTCAATTTTTTATGAGAACGTACTCGTACTTATCCAGGGGTCCCTTTCATTTCACTCGACACCGCCTAAGTGTGAGTAGTTCGCACGACTTGCATTTGGCTTCTCGACTTGACGCAACACCAGCCAGCTTTTGCCAGCCAACCTACATCCCCATATCTGGCATTGCTATTCATATCTCGATTGCCATGTCGACCTTTCGCTGACTTTATATTTAAATTATAATAATGATTTATTTCTCACCACAATATAGAAAACATATAATTTTATAAAGCAAGCTCTTTAATGCTGTCCTGTTTGAAGGGAGAACTCCGGAGGCGTGGAGTAGAAGTGTAGTCGTCTTGTTCGTCAAAAAAGGAGATAAGACCCGGCTGAAGAACTACCGACCTATTTCTCTTCTAAGCCACGTCTATAAGCTGTTTTCAAGAGTCATCACGAACCGCCTTGCGCGAAGACTTGACGAATTCCAACCACCGGCACAGGCTGGATTTCGGAGCGGATATGGCACCATAGACCACATCCACACAGTGCGGCAGATTATACAAAAGACCCAGGAGTATAATCAGCCCTTGTATCTAGCATTCGTGGACTATGAGAAGGCCTTTGACTCGATTGAAATCTGGTCCGTTCTGGAGTCTCTGCAGCGATGTCAAGTAGATTGGTGATATATCCAAGTGATGAGATGTCTCTACGAAGCCGCCACCATGTCCGTCCAAGTATAGAATCAGCAAACAAAGCCTATACCATTGCATCGAGGAGTGAGGCAAGGTCACGGTATTTCCCCGAAACTATTCACAAATGCAATGGAGGATATGTTCAAGACGCTGCACTGGAAAGGGCGGGGCATCAACGTCAATGGTGAATACATCTCTCACTTGCGATTTGCAGATGACATTGTCATCACGGCGGAAACGCTGCAGGACCTGCAACGAATGCTGAATGACCTGGCTGACTCCTCTGTACGCATCGGCTTACGGATGAACTTGGATAAAACCAAGGTCATGTTCAATGAACATGTACTACCGGAACCGATAGCGGTGCACGGCGCCGTTCTCGAAGTTGTTGAAAAATATGTGTACCTCGGGCAGTCATTGCAGTTAGGTAGAAACAACTTCGAGGACGAGGTGAACAGGAGAATTCGGTTGGGTTGGGCAGCGTTTGGTAAGCTACGTCAAGTCTTCTCATCGTCGATCCCACAATGTCTAAAGACTAAAGTCTTTAATCAGTGCGTCCTACCCGTCATGACATACGGAGCCGAAACGTGGACACTGACGGTACGGCTGGTCCACAAGTTCAAAGTCGCTCAGCGGGCTATGGAAAGGGCTATGCTCGGAGTTTCTCTTAGGGACAAAATCAGAAATGAGGTGATCCGGCAGAGAACCAAAGTTATCGACATAGCCCACCGGATAAGCAAGTTAAAGTGGCAGTGGGCTGGCCATATTAGCCGAAGAACCGACAATCGTTGGGGTAAACGAGTTCTCGAGTGGAGACCGCGGCTTGGCAAACGTAGTGTAGGACGCCCTCAGGCCAGGTGGAGTGATGATATACGCAAAACGGCAGGCAGGAGCTGGATGCGAGAAGCCGAAGATAGAACAAAGTGGCGTGCAATTGGAGAGGCCTATGTCTAGCAGTGGACTGCGATAGGCCGATGATGATGATGATAATTTTATACATACGAATATTTTTTTAAATATATCATTATTGGAAGACTGTTGCCTAGGCTACGCTTGGGGCCTGTGTTTCAGGACACCAGGTCTCCACCCGTCATTCTTACAATTATCTGGTCTACAATGGGCACTAAATATGCTTTACTATATTATAGTTATTTACAAAATTAGGTAATTAAAAAAACTGTTAGTATGTATGTATTTGCGTCCGTGAGTGCGTGCGAGCGTGTCTGTGAGTGAGAGTGTGTGGGGAGGCTCCTTATGATAACATTGCAATCTTTGCCTCAGAGTCATCATAAGTTAACCCTTGTAACCAGTCCGTTAGCCTTCTTTTGCAAATATTTTTTGTGAGACAAAATGGGTCTCGAGGACTGTAATACTTATGATGTCATAAAACTGGCCTATCTGATCATACTGAGACAGGCGGACAACAGCCGTATTTTTTACTCAATTTAGCTAGGCATGCCTTCGCTTACCATATTGTATTACATTTTGCATTTCTTTTATTCATTCAATAGAAAATATACCGCACCTAAATCGGTAAAAACAGCACCTTTTTCCGTCGACCTGTTAAAATTCTTTTGCTTGAGCATTATCTGAGAAGAAATGTCCCTGAAAAAAAAACTCTTCAATGATTAATGTGAATGTCCAACGTGCGTTCCATCAATCTTCTCTTCCGTGAGTTGCATTTGACAGTCTTTTTACATTAACAGAATTCGATATTTACATGGGTTCGAGATCACCGAGCACACCATCGTTACGCAGATACTGATGCTGATCCACACAACTCTAAGCGTGGTTTCTTTTTCTGCCATATTGGTTGGCTTATGAGCAAGAAACATCCTGCCGTTATAGAATACGGCAAAAAAATAGACATGAGTGATATCGAAGCTGACTGGATGGCGAGATACCAGCATAAGTAAGTTTTTTTTTCATAAACATATTGACATAACATATTGTGTTGTTTTTTCATAAAGGTATGTGGTGGAATTTAAGTCTTTCACAAAAAAATTGTAAAATTTAAAATGTACTTGTTTAATGTATTATAAAAATCAAATAAAAAAAAAACTTTAGAATTTTATAACAATAATTAAACCCGGGTCTAGTTGTTATCTCCTCCTATGAGACTAACGACACACACCCACGTCTGTGGGCATAGTAGCAGTTCTGAAATACCTTATGGCACAAATAAAAAAAATCATGAAATCATCAAGAATACACAAAACGGACTTGATTTTTGAAGGCTCTGTTCTTCATCTCTGGCTTGCCTTCATTGGCCGGCTGGAGTAAACACGGACGAGGAGCAGATCCCCCACCTCTGCCTTGCCTACACTGGCTGGTCAGAGTACAGCTGCGAGAGCTTCATGCTCGAAAGGTTGATGTGTCACATAAGTGTCAAGTGGCAAGTAGGCACGTGATGCTGGACCCTCAGGGAGCGCGTGATCGTTGTATAAAGTCCAGGGGCACCTCTCAAGCTTTAGCCGCTGAGGATATGTTGCACCCTAGTCGTTCAGTGCGAACGGCCTTTTTCGGGGGGCAATTTATTGAGTTGACGAGTCACCGCCTGCCCATTTATTCGTGTTTTTAACATGTGTTTACAGGGCAGGCGCCATAGTCCCTCCATAGACATAATTTACGATCTTTTATCCGTGTCCACGGCAAGGCCATGCAAAACTGTCAAAATCTTGTCATAATGGTAAATGAGGATGTGTGCTCCCAAATGCACCAAGGCGCATGCGTGGCGCGCTCAAAATTATCCTCCGCGCACGTGCTTTGGTGCATTTCTAAGCGCAGCTCTCCAGTTATCGTCGTATCTCCATTTGTAATCGTGAATAACTACCCAAATCACCCAATTCACAAACATCTCCCCATAGCCCATATTTAGTCACCATTTCTTGTAATAGTTTTACTCTAAGGATAAGGATGTTCTTTGTCCAGGTGAGGCGTCTGTCAAGATGCATTCCCAGGTATTTAGCTTCAGTAGCTTGAGACAACTGTACTCCATTTAAAGAAACATGTGTATTCCTTCTTGTAGTAAATATCACTTGGACAGATTTAGTTTAATTGGCCAGTTGATCCGCCAGTTTTTGAACCATTACAATATATGAGAAAGGTTAGTCTAAAGTTTTTGTGCTGCAAAGTCTGGCAAAAGATCTGCTGCGAGAATAGCTGTGTCGTCGGCGAAGGTTCCTGTTACAACTCCTTCTGTAGTTGGGAGATCTGCAATGTAAATGGTAGACAATGGGATCCATTATACTACCCTGAGGTACTCCGGCTTCGATTTTATATAGGGATGTAGTTTCGCAATCTTGTTTCACAAAGGCGTTTCTGTCGGATAGGTAGGATTTAATTAGAATGGACTTTCTACTGGAGAGGAACCGAACATCTTTTTTTAAAAAAAGATAACTAGCCATGTGGGATTGGGTCCCACATCATTAGCAATCTTGTTAACCCCTCCAACTAAGCTCAAAGACTTGTGTTAGAAGTAGGTTCACGTCGGTAATGTAATGGGTAGGGTTCGAACCCGCAACCTCACGATTGCGAGACCGATGCCTTAGCCATTAGGCTACCGCCGCTCCAATCTGCGTAGGATTGCATTAATTAAAAGCTTTACGAATTAAATAACTTCTTTAAGTAGTTCCTTTAGACTTTTACTAGTTATCAGGTCATAATCAGGAGCCATAATAGAGTTTAGTGCCTTAATGATATTTTTACCTTGTTCTTGGTAAACGTAGAGTTAGTGATATCTAGTTGATTGGTTCAATAAATCGATTACTTTATTCATCTGTGTTGAGCCCATATCAGGGTTTGGAACAAGACATTTTACAGACATTCAGTAAATGTGAGAGGTCTATCAGCATCACTAGATGACCACCCATTGTTTAACCACCCTGGTAAAAGTGCTGTTGATGCGAAATCTCATAGGTTTATTGCCAACTCAACCAAGGGATTTGAGAAATTAATCTTAAGAAAGAAAGAAACCTGTTACTTGACCATCAGTTTGGGTTTCAACAGCAGCATAGTGAAATAGTACAGGTACACATAGGTACTAATTTAAAATATCCATAAAGCTTTCGAGCTGAAACAATATAGTGCTACGGCCTACCTCGATATATAGCAGGCTTTAGATCGGGTGTGGCATAAGGGGCTTTTATTCAAAATAAAAAAGAATCTACCTGTAAATTACTACAATCTAATTAAATTCTACCTAACCGACAGAAACGTCTTTGTGAAACTAGATTGCAAAACTACATCCCTATATAAAATCGAAGCCGGAGTACCTCATTGTAATGGATCCCATTGTCTACCTAGTTTACACTGCAGATCTCCCAACTAAAGAAACGGTTTGGCATACGGAAGTCTCGGGTTCGATTCCTGGGTCTGGTTTTCTATCTTTTAAAAATGCAATTATTGTATTAATAAAGCAATTGGCAAGGAATGCCTATAAAAATTACTATAATATTCGGCCTGCGACATCATAATTTGTTAAAAATGCTCTCTGTAACGAAGCAATAACAAAGGCTTTAATAGTTCTGTAACTATAGGCTAGAGGGCGCAAGCGTGGGCCTGACTCGCGCATAGGAAGAATAGAAGAATTTGAGGTTTAGTAACATAATCCCGGTAAGATGTTTGATTTTGGCCCCGGTTTGGCATAGGGAAGTCTCGTGTTCGATTCCTGGATTTGGACTTCAAATTGGATTTCTTCTGTACAATAGGGTGCTACTTCGTGATGTTTGATATTATTCTTTATAATTACTGCACGTCCACCATGAGCAGTCCAATCAGGATGCATTGTATGATATGTCTTGTAGTTTTGGATATTCAAGTGGCTCTTTTTGATAAAATGGATTTCGGTAACTATAAAAATGTCAATTTTATGTTCTTGTACGTATGTTTTTACCTCCAGGGTATGTTGTGACAGCCCATAGGCGGTCCATACGGCTATATTTAGGCAACCGAATCCGATAACTTCGTCGTGAGTGCTATAATTCGGTTTTTCAATGTCCTCTCAATATGTGAAAATTATATGAACAATTTTATTGCATATTGTAAAATAACACAAGTAGTATTTATCATCGTATAAAAAGACAAAATTTTACACTACGAGTAAGTATGTCAGTTAGGTAGAAGGTTGGTCATATTATTTTAATATTGCTGTGCTTAAAATTAATTAGAGATATGGATAATTTTAATGTATAAGTAATACAGACTGGTGAATACAAACTACAATAATTTACAAACTAGCAAACGTAAAGATGTATAAACACAAAAGGTAATTAAATTTTAGCTTGTTTGATAATCTATTGTATTAATTTATTTGTCCCCTGCGTCATTACGTGCTGGACAATTTGCATCCCCAGTTTGATGGTCACATTTTCTTTTGAAACGTTTACACCAGGGGAGTCTCTATTACAACATTCCTTAGAGGAATGAACCAGATTTCCGCAGTGATTACTAGTCTGACTGGATATTCGGCAGAACTTGGCTGCGTGTCCAAACTGCTGACAATTAAAACATCTAGTGACTTATGTAAAGTCTCTAACAGGGAAAAATACGTCCTCAATTGATAAGCGCCCGTTTAGACGCCCCTTTAGACATGATAAATTAAGTTATGAACATTTTAGTTGTACCTTGCTAACTACACTAAAAAAATATTTAAAAAAAATTAGTGTTACTTATTTTATAACGTCGAATAACTTCAAGACAGATTCTTTATCAGAAAAAAAATCGATACTCCAAAATCATTTAAAAATCGTATTCAGGCATATTGACGTGTATGTTACAAACCAATGAATAAGTTGCGTTCTTTAACAACTTTGTTTTTTAAAAATCCCAAAGGTTAAAAAAAATGTATTCGGGTTGCTACACTTTTAGCCGTTATCCACCTAATACCTATCTTTGACTCAAAGATGATTTTTGATACGCATATAGATACAATTGTAAATAAAGCGTCTAAAGCATTAGGATTTATTCAGAGAATATCTGCCGATTTTAGTAACGTTAAAACAATAAAAATTCTCTACTGTACCTTTGTTCGCAGTCACCTAGAATATTGCTCTCAGGTTTGGAATCCGAACTACAGTATTTATATTAATAGAGTAGAGTCCATTCAAAAAAAAAATTTGAGATACATTCAATTTAAATGCAACAGTTACCAACCTAACTATCTAAGTAGATGCAAGAAATTCCATATGCTTCCGCTATATGAACGTAGAAATTAGCAAATAATATTACAGTTTGTCCTGAATTGCTGAGTGAAATAGGGTTACGTGTACCTTCAGCACACTTGAGAAACCATAACCTCTTGAATATTGCTGCGGCGCGGTGTACGTATCGACAAAATGCATACTTGATCAGGGCTTGCAGATCATATAATTTATTGTGCCAGGAGGTTGATATGGATTTATTCGTTACAAAAATAAATGTATTAAGGGCAAGGATTTGTCAATTTTTTTTTTGAAAGCAATTGATTGTTGATGTAGTAGTACAGTAAATAAGTTTAATAATTTATTTAAATAAAATTTTATTACCCGGTATTAGTATTATATAGTATAGTATACATGCGGTTAGTAACTTTGTTTTGTCCATCTTTGTCTGTTGTCCGTTCTTTCTTGCTGTTGTTATATGTATTTGTGAAAACTTTTAACTGGCCTTATTTATCTATTTTAAGCACTATCTGTATTATAGCTGTAAGTTTTCTTGAGAAATAAAATAAAAATAAAAAATACCGGGTCGGGTTCAGAATCGTATAATTTGACAATTATAAACAGTTTAAAAAATGTTAAACAGAATCGCTATGACAGTTTTGGTCGTGGTCTCTGTTCTATTGCAGTAGCCATAGAAACGAGAGGTAAAATAGATATGTGTTGACATATCAGTCGGAAAAATATTTATACATTGAACACTGAAATCTCAGTGTAAACAGTTTCATTCAAACGTATGGTAAGATAAAATATAATTATATTTATATCCCATAGTGAAAAGACAGCTTTAACTAGCGAATATTTCGTCTTTCTTTACCATTCTATTTTCAATATAGAATAGGAGAAGATATAACAATTGTCATGTACCTGGCGAGGACTATAAAGCTAAAATGGATGTGAAATGTTTAATAACAAAGTTGCTTAGCAACCATTGGCGAAAAAAATAAATATTAAATGGTTGCTTAGCAACTTTGTTGTTAAACATATCAAATCCATTTCGGATGTACGCTACATCCGAAATGGATGTGATAGTTTGAGTTTTGTGGTAACAATCAAGAATTTCTATTAAGGCTAACGTCACTTTGAATTTTCCAGATATTTTTATCCCTTGTATCTACTTGTGGGATTTTTAATACCAGTTTTCGTGCCAGTGTATTTTTGGAACGAGTCTCTTACGTATGCTATAATTGGGGGCTACTTTGGACGATACGTGATTGCACTAAACGGTGCTTGGATGGTTAACAGCTTGGCACATTTATATGGAACAAGACCCTATGATCAGTGAGTATGTTTTATTTTAGTTAAAGAACAGTTATTTATGTTGGGATCTGCTTTAACCGTCAGTACCACGCAGATGAAGGCATAATGAAAGTTTAAATCTGTGTAAATTAAATTCAACAAGGCCCTGAAAACTGAACAGGTATTAAACTAAAGAGTTGCAAAAAATATATATTTTTGAATTAAGCATTTTATCAGATCTGTTATTTTGTAGCTAAATCTTATAGCTAGTAAACAAGTGCTTTTTTGGTAACTTCGTTTAACCATCTCCAAAATACATTAACAAGGTGTCATTCGTTTCTGAATAGATTGTATGATCAAATTACGCACACTACAATTATTGCAAAAGTTACAGACAGTTAACTGAAAATTAAAAAAGAGTTTTAGCTTTTTGAAAATATAATAACTACTTTAGATTTTTCAAATTTGAAGTAGGTATCAAAAAGAAGAGTAAATTTCCTCATAAATATTATATATCCCATAATTTTAGGACTAATATTTATGATTTTCTCAGAGGAATTAAAGCAAGGCTGAAAACGGTATTTCCGGCTTTCAAATCTAGCTTTAACAAAAACAATCATTTAAACTCATTAAATATTAAAATTGCGAACTACAAGAGTCTTGTGATCCAAAAATTGCTGTTAAAACATCATCATCATCAGTTTTACTGTACGCAACGTGGGCCACAAAGAAAATACAAGACCAAAAGCTTCACACCATTGAAATATGTATGCTTCGCTGGGCAGGTGGATTACTTTGAAAGATAAAGTCCGTTACGAATATCTACGAAGCAGTTTTAAAGTCCATTACGGTTTGGACATATAATGCGATATGCGAAGACCCGATAACTACGTCGTTAAGAAATGCCTTTCCATGGCTACGCAAAAAAAAGGAAGAGGCATGCCGCAAACTATATGGATGTCGGAAATCCACAGAGACATGAGGGAGTTAAGTCTGTCCATTGACGATGCTTACCAGCGAAATGTATGGCGCCGCATGATAAAGAAAGCCTCTACTTTAAAGCCTTCCAAGAACAGCTCCAATAAAGGAAAACAATCCCAGATTAATAGTTTAAAAATTATTGTACTTACTCGTACAATGTGGCAGAAAAAAATTTATTTAACTAATCCATAACTAATTAAAAAATCACGATAAAAATCAATTCGACCGCGGATTATTATTCATTAATCTGTCCCCTGAGTGCCTGATTTTCTTTTCATTTATGCGCAAGCCAGATATCATGTTTTCGGCCGTGTTTTCACTCCTCTGAGAAAATAATAATATGAGTACTAAAGTTACAGAAGAAATAACATTTTTGAGGAAATTTCCTCTTCTTTTAAATTCTTATTTCAAATTTGAAAAAAACTCAAAGTTGATTGAGACATTTGCAAAGAGCCAAACCCCTTTTTTAATTTTCAGGTAACTTTTTCTACTTTAGCGTGTGGAATTTGATTACCATCATAATTCATTTACATTCTATTCCCAATCGAATGACACCTCGTTAATGGTTTTCAGAGACTGCTGAACGATGTAAGCAAAAACACCACTTGTTTGCTAGTGTTTTATTAATTTGGTCATTGAATATTTAATAGGTATATATACTATTTATTTATTATTTATTTATTTATTTTATTAAAAAAAAGACGACTCCCGCAGTAGGGTACAAGCCCTGTGTCGCGGGGGACTTTACAAACATACAAGTCACGGACACAAAGTACACCCAGACTCGGAACAACAATTTGTGGATCACACAAAGTGGTGTCCCGTGTGGGAATCGAACCCACGACCTCTTGCGTAGCAGTCGGACTAACACTAACAATAGAAAGAATAATGATAGATTAACAATATTCTTATTTTTCTAGGAACATACAACCCGTAGAGTCGTGGTTTGTTTCATTGATAACTCTTGGTGAAGGTTGGCACAACTATCACCACGCTTTTCCCTGGGACTACAAAGCTGCCGAGTTATCTATGCACTTCAATCAGTCGGCTACCTTGATCAGATGGTTTGAGAAAATGGGCTGGGCTTATGACCTAAAAACGGTGTCACCTGAAATGGTAAGTTAATTTTATAGCGACGTTTTATCAATTCAATCTAAAAATAATTCCACTACTGACTGGTAGTATAGTCCATCCCTTTTTAAAACATCTGTCCAATAGGCTTGGGATTCGTCCTACCTTACTTTTACCGAGTCGTGGTCTCCACTCTAGGACTCGTTTGCTCCAGCAGCCATCGGTCCTTTGGTAGATATGGTTAGCCCATTAATACTTCATAGATAGAACTCTAGTGAGTTCTATTTCGAGAACGTTGCTAACGCTGCGGCGAAAGCTTTGATCTCGAAAATACCACTTTTGTGCCTTAACATAAATAAGAAGACATCGCACTGTGTTATTCGTTTTGAACACAAACCGCAATGAAATAATTTGACAAATAATCAAAGTTACCGACAGAGCTTGCAGGTTAAGCACGCAGAAGTCATAATCGGCTGTCCATATCTACCGAAGGACCTATGTACTAATCACTTGAGGAAATCAAAGCAATCTTCAAGAAATATTAAAAAAAGCAATGGCAACGTAAGAGCGGGATAAACGGTTTCTTCGTCACACCTAAAGTTGTTGCTTAAAGGAGATGCCCTCAAAGTGTTCAAAGATAAATACGGATATTTATGGTGTTTTTGTGAAAAAAACATCTTTCGACTTAGGGATATTTTGCCTCAATGTAACGATCGATTTATACATTTTTATTTTTACAGGTAAATAAAAGAATAATGCGAACCGGTGATGGCAGCCACTACGAACTAGGCACTGATGAAGCGCGCGCTGCAGTGACCGCCTTCGGACCTGTTCATCCAATTAACCCTCTATACACCACGACACTAAAGCCTCCAGAAATTAAAATAAAGGCAGAAGGAATGCCATTATTCCATGAGAACGACACGCTAAAGATCAATGAGACAAACAAAAATACAACTTCTAGAAAAGTTTTACATACTGCTACATTGTAAATATAATACATAATTTGTTATAAAGAAATAAGGAGGAAAAACGTTTTTATTTATGAACCTACTACCTGTACCCCGCGGTGTTACCCGCGGTTTATTAGCCTATGTGTTAATCCAGGGTGTCAGCTAACTCCATACCAAATTTTATTAAAATCGTTCCAGCCGTTTAGACGTGAAGAAGTAACAAACATGCACACTCACATACTCACAAACTTTCGCCTTTATAATATTAGTGTGATAACCAAAAGATGCTACGTTTTGAACTGGATTGACAATTGACATTGTTTAGTTTTTAGGGTTCCGTAGCCAAAATGGCAACAACGGAACCCTTATTGTTTCGTCATATCCGTCTGTCTGTCCGTATGTCACATGCATTTTACTCAAAGGCTACTTGATGAATATTGATGAAATTTGGTGAAAAGGTGTCTTGTAGTAGCCGCTACTTAGGATGATAGCTAAATAATAAAAATAAATATTTTTAGGGGGGGGGGGGGGGGCTCCATACATTTTTTAACAGAACATTTTTGGAAATAATCGCTTCAAAAGTTGCATAAATTGTGTTCCCCCGCTTAACTTTTGAACCATGTGACCAAAAAATATGAAAAAATCACAAAGGTAGCGCTTAATAAATACTATAAAATAGAATTATTTCGGACATAATTGAATATACCGCCATTGAGTTATTGCCGAAAAAATACGTTTCTCTACAAAAGGCCGTAAGCGCCGTGAACATACGCTCTACTGCGGAACCCTACACTGAGCACGGTCCGACATGATCTTGCCCGGTTTTTATTAAAATAATTTAGTTAATTGTCTAATCACAAACTAAAGCATTTGTATTTGTGCTAGCTTTTATAAATATCGTAAATTATATTTATAACATTAGATTATACATTTAAACAAATATAGACGTTAGAACAATATCAGGTGTGACTATCTATTTTCGAAGTCCCGCCATAGATGTGACAGACGCATCGCTGTGAAAGGTATGGTGATTTCTACCAAGTCTTCAACATCACAATAAGGTGTAGGACTAATACCCAACTCAAACGATAATTGCAGATGAATTTTGAGTCACTCAAGAGAAAGAGAGAAAGTTAACGTCTCAAAACCGAGTGACGTTTTATTCAGCTATACAACAACAACTGGCATTGTCGGTAATGTCACATTATTTATAAAGGAGTACGAGTGGTTTGCCCGTTTGTTCTCACTAGTTCGATTCATTAGTTCGATCGTCGAACTAGTGAGAATTTTTTTTCTCATTAGTTCGACCGTCGAACTACTGAGACCTTTTTTTTCTCATTTGTTCGACCGTCGATCTTACTTTAATCTATAAAAAAACAATTAAATAAAATTTAAAATACGCTTGTTTCACTAAAAACCGTTTATATTTATTTACATAATAATGTGTGTACATCTATACCACATTCTTCATAAGTACCTATACATAATTACAAAAATATTTTTCTGCCTTGCTTATCTCAACAAGCTTAGCCAGAAACAAAAAAATAATGCCTATAATATGTGTAATTAATGATCATTAGTGAAATATCAAATAAAATTGATTTTTATTTATCTAATAATCAAATAAAAAAAAATGTAATAATGAAATACTAAATGTAACTATAGTGTGGCCATTAGTGCTGTGCACTCCCTGAGGTATGCACGGCGAGGTGGGGGGCGAAGAAAAAAGTGCATGAGTTCACATGAGGTCGATACATGTCGGACAGATCTTACGATATCAGTTTGCATTTCTAAGGCAAGACTTGTGGCGGGACGTTGCGTTGGTCGGAGGCTATCTATCTGTAATATATACTTACTTTGTTGATTAAAATGTAACCCAAATATACTCATATTTTATTAAAAATATGCAGGTGATAAATAAGAATTGAAAGTTATAATTCACAACAGGACTTGTTTTATTAAACATTTTTTATATTTACAAACAATTATATATTCTAACGAAAGTTATTCTGACATAGATTCTGTTTCAACTTCATCTTCCATTTCGTCATCATCTTCATCTTCCTCTTCGCCACCGGAACTTGAATCAGAGTCTTGCAAATTCATTATGAATGAATCGATAACATTATCGAACCTACTATCGCGACTCCAGTAATCATTTTCATTTTTCTGGACATGATCGTCGCATTTCTGCCATTTTTCCGCCGTGAATTCCGAAAACAATTTATCCAATAAGATTATCTTTTCGTCTAGAGAAGAATTAATATAGTTTTGGGCTATGTTGTTTTTAATATCAGCCCAGACCAACTCGATTGGATTTAAATCTGGATGGTACGGAGGTAAACGCAGAACAGTGTGTCCACTGGCTTTCAGGAGTTCGTCAATTCTATACACGGGTTCTTTTTGTGTATTTTTGATAAGAAGTAGCAGTTGAGCCTTTGACATGGTTCCTGAAAATTCTACATTATGGCGTAGCAACCAGTTCTGCATTTCACTTTTGAGGCTTGATATAGTTGGTTTCTTCTCAATCTGAACGCTGTGGTAAGACGCGTTGTCCATTACAACCACAGAATTCGGCAGCAACTTATCTTTTAACTTTTCATCTACCCACTTATAAAAAGTAGGTTCGCTCATATCTCCATGATAGTCACCGGTTCTAGCATCGGATTTGAATATAGTCAATGTATCATCCACTAAGCCATTTCGACACCCAGCGTGGAGTATTACTAGTCGCCGTCCTTTCCCAATATCAGCATGAATACCGGGTTCTGACGATGATTGCCAACATTTGCTGGCATGGTGACTGGCGTTGATGTATGTTTCATCAAGAAAATATATGTTTCGGTTTTCCGTTCTGTAATTTCTGATTTGTGTAAGATATTTTTTCCGCCACACTGTAATATTAGGCTGCTCTATAAGGAGATGTCTCTTTGATTTGCATTTTTTGTAACGGTAGCCCATTTTGTGTAAAAGCTGTCTTAAATATTCCCGTCCACAATTCAATATGCCATCCTGTCTCAAACTTGATAGTAACTTACGGACACTTGGTATTTTTTTTTCAACTTCGTAAAACTGATGAATTTTTCTTCTGATAACTCCAAGGTCAAAATCATCCACAACGTGTTTTTTCTTTAGAACTTTTGGTTTTTTTGGCGATTGAAATTTTAATTGGCTTGAATTTTCAATTGATAAATAGCCCGCAGAAATCACATTATGTACGGTTCTTTTGCTGTATCCCGTAGCCTCCGCAACGATTTTAGCAATATTCACGTCATTTTTAAATTCAAAGCTTTCTTTGTCTGCTTTTCTTTTCTTAAAATATTCAGCCACCTTAAAAATGACAGTCTTCATATCACGAGATAACGCACGACCCATCTTTGAATATTTATCTCGTGTGCGTCTGACATAGACAGTCCGATACAAATAACACTACCTGCCGTCACAAGCGTTGACGGCGCACTGACAGCGCAGCAGCCGATTCTAACCCCCCCGTCTCACCGCGCGCATACCTCAGGGAGTGCACAGCACTAATGGTCATACTATAATTACCGCAATTTTTCTAAAAAATGCCCTACATTAATTTGTCCGCATGTTAATTGCATTTGAGCATCAATAATATAATCGTCATTGAATACATAATTTTCCTCCTTTTAGAACGTTTGTTTGATGTGGATGGTCTCTGAACAATATCAATTCGATATGAAGACAATACAGAATCGTCCTGTAAAATATGCAATATTTGCAATAGGTTTACCTGGCCTTTCGTCACAAGGTTATTTATTTTATGGTGCCATCCTTCTACTGCATTATTTGTTCGGTGGCGTTCGCCATAAACCGACCAAATTCTATGAAAATCATTCTTCATCCAGTAATTATCAAAATATTTTTTAAACTTCATCATAGATTCGCTATTCTCTATCATTTCATTTTGAATATACACCCATCCTGAAACAATTTCATTTACTGGCAGCAATGCCAAGTTGGCGCATAGTGAAATTATTCTTCTGTTGCGTTTGTCTTTACTTAAACCTAGGGTTTTTGCTTTGCGCCACAAGCTGTTTACGTAATGGTAGTAGCAGCCTTTGACTGTAACATTCATTTTTTGCAACGCTTTCATTGTGCCTTCTTCGAAATCTATCGTGATTTTATTAGGCTTCCACTCTGGAATTTGGGACGCTATTAAATCAAATAAAATTGAGTATGCTTTTTTGGTCCTGTGACTCATGAAAGCGTATACCAAAGAGATCACATTCGTGTTATTTGTGTCACTGCCGACGTCCCCGTGAATGGTGAAAAGTTGTTGAAAAGGTCTTGGACATGATTTAAAGGTCCCATCCATAAAAAAGTGTTTGACTTTTTTTATAATTTCACGGGCATCACTTGATCCAAATACTAATATTCTCATTTTTTTGTGACGGAAATCAGTAAGTAAGAAATCTGAAAATATACTGGGAACCTCAACTTCCTTAACAGTATTTGCCTTTATTTTTTTTACGTGTGCTAACTTATTTCTCTTTCTATAAATGCGTGACTTTATCTCCCGAAATTCAGATTACTACTATTATAAAGCTGAAGAGTTTGTTTGTTTGTACGCTAAGATCTCTGGCAGTACAAGTCGGATTAAAAAGATTTTTTTTTTGCATTCGATAGCCCAAACCTAATAAATAGTAATATAACGCTTGATAAATAGTAGGCAGGTCAGCTAAATTGCACTATTTTTTTGATAATTGACTCTTTAACAATCCTGCATCCACGCGAGCGAAGCCGCGGGCAGCAGCTAGTTATTTATATATAAAATGCCCAAGACTTACCATATTCATTGTTACGGATCCAGTACATTTTAAACTTTTATAATTTTTACACCGCCATATGCTTTGGCCATTTTTATATTTACGCATTGAATAATATTGATGTCCTTCTAATTGCAGAATTCTTCCACGGCCACTTTCAATCAATTTCAATTCTTTAGACGTCATTCCGAAAATATAAATGTTAAACTAAACAGGCACCACGGTGAAATAAAACATTGCTACTGCAGGGCACGAACAGCGTAATACATCAATTTTGCGAAACATCTACCCTCAAAGTAAAACAAAAAAAAAAACATGTAGGTACCCTCAAACTAAGAGACAAAATAATATTACCCCACTTCTGATGAGAATGTTGTTGATGTTAATATGATGTACCTACATGCCTAAGTCCTATAGGTATAGATGCATATAAGGAAATGTACAGTGGAACTATTTCCGGGTGACGATAATTTGTGGTGTATTTACTATTAATCTACTTTGACGTTTAGGTACTTTATTTGCTATTTGTCTAATGATCATTAATTACACATATTATAGGCATTATTTTTTTGTTTCTGGCTAAGCTTGTTGAGATAAGCAAGGCAGAAAAATATTTTTGTAATTATGTATAGGTACTTATGAAGAATGTGGTATAGATGTACACACATTATTATGTAAATAAATATAAACGGTTTTTAGTGAAACAAGCGTATTTTAAATTTTATTTAATTGTTTTTTTATAGATTAAAGTAAGATCGACGATCGAACAAATGAGAAAAAAAAGGTCTCAGTAGTTCGACGGTCGAACTAATGAGAAAAAAAATTCTCACTAGTTCGACGATCGAACTAATGAATCGAACTAGTGAGTTCCAACTAGCTCGTTTTGCGAACTGGCGCTATTCGCCAACTTGCGCCTTTGACCAACTAGAGCCATTCGCCTACTGCGCTATTTAGATACTGTCATTGTGTAGGTACAGTTCAGAGGAGTACGAGTCGTATGCCAATGAGCAGTTTTAGTTTTCCATGGCAGACTATGATTAGTATATACAAGATATAAAATACTCCTTGGTATCAATCTCTATTTATAGTACTGACAGGAAAAAAGAAAAATAAAAACATATTCTTGTTATTGTCATTCATTATTGTCCTTGTATATTTTCCTAGATTTTCCTATTGAATTATAATATAATAATTAGAATATAATGTATTCTGCTGCTGGGTCTACTGACTCTGCCCCAGATTTGACATTTGTTAAAAGTAAAAGAGGCGGAGATGTTCTGTTACGAGCTGGTTATCGTTATCTTTTTTCTAAACGAAATTTGAATGAATCTACAATATGGCGATGTACAAATCGCACATGTTCCGGGAGCCTAACTTTAAGCAGTGACAAAAAAAATATACGTCGTGAATTGGGCCATACTTATATACCAGATTTTAAGAAAAACGAAGTAGAGAAGATCATGGATACAGTTAGACAAAGAGTATCCAATGAGTTTATTGGTCTTAAGGCAATTTTTGATGAAGAGACATTGCATTTAAAAAAGAAAGGGGATAATTACGTGGAATGTTTGCCAACTTTTTATGAAAAAAAAGATTCACTTCGCCGGGCTAGAAATAAAGCCTTCGATGTTACTAAAACAAAATTTGATGTATTAAAAGATATTAAGCTTCCCGAAATTCTTACGAAAGATTTTTTGTTAATTGACGATAGCGGAGAGGAAGACAGGATTTTAGTTTTCATGCTGAGGGAAATGGAAGCTGAACTTGAAAATATGACTGTATTTTTTAGTGACGGTACATTTAAATCTGTACCAAATCCATTCGTACAGCTATATACGATACATGCGGATTTTAATAGTACAGAGGCGTCGACGTATATTCTACCAGTTTTGTTTGCTCTCCTGTCTAACAAATCGCAAAGAACATATGTTAGACTGTTTACACTTATCAAAGAGAAGGTGCCTATGTTTAATCCTGTGACATTTAAAACTGATTTCGAAGTTGGTGCAATCAACGGCATCCGTGAAGTATTCCCAAATGTTTTAGTTACAGGCTGCTTTTTTCATTTTCGCCAAGCCCTTTGGAAAAAGGCTCGAGTTTTAAAAATACATGAGATTCCCGAAGTTGCTAATCATATTGCAAGATGCGCTGCACTAGCACATTTACCAGCGCAATATATATCTGTAGCGTGGCCTCTCATTTACGAAGATGCACCAAGTGATACTAAAAACTTTAACGAATATTTCAATAAACAATGGATGCGTGAAAATTATATAGGTATTATAAGCTGCTATGAAGAGTTTAGTAGTTTAGAAGGTTGGCATTTCAAAGTTAATAATAAATGTCACAGAAAAAAAACAACGCTTATTGAGCTAATTAATGTACTCCGCGACGAAGCAATTGATAGCATATTTCAATTAAATAGAGCCGGTGCTTATCAAGAAAATAATAACCGTGCAAAGAAGTCGGCCCTTAAAGACAAACGCATAAAATATATATTAACAGACTTTTTAGAAAAGAAAATAGATCTTAAAAAGTGTGTCCTACGCTTATCAAATATAAAATAAGCCATAAAACATTTTGATCAGGTTACTGATAGCCAGTATACATTCGGCTTTACAATAAATAATAAATAAATGTTTTTGTTATTAGCATTTACTTGTTTCACTTTTGTAATTATGTGTACAACATAGTATCTAAATAGCGCAGTAGGCGAATGGCTCTAGTTGGTCAAAGGCGCAATTTGGCGAATAGCGCCAGTTCGCAAAACGAGCTAGTTGGCAAACCACTCGTACTCCTGTATAAACATTGTTTTTTAAAATATTATATAATTTCTTCCAAGGAATGACGAACACAAAATTTTACTAACAAATGTAATTAACGGTAAAAGTTGGCTCCAAAGTACAGAATTTACAAATGGAACTATCATTTTGGAAAGAAAATGTTACGTGTCGTATTATTTTAATTAATTAAATGACCAAAAAAATAATAAAAACAGTTAAATTTTCAATTTAACATGAAAATTAGACTTAGGAAATTATTATACAGAATGTGACATCATATGTGGTGTGAATAAATACTAATATTAAGGTAACTCGAGCGGTTGGTCGAGAAATGATAATATGCGGTAAATACACGGGAGAACGGAGCTTCCCACCTGCTCGTGGTCTGCGGCAAAACCTTGTTTGGTTTTAAAACGAGTAATAATATAATTGTGGAAGGAACCAATTACTTATTTTTAATTAATTTTATAGTACGCAATTGTTTCTAATGTAAAAAAAATAAACTGCACAAAGCAAAATTTTCTTTTTTTCCCCACACTGTATAAAATGGACAATATTTTATTAAACTAGATATAATGAATTCCACTAAATAAGTGTGACATAATGCTAAAATATTTTTTGATAAGAGCTTAAATGCTTGTCAGTAGTGTAATGTAATAACTTTAATGGGGATAACTTACTAACTAATTGTTTATACGCTTTATTTAACATTTTATCAATATGTGGCACAAAAGTTAACATTGAATCCATTATAACACCTAAATTGCGAATCTTCGTGACCCTACTTAGTGTTCAGTTGCAAAGTTTATAACCAAAATTGCTGTTTTTTTCCTGCAAAAAATAATTACGAAACATTTGTTGGGATTTAAGAATAAATAATTGGAATAAAAAAGTTTTTAAAATCATTTATATCGCTTTGTAGCAGATCGCAGTCGTCAATTGTTAAATACAGAAGTGAAAGACTCGTGGTTAGATTCGCACTGACTTTTATTCCTTGAAAACTGTAACATAGCAACAAGTAGTGGCGCAGTCACCATAGACATAATGTGACAAGAAGGTTAATATATAATATTTCTCCCTTCTGGGTTCTTTAATTAAAACTAAAAATCTATTTAAAAAAAAAGGTTTATAGTCCACCCTAGCAATAGGTCGTAGGGACCGACCAGTCAACTCAGGCTGGTTACATTCATCCTCAAAGAATTCTTCACTTTCTCCTTCCTCATCTATTGCCAGTATGGCCTGTGGTGCCGTGGACTGAGGTCAATACGTCCCTCTTTTCATTCTCATCATCTTGTTCTTGAGTAGATACTGCATCGTTTTCGGGAATATTAGGTACCATGTCCTTCATCTCAACAGGACAAGTTACATTCTGATAGCCATTACTTTTCACTCCTTTATTATAAGGTACCATCGGATTTTTATGTTTGAAAAAATTATTTAAGCATTCACATTCTTTTACCGAGCAAGTCAATTTACCGATGCGCTTTAAGATTATACCCTTAATCCAGGTGAACTTATTAACATCATGCTTTTTGTAACACCGGCTTCAAAAAAATGTTTATTGCCACCACTGTAATTCGTATTCTGTACAGACTGGCGGCGTGGAGTGGTGTCACAATTGTAAAAAACAATTGTAAAAAATAAAAGTTATGGTAGTAGTTAGTATGATTGGGTATAGTATGGGTAAGGGATAATTGAGCTATTTAAAATTATTAACAACACAGACAACTTAGTTGTTCGTAGTACATTATATTAAAGAGCTTGGCCTGTTATAAATGTAATAAGTAACAACTCTGCAACACTGTAAAGGTAAATTAGCTTGAAGAAATTTTTGCGTTTGTAGTAGTGTATGGTCAGCAAATAAAAAAAACAACATTTTATTTTTAGTTTTTATTGTTTTAAAGGTAATATACGTTTGTGGCTGGAGCACACCAAATGCGTGCACGTCTACGCATACGCACTACGTACTAATACGGTCGTGAAAATGTGTATCCACCGCATTGTAATTTATGGAACTGTATGAGGCAGACAAGCCAGTTCCAAACATTACAAGCATTGAATGCCGGTTTTCACTTCAGTGAAGACGTGTATGAATTAGGTGTTCTCCGGCCATAAATGTTTTATTCTAATAATTCATCAACCCCAGGCATATCACAATCATCCCCATCCTCGCTTTCATCAGATGAATTATTTAAATTAATTATGATTCGTTCTGATATTGTGTCTAAAGCTGCGTCTCTACCCTGATATTTGCTTTCCTCCTCAATAGCATGCAAACAAACTTTTCTCCATTCCTCTACAGTTATGGCGTTCATTTTTTCTTCAGCTAATGACATTATAACCTTCATATTCATTGCGACATTCTTTTTTGCGACATATGTTTTCACTATCCCCCATATATTTTCTATAGGATTAAACTCCGGATGGTATGGTGGTAAACGCAGCACAGTATGACCGTGCTGTCGTAATATTTCGTCTATCTTGTACTCTATAAATCTCGCCTTGTTTTGCAGAATCAGTTCATATAATTGAGGCTTAAGCAACGTGGATGAATGCTCAATGTTTCGAAATGTCAGCCAGTCTATCATTTGCTGTTTTCTAGAATTACTATTCGGTGCAGGATTTTGTATTGAGTTATGATATGGTGCGTTGTCAACAACAACAACACTATTTGGTTGTAAGTTGGGTATTAATTGAGTTTGAATCCACCTTGAATAGTTGTCATAGTTCATATTGTTGTGGTAATCTCCACTTTTTTGGTCGGCTTTAAACATAAGCAATGCATTTGGTATAAAGCCATCGATACCACCGGCATGAACAATGATTAAGCGGTTGCCTTTCGATATATGTTGCTTCAAACCTGAAGTGCTTCCATCTGACCAAGATTTCGAGAGGGTATGTGATGTATGTATATATGTTTCGTCGGTGTAAACAATTGGTCGGCGTTGTTCACGATATTCAGCAATTTTCATCAAATAATTAATTCGCAAGTATCTAATTTCGTGTTTTTCCATAAGAAGTTTCCGGTTATCTTCTGTTTGCTTCCAATTAAAACCTAATGACATGACGTGTTTTCGTAACGTGCTGACACAACCTTTATAATCGATATCTTCTTTCAATTTTGAGTGCAAAGTTTTTAAAGTGGGAACTTCTTTATTTGTGATGTGGAAGTCATGAATTGTTCTTCTGATAACTTGCTGATCAAAGTTATCGATTACTATTGTAGGTTTACGATTCGGTTTCTTTTTAGGAGATTTAAATGTTACTTCCTGATCTGAAGGACGACATTTGCTTTCTGATACTACCTTTCTGACGGATGCTATTGAAATTCCTGTTGATTTAGCAACTAATTGAGTGGGGGTCATAATACTGCTCGGGTTGTTATTACACTCATTTTCGAAATATTTGTACAAACAGTACAAAACTTCCTTAGTTTGAGAAGTCAAAGGCTTGCCTCGACCATGTTTTAACACTGGAGCCATTTTGAATTATCAATATAAAGTTACAACACTTACACACTTGAAATTAAACACTTCAACAAATATTTTAACAATAATAACAAACAATAACAACAATCAACAAATACAAAATTTCACAATGAAACTACTACGTATCTAATAATTATAATTTTTTAATGAAATGCGTGCTTTATGTTCTAACGGTATCAAGCGACTGACGTCAGACTGCACGTGGCACCTGCGGACAGAGTAAACTGGTTTATTCTGGTTTTGTGCGTGTTTCCACTTTCCACTATCAAGTGACGATTTATTTATTTGTTTTGTTTCGTAATTATTATGGTCAAAACTTTTTACCTATAGCTAAACTACTATCATCTAAAGAACGACACGATATTTTAAAACGTGTCAAGTTCATAGTTGCAGTACCCCCTAGCGTGTAACCATCGTAAAAACAACTTAAAAAAAACCGTTTCACGGTAGTCGCCTTGTCGTTTGCTCAAGGACGTGAAATTGAATGACATATTTTTTTTAATAAAGTCAAAACCTTTTTCTTTAAAATAAAAACTTGTTTTTATTGAAAACAAAAATCAGAGTGTTGCTAGGGATAAGTATTAAATTAAATAGTAATGTTAGGATATTGAAACATTTTTGTAAGGGCCAGAACGATATAGTGGAAACGCGCTCTAATATCTAAGTAACATACACACCACTACATATGCAAAAATTTCTCGAGACTAATTTCACTGTACACAATCTTATTGCACCCGTAGGCAACAAATAAAACACCTTTGACTAGCAAAAATGTGTGCAGCAGCGCCGCTCAGCATACTCCTAGCCCTTTCAATCTAAGAACCATCGCTGATAAATCACCAACCCATCACATAAAAACGGCTTTCGAATCCGCCATTTTTTTTAAGAGAAACGTGTCAAGTTCATAGTTGCAGTACCCCCTAGCGTGTAACCATCGTAAAAACAACTTAAAAAAAACCGTTACGTAAAACTGCATATGAATGCGTCGAACCATTCTCCAGATAAATTATAGCATTCAGTTTTATCAAATAAACAAAGCAGCACTTTAAATACATGCATTTAAAGTGTTTTTACATATTACGAACTGTGGCCGGCCGAAAGTTGTAACATAGTTCTGTTGTTTTTATTGTTCTACACAATTGCAGGATCCGGGTAATATGTTTACATGTTATACAATTTCACCGTCTTTTTAAGTGTAACGTTTCCTACCCCTTATTTACACTTTAATTTAAATTTATCTTTGTTAACCTAATACTTAATATTAATTCTGTGTGTAAAAACTTGTGAACCCACTTTTGATTTTGCTTGCATGACATAAACTTTCATACACGTTTCTTTTGACACATGACATATCAGTCTGTCTAGGCTTTGGATATGAGTCTTTTGGTACGTCAATTATTTCAATTATGTTTTTAGTACCGGATCCTGCTAAGTTTTCTTTATTTTATTTTGTGTATAAGTGTTAATTAAGTGTTTTTTTTTCTCTTTAATTTAATTTAATTGTGTTGTATAGATTTCGTTTCTCTAACACTCAACTGGTGGGTGGATAGGACTGTCTTTTTGTCTTTTTTTTTTGTTTTTTTAGTTTCATTCTAAATTCTTAATTTCATACAAAGTGTATGAAATTGTATAAGTATAATATATTTTTAAAATTATCATATTTATTTTTATTTATTTATTTTATTTACATTGATTATGATTTTATCTGATGATGATTCTTCATTTCACTCTGCCAATGATTCTTTTGGATCTTCTGCCAATGAAAGCTTTTCTTCGGTTACTGATACCCTTGGTGATACTTTGCGTCAATGCTTTGGGTCACAATCAGGCAAACTCCTTAATGTGTGTCACTTAAATGCCCAAAGTGTTCCATCACATTACAGTGATCTCCTTAATACTTTTCCAGGTACCAACGTTCATGCAATTCTGATTTCGGAGAACTGGCTCAAACCTCATTTACCTTCCACCACTTACCCCCTCCCCGGTTTTATCTTGATCCGAAACGATCGGGTTGATAGGCGTGGAGGTGGGGTTGCTATTCATCTTCCTTGCGATTTTCCCTTTAAAATTATTGCTTCATCTCCTTCTAACTACGCAGCATCGGCTGAGTTTCTCTTTCTAGAGGTTTGGGTCAAGAGAGTTAAAACCATTATAGGCGTGGTCTACTGTCCTCCTTCTGTGGACTATTACAATGACTTAGAGTCCGTTTTAAAATCTTTGGGGTCCGAATATGTGCATTACATCATCATGGGTGATTTCAACACAGACCTCCTTGCACGCACTTCTCCTCGGTCTACTAAATTTCGCAACATCGTGGAATCTGCCAGTCTCCATATACTCCCACTTCAAGCCACTCATCATAACATCAACGGAATTAACACCTGGCTGGATATTATGCTTACTTCTTCTCCTTCTCTTGTTTCTTCACACGACCAACTTTCTGCTCCTGGTTTCTCTCTTCATGATCTTATCTTCCTAACTTATATTTTAAACCCTCCCAAACTTAAACCAAAACTTTTACTCATGCGTTGTTTTGCTCGGATGGACGTTGATAAACTACGTGAAGATGCTTCTGCTATCGATTGGGAAGACCTAGTGATATCGAGTTCAGTAGATAATAAGGTTCGCATTTTTAATGAACTCATTACGAATGTATACAACGTCCACGCGCCCATTAAAGCAATTAAAGTAAAAAGGCCTCCGGCGCCCTGGATGTCAAAAGGTATTCAGATTGCTATTAAACGCCGTGACCGGGCCTTTAGAAGGTTTAAGATAAATCGATCTGATGTCAACTGGTCGTCATATAAAGCTGCAAGGAATCGGTGTAATCAAATGATACGTAACGCCAAACGCCGACATATTCTTGACAATATTTCTTTATCATCTCCTGCCGATATCTGGAAGTTCCTTAGAACCCTAGGTATCGGTAAAGAGCAACAATCCGATTTGCCTGCTACAGTTGGTTTAGATGATCTAAATGACCACTTTGTCACGTCTGTTTCGATAGATTATCTAACCAGATTTCGTACAATTCGTAAAATCAAGCTTAACTAAAGTCACTTATGATCCTTTTTATTTTTCTCCTGTTGCACCTGATGAGATCAAGAGAATTATACTCTCCATCAAGTCGAAGGCTGTAGGTTGTGACGGCATCAGCCGCCGTATGATCATTACCATCCTTGACCAGCTTCTTCCTAGAATTACGGATATTATTAACTTTTCTTTACAATCAGGACGTTTCCCCGACTTATGGAGTAAAGCATACGTGCGACCTCTGCCTAAGATCTCAAACCCTTCTCTTCCTAATCATTTCCGTCCAATATATATTCTTCCTTTTCTGTCTAAAGTCCTTGAAGCCTGTGTACACCGACAATTATCCGCATTTGTACAGCTTAATGGCATCTTATGTCCTTTCCAATCTGGTTTTAGGCCTGGACATAGTACTATCTCCGCATTGCTAAAAGTAACTGGCGATATCAGAGCTGGTGTGGAGGATGGAAAAGTTTCTGTGATGGTGTTGGTGGACTTCTCAAACGCCTTTAATACAGTTAGCCACAGTATACTCCTATCAATACTCTCGTATTATAATATTTCATCGGGTGCATTGGAATGGTTTTCTTCATATCTTCAGAGGCGCCAGCAGTCGGTTCGCATCGATGATACATTCTCTAGTTGGCGTGATCTCGTTGCGGGCGTTCCTCAAGGCGGTATTCTATCTCCTCTGCTTTTCTCCTTGTTTATCAATCTTTTAACTCAGGAACTTCGATGTACGTATCATTTGTATGCCGACGATCTTCAGCTATACTTTCAGACAAAATTAGACAATTTGAATGAAGTTATCGATAATGTGAATCGAGATTTAATGGCGATAAAGAACTGGTCGGATGAGTCTGGTCTTTCGGTAAATCCTGAAAAATATCAAGCAATTATTGTTGGCAGTCCTCACATGGTTAGCAGAATAGATTTTGATTCATTACCACCTATTATCTTCCACGGCACTGCTATTCCTGTTAGCCATGATGTCAAGGATCTAGGTTTGCATATTGATTCCACCCTTAGCTGGCGGACTCAAATTGCTAACGTCAGTCAGAAGGTCACTGGCACTTTGCGGTGTCTTTATCGTCTCAAAAATTTCCTACCAGTTAATACAAAGGTAACGCTAGTGCAGACTTTAATATTTTCTATCATTGACTATGGTGATTTGTGCTATTTCGACCTGAAAGCTGATCTGCTCCATAAAATTGACCGGCTTCTCAACAATTGCATTCGATTCGTCTTCAACCTTCGCAAGTATGATCATGTCTCGAACTATCGCTCTCAGCTTAATTGGCTTCCTATCCGGCAGCGCCGTAGTTTGCGTGCACTTACAACGCTATATTCAATTCTATTTTCTCCTCATTCTACTTATCTAACGCCTCACTTTTAATTTCTCTGCTCTAGCCATGATCGGAATCTACGCTCCTCTAATAATCTGTTGCTTCTCTGTCCTGCTCACAGCTCCACTCTGGTGCATTCTTCCTTCTCTATTCAAGCTATTCTCCTTTGGAATGCACTCCCTCTCGAAATAAGAATGTCTACAACTCGTGTCACCTTTAAGTTCCAAGTACGTAATTTCTATACGAAGTTATTGGCGGAATCATCACAATTATAGTAATCTATGGTTATATATGTATAATATGTATGTATTGGTATGTATGTGTGTGTATGTATGTGTATTTATATAATAATAATAATAATAATAATAATATCATTTTATTCCTCTCAAAAAGGTACATGTTTTATTACATAAAATAATTTACAATTTATTAGCATTAAACCTTTATGAGAGCTGGAGTCCGTAGTAGGTTCGAAACCTGTATGACAGATCTCCAGGCTCCCTTCTTTACAATCGTGAAAGGTAAGTTAAGGGTATTCATAAATGTACATAAGAGTGTATTCGAGAGAGAGAAAAGAACTGAAAGTAAGTGTTATGAAGATGTGCGTGTGTGTGTGTGTGTGTATGTGTATGTGTGTGAGTGTGTGTATGTGTATGTGTGTAAGTGTGTGTATTAGCTTAAGGGCTTATGGTTTGTCCGAGATATTTATTATTCAAAGGTTTTTAAAAATCTTTCTATTTGATCATAGTCCAGACTTAGCAGCCAATCAGTAACGGTTATTTTACATTTCTGCTTGAGCATATGATAAATATTGAGTTCTTTATTAATTTTATTGTAAATATAGCTACTGAGGAAATAAAAGGATCTCTGTGCAAGACTAGAGTTGACTCGTATCGGGGGGCAGGCAATATTTTTCCGTCTAAGTGAATCAAATTTGTTGGGAGTGTATGGGGTTTGGGTGTGAGTAATAGTTACAATATTTAAGATAAACTGACTCCTAACAGACAGGACTCCACAGGTATTGTAAAGGTCGGCAGTTGGGTATCGGAATGGTAGCTTCCACCCCACTTTCAGGACAGCTCTTTGTGCTCGCTCGAGTTTCAGAAGGTGAGTTTTATCGGCTCCACCCCAAGCAACTATACAATATTGAGTAACAGATTGACAGAGTGCTAGGTAAGTTAGTTTGATGACTTGTGTATCAGCTGCATGGCGAAGTTTCGAAAATATATATATTAATTTCCTAACTCTAGAGGTAAGTGTGTCAATGTGGTTATGGTATGACAGAAGGTCATCGATCTGAATTCCTAAATATTTTATGTTAGTAGTTCTACTAAGTTTTGTACAGCTGCATGAGGTGAGGGTATTAGAGAGTCGGTCACAAGAGTGTGCCGTCAAAGAGTATGCGGATGAAGATCTTTTACCCATAGTTGACAAAGAAAAGGTGAGGTACTTGGTTTTCTCAACGTTTAAGGTCAGTGAATTATGTGCAAGCCATGTAGTGACAGTATCAAGTCCTGTTTGTGCACATGAGAATGCGGACTCCCAAGATGTATTGTGAAATATTAGAGCAGTATCATCAGCATAAGAGAAGATGGACCCATTAGTTAAATGAAGACTACATAGATCATTGATATAGATCAGGAATAGGGTCGGGCCGATAACACTGCCCTGGGGCACACCGTATGATAATGGGATTTCGTCGCTTATCCAATCATCAATCTTAACCCGCTGACGTCTACCTGTGAGGTAACTCTTAAAAAGAGATAATTGTACACCTCGTACACCCATTTTTTCCAGCTTCTCTACCAAGTTGGGGACAGAGAGCGAGTCGAAGGCTTTCGCCAGATCTAGGAATATTCCTATGACCTTATGCCTCTTGTCCAAGTTAGACACAACTTTATTGGTTAGGTCTAGGACAGCTTGAGTTGTTGATATGCCAGGACGAAAACCATACTGTGAGGCCGATAATATTTTATTCTGTTTTAGATATTTGAGGAGTCTATTGTTCATTATTTTTTCAATCAGTTTTGAAAGAGTCGTTAGTATCGAGATAGGTCGGTAATTAACTGGCTGATCTCTGTCTCCACCCTTATAAATTGGATGAACTAGCGCTACTTTAAAGGCATCTGGAAAGGTACCTGAAGAGAATGCTAGATTAAAGATGAAAGTGATTGGCGGAATTAATATATTTTTGAACTTTTTTAGAAAAGTAGCAGAGATTTTATCAAACCCAGCAGCACACTCGCTTTTCAGATTGGTTATGAGAAGATCTATTTCGAATTCGTCCGCATCAAACATAGCAAATGAGTGGTAGGACCTGGGATAGTCATCGGGTTGTGTGTATGTGTTGTGTGTTGAGACAATATTTTCGGCTAAGGTGCGTCCTACGTTAGCGAAATAATTATTGACCTCGTTTATAGCTTGTTTGGGTGCTGATAGTGACAAAAGGTTGCTAGCCTGTGTTTTTTGTTTGGTAGTATGAGTGATATTTTTTATTGCTTCCCATAGTTTTTTATTATTGTTTCCTGCGTCTTGTATTCGGTTTTTGTCAAAGTGAGATTTCGATTACCATATATATTTATATGTATGGTATTTTTTTTATAATTATTTATTTATTATTATTACTTTTTTTTTTTATTATTTTCTTGCTTATTTAGCATTAGAAATATAAGTCGATTAAGCACCCACCTTAAACAGTTCTCTGCATCACCCTAAGGTTGACTGGTAGATAATGCCTAAGGCATTAAGTCCGCCTTTGTACAAATTTTGTGTGCAAGAAGATAAATAAATAAACGCAGAGCTGCAAAAATAACGACAGGTCAGTCTGCCGCCATTTTTATAACTCTAAAATATATTTAAGTACCATCGTAGATAAATTATATTCCCAGAAAACCGCATCTGCGTCGGACATACTGTTATTGAGTTAAAAGACGATAAACGCATAATACCTTCTCCGTACCGTCATAGTAAAATATATGACAATTCAAAAAAATATTGGAACATCGAACTACTCATATTTATGTCCCTGTTCTAGTATACAAAACTTTTATGAAATGTTGGCTAAAAATTGTCATCCATTTTGGCATATTGACATATTATAGGTTGGCGTAGAATGAAAATCCTACTTTTTAATTTAATGTTTTTTTTTAAAGGCAACTCCAGTAGGGTACATGCCCTGTGTCGCAGGGGTCTTTACAAAGATACAAGTCACGAACACAAATTACACCCAGACCCGGAATAACAATTTGTGGATCATTCAAAGTGGTGTCCCGAGTGGGAATCGAATCCAAGACCCGTTGCGTAGCAGTCGGACATACTCCCTGCCACAGTTGGTGTAATGTAATGGTACTTATTTGTCCCGTCGGATACTTCTTGTTCCGGACATTATTTCTGTAATTTTTAAAGGCGCACTAAGGCGTCGCACGCAATGCCCTGGTATGCGTCACAAAGAAAGTAATCACTACGTTTTAGTACGCGTACTAAATCAAAAGAACCTCTAATCAATCGGCCGTTTTTGAGCCGCTGATCTGTCATCTTGTATATCTTTGATCGAAGGGTAAATCTTAATAATTTGGTCAATAAAATAATATTGAAGTATATAAACATATAGATATATTCGCATGCTCACTGAGTGAATTCACACAGGCCACCAATTTTTCATTGCGTATTTATGTTAAGTAGTTTAGTTATCTTCTAATATATAAAATTCTCTTGTTACGGGGTGCGTAATCGAACTCCTCCGAAACGGCTCGACCGATTTTGATGAAATTTTGTGTGCATATTGGGTAGGTCTGAAAATCGGACATCATCTATTTTTCATCCCCCTAAGAGTTTGTTTGTTTGTTTGTACGCGATGATCTCACGAACTACTTGGCCGCACTGAAAAAATATTTTACTGTTGGATAGCCGATTTATTGAGAAAGGCTATAGGCTATATAACATCACGCTAAGACCTATAGGAGCTGAGCAGCAATGATAAATGTTGCAAAAACGGGTAAAATTTACGCAGACGAAGTTGCGCGGGTCAGCTTATCCGGTATCTATGATAATCGGCCAACATCTATTTTTCATACCCCTAAGAGTTTGTTTGTTTGTTTGAATGCGATAATCTCAGGAACTACTGGGCTGCACTGAAAAAATATTTTATTGTTGGATAGCCCATTTATCGGGGAAGGCTATAGGTTATAATATCACGCTACGACCAATAGGAGCGGAGCAGCAATGAAAAATGTTGTAAAAAAAAAGGGAAAATTTACGCAGACGAAGTTGCGCGGGACAGCTATTCTAATATATAAAATTCTCGTGTCACAGTTTTCGTTGCCATACTCCTCCGAAACGGCTTGACCGATTTTGATGAAATTTTTTGTGCTTATCCGGTATCTATGAGAATCGGCTAACATCTATTTTTCATACCCCTAAGAGTTTGTTTGTTTGTTTGAATGTGATAATCTCAGGAACTACTGGGCCGCATTGAAAATGTATGTTATTGTTGAATAGCCCATTTGTCGAGGAAGGCTATATGTTATAACATCACGCTACGACCATTAGAAGCGGAGCAGCAATAAAAAATGTTGTAAAAAAAAAAGGAAGAAAAACGGGAAAACTTACGCAGACGAAGTTGCGCGGGTCAGCTAGTAACCTATAAAGATAGCTGTCTGTATGTTGTAATAAATAAGTAAATAAAAGCAAAATATCCTTATTTCTCTAGGAACATACAACCAGTGGAGTCGTGGTTCGTTTCAATGTTAAGTCTTGGTGAAGGTTGGCACAACTATCACCACGCTTTTCCCTGGGACTACAAAGCCGCTGAGTTATCAATGCACTTCAATCAGTCGGCTACCTTGATCAGATGGTTTGAAAAAATGGGCTGGGCTTATGACTTAAAAATGGTGTCACCAGAAATGGTAAGTTAATTTTATATCGAAGGTTTATTAATTCCATCAAGTCCACTGCTGGGTATAGGCCTCTTCTAATTTACGCTATGGCATCTAGAGCGCCCTTCTCCAGATCGTCGGTACGGCTTGGGATTCGTCCTAACTTACATTACAATTACCAAGTCACTATCTCCACTCTAGGACTCATTGGCTCCAGCAACCATCGGTCCTTCGGTAGATAAGGCCAGCCTACAGATACTTCATAGACAGAACTCTAATGAAAACTTTGCTAACGCTACAACGAAAGCTTTGATCTCAAAAAGACCTGTGAAAAGATAGTTGCCTTCACAGAAAATTTGTAAGCAGATCGTAACATGATATTGGTTTTGAAAATACAACTGTTGTAACTGTGTGTGTAAGTTACACATAACAGTACACAAAACGCAATGAAATAATTCGACAAAGAATCAAAGTTACAGACATAGCTCGGAGGTTAAGCACACTAAAATAGCAATGGGCTGGCCATATCTACCGAAGAGCTCACATATGGTAATGAGACGAGAGGACCAGCATAGCGACTGAACACTTGACGAAAATCGAACCAATCTTCAAGAAAGATTTAAAAATCCACTGACTATGTAAGAGTAGGATAGACGGTTTCTTCTAATCATTATTCATTATTGCAATGTAATGATATTACGATTTCTTTCCTTTCATTCTTACAGGTAAATAAAGAATAATGAGAACCGGTGATGGCAGCCATTACGAACTAGGCACTGATGAAGCGCGCGCTGCAGTGACCGTCTTCGGACCTGTTCATCCAATGAACCCTCTATACACCACTACACTAGAGCCACCAGAAATTAAGTTAAAGGCAGAATGAATGCCATTATTCCATGAGAACGATACGCTAAAGATCAATGACACAAACAACAATACGACCGCTAGCTAAATTTTATATACTGCAATATTGTAAATATAATAGGTACGTAATTGTTATTAAAGAATAATGAAAAACGTTCTTATTTATGTACAGCCAAAGGATACGACTTTAGTTGACAAATAAGACATTGTTTAGTTTTTATCAAAATAATTCAGTACGAGATACTGTCTAATCACAAATGAAAGCGTCTGTATCTACTATCTTTTAAAAATATCGTAAATAGAATAAAAAATATAAAGATGCTAGAACAATATCAGGTGCGACTATATATTTTCGAAGTTCCTCCCCTGGATGTGACAGACGCATCAAGTGATTCCCACCACGTTTTCAATGTTCTAATTAGGTGTAGGACTAATACCAAGTACTCAAACAATACTTGCAGATTTTTGAGACGACTCGAAAATCATCTGCAAGTTAGTAAACATGAGCTAAGAAGAGTAACAATAATACTTACATAACCAAAATTCATATTTCAATAAATATTGAAAAATAAAGTCTTAAAATTAATTGGAAGCTGTTTAATGGCAAACAAACCAATTTTTATAATTACTCAATTAAAAAATGCAGATTAAAATTATTTGCATTTCAAATCAAAAATACCGTTAATTGATTTGAAAAACTATCACATATTTTTTTTCAAGTAATATATATATACATACATGTATATAATTATAATTTCAATAAAAAAATATATAAAAGGAATGTATATTTTTTTGATGAATACAACATTTTACTAACAAATGTAAATTTAAGAATTTCAGCTTCGGTTGCGCCATATTTAATTCATCCCATGTAATATTCAACTTGGGTACGTCAACATTGCTTAAGGAACATTGTAATATAATAACAATGGAAGTCAAAGGTTAAATGAATCCGTTAAATGAAATTTCAACAATGTTTTTCTCGCATAATGAGTAGGTTTTTAATAAAAGCCCTTTTTATCCTGTTGTAGTGAGTACTTATTGCTTCTGAGCCGCTAGACAAAGAATACTTACTATTACTACGAACCCTAGGCAAGTCGTATAAACGCTAATCGATTGTCATTCTATACAATCAAATTAGCAACCACGCGGGATCCAATGCGGATGGGTCTCTTCTTTCTTCTTCTTAGCCGTGTTCTTCATTCAGTGAAGGTCGTGTCTCGTCTGAAAGATCATTCATTTTTAGTTATATATTACGCCAGGGTGTACTGTTTCCTCCAGTTCTCATGTCATCCACAATAGACGTTTTATTTGTCCATCCAGTATCTTTGGCGCATGTTACATGTCTTCAAAGAATTAAATTAAAATTACGTTTTACGCGTGAGTATACATCGGCATATAATATGGGAATCCTTTTTTGGTTTTATGACATACCTAATATCGAAAATTTAACTGCCTCTGTATTATTGGGTATCCAATGATCCAATAAACACAGTCTCACACATGGAGATAGAGTAAATAAGTTACTTGCTCATCTGGCGCTTATAGCAAGAATGAAAGAGAACATGATAGTAAACTGAATAGCAACAAATAGTAATACACAATTTGATTTTACATTCATTAATACAGTATTGTTAAAATTCAAGACCGATTTGTTTTTGTTGGTTTTCATTTAATTTTTCTCAAAAACGCATTGGTGCGAATCTGACATTGAATTTTGAAGAAGTAATAAAAACTTTTTAACAAAAAATATTACCGACTTCAAAAATAAATACAAGGCAACTAAAAAGCAAAAAATAATATACCTAGAATAACAAAAACAAATTAAACATTTTGAAGTTGGTGCCGAATAAAACATAAAGACTACTATTTCATGGCACCAACTTCAAAATGTTTAATTTCTCACTTTTTAGTGGGTTGGTTTATAATTCACTTAAGTTACAATAGGCTTATGTCATCTGCTCAAATCCTTTTACGAAATATTGCTTGCCCCGATGCAGGGCCGTTAATTGTTGAGGAGTTCACTATCAGCTTTATTACATTGTATAATAGTAGTATATCGAGATTAAAGTGCTACTCAATACCATATTAAAGTACTTAATTGAATCGCAAACTGTGAAATATTGAATAGGTCTGCTCGCAATTTTTGGTCTTCATCATCAGTTCCACTTCACTAATTGGTGTTTTTTAAGAGTAAATGCACGAATCACTATGAAATATACCTAAATCACTGTAGGTGTGCTTTTAATATTTTAAGAGTTCCCTCGATTTCTCCAGGATCCCATCATCAGATCGTGATCTGATGACAATGGGACCAACTTGGAAGTATACCCTTTCAAACAC
The DNA here is from genome assembly GCA_945859575.2 of Herminia tarsipennalis. Classification (NCBI taxonomy): domain Eukaryota; kingdom Metazoa; phylum Arthropoda; class Insecta; order Lepidoptera; family Erebidae; genus Herminia; species Herminia tarsipennalis. The sequence goes on from OX243835.2 coordinate 10,173,911, forward strand.
AAAAACAATTTTTTAAATCGGTCCAGCCGTCTTTGCGTAATCGGTGAACAAACATACAAAAAAAAAAAAAAAAAAAAAAGAACATACAGACGAATTGAGAACCTCCTCCTTTTTGAAGTTGGTTGAAAAGAGTTTATAATAAATCATGTGTGATGGAACTATTCTTACGTGAAACTTTTTATGTTGAAATTTTGCTTTTCAATTACTTGAGTGCCAAAAGTAATACATAATACAATTTAATACATAGGAAGTAAGGAAATGCAAGAAGCATATCGCTATTACCTAAACTCTTGATTTTAAGCAAAAAGCGTGTTCATATATTTGCAGGGTTAGATTTGGAATCATGCCCTAAAGCCGATATTTGGCCAAGAAAACGCAAATAAAAGTACAAAGTCACAAGTTTACAGATAATTTAATTAGCATTTTAAAAGCACTGGCAATCTCTTCGTGTGTGTTCATATATCCAACTGACGTAGTCTATAACTTTAGTGTAAATAGGTGGTGTCGTGACGTTGCATGATGACGTAGATAGTACACCAATCAGGCGATATGCTGCTGATGTAGACCAACGAGACATTACCGGGGCGCCGACGTCACTCTGAAAAAAGAACACAAAACTTACTAAATTTTGTGTTCTTTCACTTGTCACTAGCTGCTGCCCGCGACTTCGTTTGACAAATGTATCCCACGATAACATTTTTCTGGTATAAAAAGTAGACTATAATATATCTCTGGGTCAAATTTCAAGCAGATTCGATTACCCATAGCGTGATTGAATAACAAATACCCATGTATACATCCATACCTCCAAACTTTATAATATTACTAGCTGACCCGCGCAACCTCGTCTGCGTAAATTTTCCCCGCTTTGCAACATTTTTCATTGCTGCTCCGCCCCTATTGGTCGTAGCGTAATACAACACAAAAATATATAACAATACAACAGTATTTTTTTTTTTCAATTCGGACCCTGACATTATCGCGTTCAAACAAAAAAAACTCTTCAGCTTTATAATATTACTATAGATTAGTATAAAATTAATAAATGAGTATTGATATAAATCTCTGCTTCTTATCTTTGATATTAAATACAGCAATTTTTCTTCATATATGGTGACAACCAAATGAAAATTTATTTGTTTCCAGAATTAATAATAGTAAAACCTTATAAAGTCTGCTAACTATTAGTGAAAGTCATATCGAAATCCATCTTACAATCAATTTAAAGGGTCGTTTTATATTAGGTTTTTAAATATTCGCAATTTTTACACATATTAAAAAACTATCGAGACTTAATAGCGTGAAACTTTAATATTTCATGCGATTAAATACTGATAATATTCTCCTATTTTATTATTATTTCAATTAAAAAGTTAATAACTTAAAACTATTAATTAAACCGTTTTAAACGTTTAAAATGCAATGCACAACAAAAGATTCCATGTTAGACCCGCGTTAGACATTTTGGTCTTGAAATTTGACATAAAGTAAACCAATATAAGTTAAAATCGCGTGAATTATGTAAAGGTACGAACCTTTTATTCGACCGGTGACCACGATCGGTGCAATTCGATCGAAACGTCGGGTAAATAAAAGGTTCGTACCTTAAAATAATTCACGCGATTTAGTCCAGAAATATATCTAATATAAAGTAAACCTATGAATATCTACACAGTTCGATATGGTACCAAGGTGATTTGCTTATGCTATACTTTCTCAACCCATGCAATTTGATAACACGTTTTATGTTACAAGTGTATTATCATGTAAATAGCCCCAATCTAAGGAGTGCCGAATCTAAGGAGTCGCAAAAACTTATTGATGACCCTTAACCTTCGAATAAACGTAAAACACCATCCCCAATAAAGCCGGCACTGACCCTAGTTATGTATTAACACCCTTCAGTTTGAAATGCTATAAACCCGAAGTATTGATATTCCATTACCTCACAGATGACACTTTTAACTCCGAATGGTCCCAAACAGCCTTTATCGTTTCTTAATACTTTTGCCTCGACTTCCTTAAGACATGCTGTAGAAGTTAATGTAGGCAATACAGCAACGTGAGGACTACAACTTGAATTATCTTGCGACCAACCTGCTGTCCAAGTTACTTGTTCATATTCTCGAGCACCTGTAATGTTGGATAAGTTCAAAGCATGAATGTGAATCCTTGTCTTAACAGTCTATCTAACCACTAGACAGGTAAGTCAAAATAGTTAAATTGAATTAAAGCTGATTTGGTCAATAAGAATGTGAGCATAGAGATGGCGTCTGGCAAGAAAGTAAGGGAGGAAAAAACATGTACCCTTAAAATGTTTAAGTTAGATGGTTAAATATTATTCTTGCCGTCTCCCTAAACTTTTTTAAGTTCCGTAAGCCGAAATATGAAGGTACAATGTGGAATAAAAGTTACTATTTTCATGAAAATTATAAATGTAAACATGATGGAATATATAAAAAACTTTGTCTGTGGCGGAGGGTCCTTAGTACACCATTCATTTCGACTTCCCTTTGCATTGTAGTTACTTAATACTTGAGGTACAAAGAACCGTGTCCACCACGATAGAAGTATGGTATCGGGTTACCTTAGAATTTTTTTAACCATTCGCTACTGAACCTCACAAACATACATAAACCAATAAACCCTTAAAACTTCACATTGCAGGTTTTTAGGGCAGTCTTGTAAAAATAAAAGGTCATTTAGTTAGAAAGGCTGTTATACCCTTTCTAAAAATTGGTAAAACGAGATACTAACCAAAAATAGGTAAACATACTGGTAATATATAATCACTGAAAGCAACCATATGTTTAAGCTTGATCAATGCTAGATCGTAAGCCTGGTTACCAGGGAAATATCCAGAATGTAAATAGATAGACTCCACAGTCACATTTAAAGCTGAAGATCCAACAATGCATCGGTCATGAGCTCCAAGAGTTACTATTAAACGATCTGGTGTCAACCTGGAAAATTAAAATGAGACCCTTATTCATAACTCCATAATATCATCATTTAACTAGCAAATGAAGTGTCGTCTTCTTTCAGCCGAATACTCTAACATCACTCACTTTTGAGACGCCATTAACTCTCAAGCTGCCATTGTCACACACAGCTGACATACTAGGGCAGTGTTCCGCAAACTTTTTGAATTCAAGGTACACCTAGTCTGTGAGAACAAATTTGCAGTACCTACACCTAATTTACATACCATATATTTTAAATATTTACCTCAGTTTACAAATACCTACTCTTTAATATTTTTTGCATGCTACTCCTGTTGCAGCATGTTAATCTCTGTATCTCAGAAAAAATAATTATCACAGAAGAAATAAAAACAGTGTTATATTCTTACCCATATAGAGGAGAAGCAGCAGTAAGCACGTGTTTGTCAGAAATAAGAGATCCTGCTACTACTTGAGCTCCAATGTTGATGGCAGCCAACCAAGGATACTCATGTGGAGCAGTGGGTATTGATGTTTGCTCGCCGGGGTTGCGACCCGTTCTTGAATTGGTTTGTGATACGCCGCATCCTTTGAAATTTGATGTGTATCACTGAGTATGGATGCTTATTAAAAACCCAAGTGCATGTCAGGACATGCACTTGCCCGGTTTTTATACGCACAATGTAGGGTTCCGTAGTCCCCCTTCCCCATCCCAATAATGTGGCTTAAGAAGTGAGTTTTCTGTTGTTTTTGTTTCATACACAACAACATTTCATATACAACGTTATACCTACTTATTCATAATTTTTAATGGAATTTGTTATTTCTCGTTTGATCAGATGTTACTCGTAAACTTGTAGAGCCTACTTAGCTGTGATAGCTTTTTTAGCTGGCAAGGGGGAGGGGGAGGAGACATTTGACTCTAACATTTTTTTTTCTAAAAAGACGACTCCCGCAGTTGTGTACAAGCCCTGTGTCGCGGGGGACTTTACAAAGATACAAGTCACTGACACAAAGTACACCCAGACTTGGAACAATAATTTGTGGATCACACAAAGTGGTGTCCCTTGTGGGAATCGAATCCTCCCACTGCGCCACAGACTTTTTACATGATTTGACATTTACATTTCAAAGCGTAATATTTCACAAACGGATCTCTAAATCTGATAATGATCTTTTCAACCCCTAGACGTTTTTAAAAGACCTATCTTATGATACCCCACAGGTGACAAAAAAATGACATCCCCACTTAGAGGGGCGGTATCCCCAAAAAAAACTTTCACTTTGTCGGCATAAGTAATATCCATGCAAAATTCCAGCCTCCTAGCACTAACAGTCTCTGAGCTTAGCTGCGGACGGACGGACTGATGGATATGGCCAAATTATATTTTGCCATTTTGGCTACGGAACTCTTAAAAGCGTATCTATGTAATCTGCGTTGTGTAGGCAATAAAATTAGTATTGATAGTTTCGTCTGTAATAATTATTGTGCAGACCTTGATATCGCTTTTCAGTCAATTTATTTTCAAGCAATTGGGTGCTCTTAAGTACGTATGTTACTAATATATAAGACCTACCTATTATTTTTGTTCTGAATCCATTTACTAATAATCATTTGATATCCATTTTGCAATAGTTACAAAAAATGTCGTCTCCTCAAATCTTTTTGAGACTGGCCTGTTGGTCTAGTGGTTAGTGACCCTAGCTGCTAAGCCGGAGGTCGTGGGTTCGATCCCTACCCATTGTGTGATGAGCACGATGGTTTATTCTGTTTTGGGTGTAGTTTATCTTTAACTAGCAGTCCCGCGCAACTTCGTCTGCGTTAATTTTTCCCGTTTTTGTAACATTTCTTATTGCTGCTTCGCTCCTGTTGGTGGTAGCGTGATGTTATATATAGTCTTCCTCGATAAATGGGCTATCCAACAATGAAAGAATTTTTCAATTCGGATTAGTAGTTCCTGAGATTACAGCGTTCAAACAAACAAACAAACAAACTCTTCAGCTTTATAATATTAGTATAGATAAGTATGTATTTAGAAATATACAGGGTGTCCAGCCTGTATATTTCTAAATACATACTTATCTAAACCAATCCTTTTAATTTGCATTGTAAAAACACAAAATGTTTGTTTGCTACATTTAGCGGGTTCGATTTCCGACTCTCTCTCTTCTATTTAGTTCTAAAAATAAAAACAACCTTTGAGTAAAATTAACTGGAATATTTTGGGTACTTTCCCTTCATTGGTTTGGTCCACCTTGTATAAATATGTTTATCAGTTGTCTGGTTGCCATAGTACAAGCTCTGCTTTTTTTGGGATCAGATGACGTTGTATGAGTTGTCCCAAGATATTATAACCGACATCAAAAAAGTTTTTTTTGTTTGGCCGATTTTCTCAAAAACTGAAGTTTTCGAGTGCATATTCTTTAGACCGGAACCCTTGCGGCCGTCCCCAGAACCTACCAAAGTTTCATCATAATCTGCTTAATGGTTTCAGAACGCATACAACACAAACATTCAAACATGTATTTACGTAGATATTAGCATAATACTCTTGCAATTATATGGAACAATATTTTTATTTTTTTTATTGCATTGATTAGTTAATTTAATTATTATTAATATAGTGTAAAATTAGTACCTAACTGTATTAGAAATGCTGCAATTTTACACCATAATTATATTGCGGGTATAGCAAATAATTAAAATTTCACTCATTTTAAGGTATAAATTTATTAATCGCAATAAGTGTATATATATATAATATATACTACACATTATATATTATTATTTATTGTGATCTACTTCATTTATTATATTATTATTATACCACAAGAGATTACCCCCTACGACGTCACAAACTTTACAGTTTGCGACGTCGTAGGGGGTAATATCTGTATCTACTAAAGCGATTTTGAAAATTCTTAAGAGCAATTGAAATCCACGTTATTTGTGAGTGTCATATGCCATATAACATCAGGCTTTGACCAATAGCGGAGCATCAATAAAAAATGTTCCAAAAACGGGGATGATGCAAACGAAGTTGCGCGGGTCAGCTAGCACGACATAAAGGTACGTACGCCCGAAAAAGCATACCCTCCTTCTAACGAGTTTCATAGCAATTTGAAGATGGCCACAGACTTTATTTATATAATTTTACTTACTACATAAACACATTCTTTGAAATCCATATAGTCCCGGCGTACTCTGTACATGAAGCTGAAAAATATAAATTGTTACTTGAAAATATATAAAATGAAAGTCTAGTTCCTGATTCATTCATTCACTCTTATTTGGCCAACCTATACCCTTGAACCCAGAACAATTATATTTTGCATAAAGGTTTCTTTTGTGGCAAAAAAATCGAAGAAAAAAAAGAAAGGCTCTAAGGGGTCACGCAGGCTAAAAATAATTTAAAAAAAAATTGTCACTAATTCTTAGATGAACATTTTCGAGAGGGACCCGTGACTCAGTGGCAACTGAACAGTCATACATGGGGAGTCACTCCATATATAGCCCGTTTTCGTAATGTCACACCTCGCCGTGCCTCGGAGAGCACGTTCAACAGTCGGTCCTACAATCTCCCTGTGGTCTTGTCGGATTTCCGTCCCATCGGGCTATGAGAGGGGGGTATACAGAATGTACTTGTTTCTGCGCATACATTTAAGCACTTTAATATCTCCTGCGTAGTTGGGTAGTCTCTGATGAGATTGGCCACCGTAAAGGTTCATTTCCGTATATCGCGGCCGATCGCGAGCCGCGCGCGGCTTACGACAAGCGGCTGACGCTCGCGGCCGAAGCGACAATATTCTGAGTGCGCGCGCAGCCTACGACAGTCGTCGGCCGCGCGCGTCTGTCGCTTACCTCGGAAACGGCACCATACATTCTCATACTCTGACTATTGTCGCATAGGTCGCGCGCGTCAGACGCTTGTCGTAAGCCGCGCGCGACTCACGATCGGCCGCGATGCACAGAAATGAACCTTAACCGATGGTGGTCAGGAGACCCAGGAGACCATTATTATTTGTCGATTTTAAACTTTTTACTTGACCTTAAGGCGCTATTCCTTTAAGCAAGTATACAAGTTGCAAATAGAGATGTTGACTGTCAAGTCAAATCGGTCTCTTTTTATTATGTCAAAACGACAAGCTCTATACAATTGTGTATGGAATAACAACCTATGACGTCATAAGTTTATATTCTCAAATCGTTGCTTTTAGTATTCTTTGTCATGCTTTTAAATTCAGAAACTTGTTATTTTGATATCAGAATTAATATTTTATATTTAATTATTCGTTACAAGTATTTTGGCCAATATTTAAGCACATATATAGTTTTTACCTTTCTTGTAAGTCGTACTATGTTGTACCCACTAAGGCTAATTTTAGTTTATCTCATGGTTCGACATTTTTGATTGCTGCACCTTACCCCTCATATGAAGTTTATAAACATTCAAATATTGTAAAATTGGCAATTTGAAAAGAAGTCGCGAGTTTTTATTGCCAGGTACTTTTTCTCCGGCTTTACCTATTGTTTGCAAACTTGGCATTATGTACATGTCGGCGTTACGCCAGGGTTTTCTTGTTGAGAGTCGTCCATATCAAATGAAAACACTCACTAGATGTCAATTGGTTTATTTCACTTCGACAGCTCGCACAATAATGCGTGATCTTTGAGAATGACCGTTATTTTATACAGTTGTGACAACTACGACTTCCTTTACAAAATAACTGCAGAATGATTATTGAAATACAACTTAATATTCAAATTAAATATTGTTATGAATTGTAAGCCACTTTATAGAATATATTTCACAATAATAAATAATTTTAATCTCACTAACGTCAGAGTTATAAGTAGTTTTCGAGATCATCAACAGATGGCGGTGTAAACAGGAAACTAGTATGAAATGTAGAATGTTTTTAAAGCATTAAATAATTACGTTTGATTTAGGATAATTCAAATAGATTTTATTTAAAACATTTGCACTATACATTTATATAAATTTAATATTTTAACAACAAATAAAGTATTTACCGCCTTAATGAATTCAAACAGTCTACCAAATACCAGATATTGATCAAAACGGTTTTATGTTTACAAATAATTATTTAATTAATAATCTAACAACATTTCAGATATTTCTGTAACAATAACAGTCTTCAAAATTTGATTTGATTATTATATAAATCGATATTTGACTTTCATTGCCGGTACTTGACGATTTGCGCCCATATACATGTAGAATCCCGACGTATCACAAGTGTTGTTTTGAATCCTAACTGAATAAAGAATTTTGAAAGTTTTGAATTTTGTTAAATTGTAAAAGTACAATAATTTTCAGAGCATTTCAAGATCTACTATTACCTGATTAGTATAAAATAGTTTACTTTTATTGTACTCAACTACCCAATTGCATACTTACAACTTGTATAAGACATTCGAACTGGACAAACGATTCAAATCAATAGTGTTTTGTTGTTGACATAGTACTTGTATGCAAAACTTGCTTAATGAAATAGTGCCTTTAAAAACATTTAGAAATTATCTTCATACTTAATAAAATATATATCCTATATATACTCACCAAGAATTGTAAATAGAAACACAATACCACTTTTAAAACCCACATAGTCACCTTTCGAGTGAAAACTAATTAGAAAATGAAAAGCAGATAGGTAACAATTCCTTTAAATAGGAATGCGGGCCTTAGTTGTGAAACTTCAGCACATCGATTTCATTTTAAATGTATGTTGACTGAAATATATTACATGGTCCTATTAGTCGAAATAAATTATTGTTGTCGAGAGTAGGCAAGTATTGCTCATTTGGGAGTTTGTCCTTAAGTCATCATCCTAAACAAAATTCTGCGATGATAGTCGTAGGATGATTGCAATAGAATTAAACTAAGATAGTGAATACATAATTGAGAACATCCAGGTTTTATCACGAATCACACTAATATTATAAAGGCGAAAATTTGTGAGTATGTGAGTGTGTATGTTTGTTACTACTTCACGTCTAAACGGCTGGAGCGATTTTAATAAAATTTGGTATGGAGTTAGCTGACACCCTGGATTAACACATAGACTAATAAACCGCGGGTAACACTGCGGGGCACAGCTAGTTTATTATAAATGTCAAAGTAACTCTGTCTATCTGTTAAGTTTTTACGCTTGAACCGTTGAACTGATTTAGATTATTATGATATTTCATAATTTGGTATGGAGATAGTTTGAGTCCGGGAAAGAATATATAGTTTTTATTGCGATATCAGCCATTCACCGGGGTTGAGCCGCAGGCAAAAGCTAATTGCCAATGAAACAAGGAAGAAAACTACAAACGAATACATGATTCATTAATCAAAATAATAATAAATTATACAATATAATTCACAATAAATAAAAGCATAAATTCAATCAGTACAAAAGCAACCGGATTTAGCGATGTTTCTGATCCAGTCCAGGTACTTAGTGACCCTTGTATAGACACCTGGATAACCAACGCGACCGCAGCCGATACCCCAGGAAACCACACCTGCAACGAAACGATTAAAATAACTATAAATATCTGATGTAATAGACTTGGTAGTAAGTCCTAGTATCCGTATTCTCCATCTCTCGCGATGCAATCCTTGTTGAATTTCATTTAGCTGTTCAGTGTCGTCGTTGTGTTTTTTGCATTTCTAATTTTACGTTATTACTCTTTAAGAATCGTTTCAAGACCCTGACTTTTAAAACATAAGGTTCAAAAAATTTAACCTGGGTGTGGAGGAAACTTGACACTATTCATGTCGAACAATGGACGTATTTGAAATTGTCGGTACCGTAACTTGCTGTTATGACTCCATTATGTCCAAGATAATAAAGTTTACAAATAATGAATAAACAAAGAAGTTGATTAACTGACCTAACTGTTCATGCCGTTTGTCACTCCTCTCGGCTGACAATGGACCACCGCTGTCTCCCTGCAAAAAACATCAGTTAATACTTCACAACATACTTCGAAACTATTTTAAATATACTCTTAGATTTTTTGTATACATATCAGGTTTTATGATCTAGTTAAAAACTAACGCCAGACATATTTTTGGCATTATACTACCTATAAGAGTAAACTGTATTTAGGCTCACATTTTAAACAATGTAATTTTTTTAACATAAACGTATAAGCTGTTGTGTGTCCCAAAATAAAATAAATAAATAAATATATTATTGAATTATATTAGATCTAAGCCAACTTTGTATTTTTTTGAATGACCACTGCTCAGTCAAACTATTGAGGATCTAGAATCCGGATAAGAGTTAGAGGAACCTGGCTCTAAAATACAATAATTTGATGCCATTAAGCTGATCAGGCGAGATGAATAGTAAAATTCTTCAATGGTTATTAATGACATCAAATTTAGATTATTATTTAGATAGATTATTTTGGCAAGTTCCAATACCAAAACAATCTATCTAAATAATAATAGAATTTGTTGCATAAGTAGAATCGGTTGATGGAGTCAATAGCTTGGAGCAGAAAACGTATTTTAGTTTTTTTATTGACTAATTTCAATCTACATTAGCCCTCTACCGCGCCTTCCTCTTCACATTAAGAATCGCCAAGGTCATCTATACACATTCAGCGTGGTTCCCGTTTATGCTATCGGGCTGACTACATTCTTTGATGCAGGCGGTTTTAATTTCATAACTTACCTGACAAGTATCTTTTTTCCCCTCACTGATGTATCCAGCACACAACATAGTATCGCTTATCATTTTTTCTGAATATTTTCCTGCCTTACATGCCTTGTTACTTAAGACTGGTACCTCCACTTCTTGAAGATAACATGAATGATTTTTTCCTTCTCCTACGGTCCCCCAACCAGCTGCTACTGCGTTTACTCCCGCGTATGCTTTATCTGGAAAATAAAGCAACCTTTTAAAGTAAAAGACAAGGAGTTGTAGAAAATAAACGTCGTCGTCGTCGTCTCAGCCGAAAAACGTCCACTACTAAACATTGGCCTAAACGCAGGACCGGTAGCTGTGGCAATCCATAAGGGAAAATAATAAAATTGTACCAAATTTAATAAAGTTAAAATAGATTGAAGCTGACTTTTTTGAGTTACTTTAAATAAAAAAAAATCACGAGTTGTTTGCAAATGTAGCTATATCTACAGACGCCGTCTCATTATTCGTTGTCCGATCCAGGATTTTGCCAAAATTTTTGCCCCCCTTTCCCTTAGTTCTTTCTTAGACATTGGTTGAATGATCTATAATCTATACATTTAAAATAGTAGGTACGTTACTGCCTATTATTATCTCAATGAATCTATTTTAATAGGAGCAGGTATTGCCTATCTTAATACATACCTTTTCCACTGAGGCATTTTTTTATCTTTTTCTTTGTCCATGGATCTACTTTGATTATGCATGCTTATACGATTTTTAATGCAATTGCAAAATACATTTTACACAGGTGTTTTATTTAATCAACAACTATTCTGATACGGGCTTAATAATGGTATTGATCCGAAACGGTATTGAATGAAATGCGTAACCCCTATTTTTTCTATTATAAATTCTCATAAGTAAAACTATGAATGTATTTTAAATACCCAAATGCCGCTATTTTTTGCGTACAAGCACACACATGTTGTATGTAAATTGAAGAATCCCGTTATTTTACGTTATAATCAACTTTACATTACCTTTATATTATGTTTAATGTTAATGTGTATGAACCCATTATGAATGTAAATATTAGTTAGGGAAATAGGTACATCGAATAAAAATATTGGGTCAAATGTTTGTATTTAGTTTCAACATAACAACGTTTCATGACAACTATGTTTACAGTTTACAGTTTGAAATTTATAGTCTGTCATTTGCACGTTCTGACTAATATCCACAACGCCTGAGTGTATTTTGAAAAACGTGGAAAAGATGTTGAGCACTTTAGGTATTAGGGCGGTTTGCCTGCTTAAGAATCTTAAAAAAGAGACACTTATTTTAACATTTTATTAACTTCAATAATAATAATAAGCTTTATTTCTCTTTTTATGAACTGCATTAAATATTACGTAAATATATTTATTTACGTAGTATTATTATTATTATAACCTATCTGTCAACGATTTACAATTGCTGTGAAAATTAGCTTGTGATAAAATTGATGTACCATAAAATCGTAACATAAATCTTCATTGAAGAATAAATTCTTGGGGTAATGATGCATCATAATAAATCTCTATTGATGAATAAATTGTGTAAATAGAAAACATTTTAAAGGCAACATACGATAGCTGTCATTGTCATTGTCATAGACTAAATAAGTTTAGCCCATGACATTGACTCAACTAACTACATATTCTAGCTAGCTAATTTTTCTAAATTCTATTTGGTATTTTAAACGTCATAACGTACAGAATACCAAAGAGAATAAAAATATAAATATACGTCATAACGTAAAGAATACCAAAGAGAATAACAATATAAATATACGTCTTAACGAATAGAATACCAATTTAAGTATACCAGTTCGTCGGGATAGAGATGTGTCTTACGTTATATCATGGAATGCGTTTAACTACCGTAACATTTTTTTTTAGTTAAATTTTCTAACAAAATATTGAACAAATATTAGAGTATTATAACTTAAAGTGATTCAATCAGTATAAACTTTTATTAGTCACCATTGTTATTAGATATTACTGTTAAAAATGTTTGTGAGATCTCTTAGAAAAAATACTCAGCAAAAATAAAACGTTTAACGACATTATTGAATTATTACTATATTGCAGAGCATTAAAGCATCGGCAGCTTTGAGAGTTATTGTGTTTTTATTAGAAATCCAGAATGATTTAATGCAGCTGTTGTATGATCGCTACTTTTTTGGACTCTAGGTCTTTTCGCTAGCAAGTACGTAGCTAACGTACGAGTATAAAGTACGAGACCCGGTCTAAGAAATATATACCCCCATCTGTTACTTGATCCTGACAAATCCTGACTACCCATTTGCAATATTTAATCTTTGTCAGGATCAAATAACAGGTGAGAGTAAGTAGGTACCTATATATTTCTTAAACTGAATCTTAGACCAATATTGCATATAACGTAGAGTATATTTTTAACTTCTAAGGGATTTCCTTACCATCATTCTTCGGCAAGCATACAGGCTTCACAGTATCAGTTACTTGAACAACCCTGTTCAGTCTCAACAACGCTATGTCATCGTTGAAGTTTGCGAAGCTGAAGTTATTAGATATAACTTGTACCACGTAGTGCGTCACTGGACGATGTGTATTGTTGCATCTGTTGTGCTCACCTAACGTCACTTTTATCATGAACCACATAAACCTGAAGCAAAAGAAATAAGTTTAGCTGTGCGGCTATGTTCAACCTCTAGGCTCAGTATAGCTTCATTGTTCTCAGTTCAGAGTCAACTCGGTTACTTACACATAGAAAGCGGTCATTGGTTTATGGCTCTGACCCACACAGTGTAGACATCGTTTGCGTTGCAGGAACAAAGTGGAAGGCGTTCAGAGATCCCATGTTAGATATGTTTATGTGTGCGTGCAAATAGCGCAATTTGTTTGAAGGCATCAAGATAATATGTACCTACTATGTAGGTATGAAGGATACTTTTTTTGCTCTCGGTGTTTTGCGATAATATCGTGCGCGCATAATTGTATCACGATCTTGTCACGTCAAATCCAAAAAAAAACAATATATCTAGCACACACGCTAGTCAAAACACCAAATGTGTAGCAGTTTCATATTGAACCCAATTTGATTGCATTTCAATTTAAATGTATTAATTAAACTTTTTTTAACATGTTAGCTAGTCTTTTATACTAAAATAACTTACGTTTTCACACAATGCGCAGCGGTGAGCACAAATCTATCGTTGATGAGGGACCCGCCGCAGTAGAATTTGTTATGGTAAGATAGACGGGCTACCCAGGGGAACTCATTGACAGCTGTCTCGACACCACCAACGATACGGGAAGCCTCATTGCGTTCACCGCAACCTGAAAAAAAAACATCAAATTTACCTAAAAAAATATACCTGCCAATAGGTACTAAAGTATTAAAGTATTAAAGGTATTAAAGTATTGGAAGATTTTTTTAAAGTTTCAAAATGGGAACATTTCATTTATCAGAAAAAAACGTCTACGTAGTAATTCAAATTATCCTCAATGAGTCACCTCACAGAGTCACATGCTTTTAAACCAAAACATAAATAAAGGTAGGTATGTAAATTATTTTTATATTGCCGTGTGGTGCCGGCTTAAGAATAGTACCACCCCATCTCTACCCGTGGGTGTCGTCAAGGCGACTAAGGGATTTCACCCCGGAGGACGGGCTGCAGCGTCCTCTGCGTATTTAAAGCCTTACTGCGATCGCCAACCCGCTCGCCAAGCGTGGCGATTATGGCAATTACCCCCAGGATCTACATACTAGTAGGTTCTACTGGGGAGACCCGTGCCCAGCAGTGGGCCATCATATGGGTTGATATGTATGTAAATTAATGTTAATTTATATTAATATAGTTTTTAGTCTATAATCGCATGCTATCTCTTTTTAACTAGTCAAGTAAAACAAAGCCACAATGTGTCTCAGTATAAAGCTTTAGAATATCTGCCCGAACAGTTTTAGCAAACTCTTTTACCGTTACGTGGTATATTTACCACCTGATGACGCGTCTTAATTCGAATCTTGATCATAAGTGTTAATAACGCTTTCGATGACTCAACAGAGATACCTACCGAATAAAGCTTTTTACTGTTGGAACATCTAATAAAAAGGCAAAACAAGCTTACACCGTAATACGGTGCTTTGAACAACGGAGGCGTAATATTTCGCACTGTTAATGAGTAAGCGGTGATAAATTGTTAAGATGTAACATTTTGATAGGTAGGCTTGGTCATTACTAGGTACCTACGGCCTCCTCTCAAGATGTCAATCAACAACAGTCGAGTTAAACCCCAAATATTCCCAAACGGTACCTACTAGAATTTAAACGTAGGTACGTTTAACTTTTCTACTTTGTACCGTTCGGGCCCATACCCAGCAGGCCAATTCACGTTTTTAAAGCAGTAGAGTTGCTGTTAAGTTTCGATTAAAACGGCCATTTTCGTATTCTTGTAACTCTGGGAACGATCTCAAAAACGCTGCAGGAGAGTGAGGAGATTACCAAAATGGCCGTTTTAGTCGAAACTTAACTGCAACTGCACTGTTTTAAATACGTGAATTGACCTCCAGGTAGGTACTCTGACTTTTTTTTCTTTTCTTCTTCTGTTCCAAATTATTTCTCAATGTCATTTCATAAACTAATAAAATTGACAAAAATTTGCTAGCTATAATTATCTGTGGTCAGAAAATAATTGAATCACTAAAAACCTATTGGATCTACATAATCATCAGTTGGATCTGTGGGGAGAAATCACATATTTAAGGACTTTTATGATAAAGATGAAAAAGCTAACTTACGACAATCGCATTTGCGTTCATATTCGGCTGCAACAGGCAGTGGTTCTGTGACCGATTCTGTAGTAGTATCTGTATCATTATCAGCATGTACCTTTAACAAAATATAAATTAATATTGTGTAAATGTTTGAATTTTTCATATAATATAATGTGTATTTGTGTATCTATGCATAAGTTTCTATAGTTATATTATAACGTTAGATAAATATTTTTCTTTTTATCTATTGACTTTATGTAAAATCGTGTGTGTATTTATATAATTTACATTTTTATACACCACCTATCATATGGTATTATTATATACATTCCTGTCCATCCAAAGGTTGCCTGGAAAAAATCGCTTTTAGCGATAAGACCGCCCATTGTAATATGTAATCATATAATAATAATAATAAACAAAATATTTATTTCTCTCAAAAGGTTATATTTGTACAGATACATGTATAAAAAAAATAATAATTAAAAACTACATACCTACTTATAAAATTACGAACCTTGTGAGAGCTGGAGTCCGTAGTAGGTACAAAACCTGTGTGACGGATCTCCAGGCTTACTCCACTAATAAATAAAATATAATTACAATGTAATTTTGTCATGTGTGTACAATAATATATGCCGTGTGGTGCCGGCTTAAGAATAGTACCACCCCATCTCTACCCGTGGGTGTCGTCAAGGCGACTAAGGGATTTCACCCCGGAGGACGGGCTGCAGCGTCCTCTGCGTATTTAAAGTCTTACTGCGATCGCCAACCCGCTCGCCAAGCGTGGCGATTATGGCAATTACCCCCAGGATCTACATACTTGTAGGTTCTACTAGGGAGACTCGTGCCCAGCAGTGGGCCATCATATGGGTTGATATGTACAATAAAGATTTTTTTATCTATCTATCTAATTATACCTCGCTGACAAAAGTCATACAACATTTTATTTATTCGACAAGAAACGATTAGATCAGTATCAGTGCCACCAAAGTCTTTGCTTCACCAAAGATCTGAATCACCAAAGCGCGCTGCTGGTTTGAGACATTAGAACAAATAAACATTTGTTTTTCGTAAGCACAGCTGCAATAAGTAATAGTTATTTGTTATAGAAGAGTTTAGCTTTTCAACCGCGTGCTCAATTTTGTTGACCGAGCAAGCGAAGGATTCAAAAATTAGAATCCTGAGCGTTAGCAAGGGAATCAAAAGAGCACAAGGTGAGAAATCTTTGCACTCTAGTGCAATATGTGGTGTGCAGCGAGGAAATTACTTAATACAAAAAAATATATTTGCTCATTATTAACAGATTCAGTCAATTAATGTTGGCGTCATAAAACGGCTCGTGTAAAAAAATAAATAAAAAAAAAAGTACACCAAGAAGGTTCCGAGTCTGAGTTTTTAACAAATTAAAAAAGGTTGTATGATAAATTCTACACCATGGAGATAGAAGTAAATAGGTTTAATGGTGATTTGAATTCACAAACTTAGTACACACGATGTTCTAAATTTAATTTACCATAACCTCTAGCGGATAAAAACGGCTTTTGCACTCAGATATCGAAGAGCAAAAATACCAAAGATAAAAAAATACTCTTAGCGAGATAGGGGAATGAAAAAATGTTTGTGTCAAAATTTTTACTCCACTGTGGCATAAAGAGGTCTTTATTGGTTTACAAGCGAGTTTGTCCATTTCCTTGGGCACGCTATAGCACATGTCAAACGATATTAACAAATTTCAGCATGTGAGGTTAATATTTTCGATTCGTCTCAATTGGGTTTTTGGGTGTCAAATAAAATTAGAAAAAAAAAATGAAACGTTAAAACGATTCGCTTTTTTGACGTTGACTAATTTAATATTATGACGTCACTACGATCTGGTGTCAAATCATTTGTTTTTAGTATTAATATTGATGATTTTAAATACAAAAAATTTCTTGACTAACATTTTTTTCGAATTATTAAAAGGACGAGCCTTTTTATAGGTATTTTATTAGGTACCTTATATTAGCGTAAAAATTATTAGATAAAAGCGTAAAATTATTTATTGTTATTGATTAATTTGATATTCAAATATTCAATTCTGGCAGAGACATACTCTTAAGTATATCTATATTTTTTTCAGTTATTTAATTTGAAGCAGTCGGGCTTTTCTTATCTTCATAAAGCCTACTACCACACACTATCTTTAGTGCCGGAGTCACTTAAAAAAACCGGACAAGTTCGAGTCGAACTTGCCCAGAGAATGTGCCGTTTAAATTTGTAGGTACATTATTATAAATAGGTCAAATGTATAGTTTTCACACTCTTCTAAGGCGGTATTACTTGCCAAATTTCACAGTTCTAGGTCAGCGGCAAATATCCCATAAATTTTGATTCCTTGAGAGTGTTGAAATGTATGTTTTTGCGCTATTGATTTTTTCATAACTTTAAGATATCTTATAGAAACTTGAATATATGGTTTTAATTTCAAATCGATACCTTCACGCGTTCCCATGATAAAGGATCTTGACAGACGGACGGACGAACAACAAAGTGATACTTTATGGGTTGCGGTTTTTCCCTTTCGAGGTACGGAACCCTAAAAATTATAGAATTGACAAATATTTTCTAGGCACTTTACATGAGTAGGTAAGTATATGTCACGATAAAAGAAATAAAACGACTTACCAAACATTTTACGATGCACACACTAATCACAATCGCTAATACAATTTTCCACATGACGTACTTTCGTACAACATTTACTTACAAATTCTATTAAAGTTCTCAGCGTAGTACCTAACCAGGTTGTTGGAGAGCCTACAACGGGATACTGAGGATGAAACGGGGACGTTGCACTCATCGAACTGGCGTCATAAACCTGAACCTGTACTATTCTGTTTATAGATACTTACATCATACATAGGTCTGTTACTGGCCTGTTGGTCTAGTAGCTAGTGACCCTGAATGCTAAGCCGGAGGTCGTGGGTTCGATC
Organism: Herminia tarsipennalis; assembly: GCA_945859575.2. NCBI lineage: Eukaryota > Metazoa > Arthropoda > Insecta > Lepidoptera > Erebidae > Herminia > Herminia tarsipennalis. The sequence continues at coordinate 10,192,281 of OX243835.2, forward strand.
CCCAACAAGGATAAAACTTTATGTGATGAGCACGATGGTTTATTCTGTGTCTGGGTGTTATTTATCTATAATATGTATGTATTTAGAAATATATAAGTATGTTTATCAGTTGTCTGGTTTCCATAGCACAAGCTCTGCTTAGTTTGGGATCAGATAGCGTTGTGTGAGTTGTCCCAAGATATTATTATTATTATACTTACGACAAATAGTCGCTGTTGTTATCCTTGTTACACAAATATATACTTTCATTTGATTTTGTTGCGGTAGCCTGTATCTACTATGGAGTTCAGTGTTGGGCAAGCTATTTTGGATTACTTTGTACTGAAGGTGTGTCGATATTCCACGCCTGTGAGCAATTTGCCAAGAAAAAGCTTACCTTTTGCACTTGGTGTTTTGTGCCGCTACCAATTTGTATACAGACACTTATACATAGATGCTGTAGATGTACACAGACACTTTTACATAGACGCAGTAGAGCTTATCGGTTATTCAAATTTTACCTTATACTAGCTGAACCGCGCAACTTCGTTTGCGTAAATTTTCCCCATTTTGGCAACATTATTTACTGCTGCTCCGCTCCTATTGATCGTAGCGTGATGTTATATAGCCTATAGCCTCTCTCGATAAATGGGCTATCCAACAGTAAAGTAATTTTTCAATTCGGATTAGTAGTTTCTGAGATTACCGCGTTCAAACAAACAAACTCTTCAGCTTTATAATATTAGTATAGATTAAAGATCAACACCAAACTGAAAACTGAAAGCAGAGTAACAAAATGTAGAGATTCTAAATAGCATTATGTAGCATGTGCTATAAAAGCTGGTTGCATACTAAGAGTTATGCTTACCTACTATTTAAATTTGGGTAAATAGTAAGCATTGGTCTCAGTTACTTGGGCAGTGATATTATTTTCACTGCCCAACCGATGGGATAACCACGTAGCGTTCACAGTAGCTAGTATTAACACAATTGATTTATAAAAATAAATGTAATAGTATAAATCAGGCCAATTAAAAATTAAACATTAAAAATAAACATACAATATGTTATTAAAAAGTATAATTTATTTCGAAGAACATCGAATAGCGAGGTTAAAAAAAGAAATTGTTGTTCCCACCTATACATATCAAATTAAGAAGTTTGTTCTAAGAACAGCATTTCCAATTATTAATAATAATAGAGTACCTACACTTAGACCGACCTTAGAATATACGGAATGTTTTTCTTATTAATGTCCACATTTTATTAATTATTTCAAACGTTGGACAATATTTTGTATTTTTACTTTAGTACCTTTTCAGTACATAATTATTGTGATATTATATTGCAAAGTTGACCAAAACAGATTCCTGTGACTTTTCACGACTCATGGACCTCAGGAGATCTAAATAAATGTCACTAGATATTCATTTGTATCAAGCCCTATATATAAAAAAGTACGCACTTGACACTAACTTAATGTTAAATTCATTCCTTATTTTTCGCAGGTGCTAATACGACAGTAAAAAAAATATTATTCTAAACACTGTTGCATGTTAGTTAAAAAAGCGAGATGCGGACGGAATATGTCACTGACTAACACGAATCACTCACAACAGGTTTTACATAATCTACAAAAATCCGTAGTTGTGTCCGCCACTTTTAAAAACAGCGCAATTAGGACAAAATTAACTTTAAATTTATACCATTTATACAAATTTATACACTAATTGTTAATGCGTAAATATTTAAAGGTATATATAAAATATTTAAAGGTATATAAAGGTATATATAAAATATTTAAAGGTATATAAAGGTATATATATATATATATAGGTATATATATATATATATATATATATATATATATATATATATATATAGATGTCTATTTTATTGTCCGACGCTTCGACCGTATCACAATGGCCACTAGTAGTCTTTGCCTTATACCTCACCTAAATTTTGAATGTTTTCACATTATTTCTATCACGAATTTGTATATACTTAAATATATTTTTAATGTAATTATCACACTTGATTAATAACCTAGCTCATTGAACCTTCACAAGGCAGTACCTACTTATTATTCATTTAAAAGGTACTAGGTATTTTATCAATTACTACTTTGAACTCTAATACGAGGACATTAGAGATCTTAATACAAGAAGTATCCGGTTTTTATTTTTAATATTTGCAGTAACATCCGTCATTAGCATTATCCTTAATCCAGTCCAAATACTTCGTAACTCTTGTATAGACTCCTGGATAACCTTTCCTGGCACATCCATATCCCCAAGATACAATCCCTGTAAATAATAAACCATACAAAGTAGATTAAGAAGTTTAACTCCGTAACATATTTAAAGTGACTTATGTTTGAAAATTACCTATTAACTCATACATGTGTTCTTCATTTTCTGCAACCAAAGGTCCTCCACTATCTCCCTGAAATAGAGAAGTAAAGAAATTATGTGATAAGATAATATACATACAAATTCATACAACGGCTATTAATCTAGTGAGATCTAAGTGGCTTTTGATGGCCGAGTAAGCCCGGCCTCGATAACGAGACATTACAGACAAGCAGACACTTTATGTGATGGGATAACTCAGCAGTACTTAAAATCGTTGAAATAAAACACACACGAGCATATCCTAACTAGAAAGAAAACCTTGTAACATTCACCAACACACGATGATGGACTCCGGCTCTTACACTCTCTCATAGAAGAGGCCTTGGCGAGGCCGTGGTTCCAGCAGTGGAAGCTATAAAAAAGCTTAAGCTTAATTACGCGAAACAGGGTTCGGCTCTCTCAAAAATTTATATAGAAAACCTAAATATTAGGACACGAAAAAAATTGTGTCACTAGTGAAAGAGTTTTTCTAGTAGATAAAATAAAGAAATTAGTCTTAATAAGATCCCGCAAATAAATCTTGAAGTTGTGGAAAAATGCAAAAACGAGCATTTTCGTATTGTCATAGTCATGGCGTTCGTAATCTAACATATGTACTAACAAATATTCTACTTTATTTTGCTACCTGCGCTCCTGCGCACTGTGAATTAATGGTTGTGTGCGGAAGAGCGTGTACGTAGTGTCGTAAGTGTAAGTGTCGCTGTGTACGTAGCGCTAAATATCTCTCAGTGTAAGGCCCCCATAATGCATAAAATACCAGTAAAACAATGATCAATCAAGTAGATAAGAAGATTATGTAACAACCACTGTTACGAGTGTCATGTCCGAAGATGTGTTAACGTTTTCCAAAACCTCTATTCTCTCATAGTCTTCAGATCATAATAGCGCTTACCGTACAAGCATCTTTATGCGCAGTCTCAGGATACCCAGCACACATCATAACCTCCTTAATCTTTGTAGCATTGTAATTCGTATTGCGACATGCTTCATTGCTCAAAACTGGCAGTTCGGCTTCTAAGAGAGTACAGGACCATTTACCGGTCTCATTCATAGCTCCCCATCCAGCCACAGTCGCCATTGTATCCGTGTATACTTTATCTGCAAATGTTAATACTTCTTTAGAAACTCCAAATCATGTGTAATCTGCATCATACAAAGGATTTAATTTTGTCCAAACCACCATATTTTTTTAGAATATAAAGGCACATAAGTTATACCGATATTAATGTCAATATTTATTACAATCCTAAATATTTAACTCCAAAGCCATTATTCAATTACAAGTTGGTATTGTAAAATGATACTCAAAAAACATCGGTCTCGTAAAAAGTTTCTTGCCGAAGAAGTTATAAAAAGAGGAAAATGTTCATTAAAATAAAATGTTCTTTGGATATATTTAATGAGCAGTATTAAGCAATAAATGTGTTAGGGACTAAAGGGTCCTGAATTATTAGCAATAAAACATTGTTTGCAAAATAACATCGAGTTTCTCAGATTTAAAGCTTTCCAAAAAAAGTTGCAGTAGTTTTTGTAATCTTCGTTTTTGGGTATGTCCTTTTCGAATAGAGATTTATTTTACTCTGATGTAGGTAGTAAGTTTGAGTTGTAATACTGTGAAGCGTGCCTTTGTTTGGACCGAAACTGGATTTAGGAATCCATTTGAAAGAAAACCGAGTGCCCTTTATGGTATTTAAATAGATAGGTCATTTTCTAGATACCTAACCAAAAAAAATTAAGCGTTCGAGAAGTTAAGCTAAAACTTAAAGTTCATTTAAAAAATATATTGCAAAAAAATACTTATTTTTAAATTCAAAAGATGCGTTTTTGTAATGCGCAACACATAGGAATAGACCACGGTAGAAGGAGAATAATTTTCGCAATTTCCGAATGCATTTTTATTAGATCATTGCAGGCAAAAACGTTAGCGGGCTTTGAATTAAAAATGCATCCGTACGCAACAGGTAGAAACTAAAGACGAAACATACACTATGTAAGTGTAGGACGCGTACTGTTTTGATCTTCCCCGTCTGACCTCATATCCCGAATGCCATGTCAACCTGTCGCGGACTAAGCCTTATTTATATTCCTTACCTCTAACAGTGGGCAGACAAACTGGGCGGACGGCATGCGAGTACTCTACGGGGCTGCTCAGCATCAACAACGCGATGTCGTTGCTCAGATCTGTCAATGTGAAGTTATGCGCGATGACCTTCACCACGTAGCGGGTCGCTGCGATCTGTGACCGGTCACAGCGATCATGCTCGCCGAATGTCACGCGGAACATGAACCACATAAAACTGGAACAAATAATTTGTTTGTGAGTTGCCGCGTGTGTACTAAGCGAAATATTCGAGAACAGCGAGACTAATTCGGCTATTTCGGTAGTTAAGTAGCATAAATCCCACTTTTCTTTTCCCATCCAAAACCTTCTAGATTGATATCCATTTTACTAGCCGCGCCACACATTATAGAGCTCAAATAAAATGGTCGGACAGTCGATCAGAAATCCACGTAATCCACGCCACAAGCTAAATTATAAAAAAAACCGCTAAGTCCAAAACAGGCAGATAAAAACTACATAGGTAATTGTTACACAACCGACCGACTATTTTCCTTCTATCCCCTCTGAAGTGAAAGTACAGAGAAGGCATCAGCACCAGATAATATAAAGTTATAATAATACTAGATCACCATTACTCACTCACTCACCCACTCATTCCTTCCCTCCAAGGCGTACATAGCGGTAGGGGTAGAATATAAAATGCGGTATGTCCTAATATGATAAACCTAAATAATGAACTCACCCCTTCATGCAATGTGCGGCAGACACAACATATTTATCATTGATAAGGGAGGCGGCACAACCGAAGGACTTCTGATAGATGACCCTCGCAAGCCACGGGAAAGCGTTCACACTGGATCCCATGCCGCCAACCACTCGTCCATCTTCATTTCGTTCACCGCACGCTAAGAACAAAAACCTTCGTTTAGTTGTCCCAGATTGTTAACCACATTACACACAGAACAACATTTTATCAGACTTCAAAAAAGTATGTTACGTTATGGTCTTCTAACCGATTTTTAGCCAACTACGCAGGAGAAATTATAGTGCCACTCGTGCACTATAATTTCTCCAGCGCAGACACAAGTGCACTCTTTATCCCCTTACACTCATAGTCCGATGGGACGGAAAATACGACACGACCGGAGTGATTAGCCGCGGCGTTGGTCCTGCTTAACGAGCTCTCCGTGGCACGGAGGGGTTTTGACAATGTTCGAAAACGGTCATGTATCTATGGACCAATAGTGGTAACGTATTTAACCTCCAGATATCTCTATCCACTCGTTCGCCTCTGAATCAGTCGAAAATACTGCAAACATCATAGCATCTAAGAATCACAGAAATGCCACTGTGAATGTTAACATTCACCGTATGTCCGAATCAAAAATAAATATCGTCATCGCATTTAGTAAATGTCGACATACACCGATGAGTCTTAAGATTCACTAATTTCGGACATTCACAGTAACATACAATAACTTGCCAAATGATTTCTGATTTATATAAACTAAAAACTTCAACTCGGTTTTTTTCTAAAGTAAGAAATTTTGGTTCGATCTTTTACGCATAACATGGTCTAAATTTAATAAATATTTTTTTGTAATAAAATTGAAAAACCCGTGTGCGCAAAAAAGATGCAAACAAAATCCCCTACCCTACTTTTAGGTATGTAATATCATGGTGTCGGAGACATTAATGAATCTGGATGAACTAAGTATTGGATGTGGTTTTTTTTCTCACCTGCCCCATCGTGTGGGGTATGTGAAAAAAATCACGATAGTAGTATACAAGGTTATTTTTCGTCATCGTTTCGGTCATACACCCCAACCAGATTTTTACCTCAAGAAAATATATAAAAAAAAGTTAAAATATTGAAAACTTGCAGAATTGTATGCCACCACCGTAATTTTCCCCGTTTTTGCAACATTTTTCATTGCTGTTCCGCTCCTTTTAGTCGTAGCGTGATGTTATATAGCGTATAGCGTTTCTCGATAAATGGGCTACCCAACAGAAAAACTATTTTTCAATTCAATTAGTACTTCCTGAGATTATAACGTTCAAACAAACTCTTTAGCTTTATAATATTAGTTTAGAATAAAGTTGTTTATGTTCGTCGCAATATCATGTTCATTGCGTCGCAATAAGGAAACCGTTACATTTCTCATCACATTGTGAACAAGATTTAGATTGTAAAAAATGATTAATTAATTAATTAAGACTGCCTCTGTGGCGCGGTGGGAGTGTATCCGACTGCTACGCAAGAGGTCGTGGGTTCGATCCCCACCCAGGATAAAACTTTGTGTGATGAGCACGATGGTTTATTCTGTGTCTGGGTGTTATTTATCTATAATATGTATGTATTTAGAAATATATAAGTATGTTTATCAGTTGTCTGGTTTTCATAGTACAAGCTCTGCTTAGTTTGGGAACAGATAATGTTGTGTGACTTGTCCCAAGATATTATTATTATTATTATTATTATTAATTAATGATTGAATATTCATTAATTGTAAAATATAGCATGGTCCAAAAACTATCCCATTGAATTGGTTACTGATTCTGAACAAACTACTTTCAGGTTTGCACTATACCAAGAATAACGTTGTATATAAAATTAAAAGGAAAACTAGCATAGTAGGCTTTACAACTTAACGACTACGAAACCGGCCCGGCATGCATTTGCCCGGATTCTATTTAAGTATGCCATGCCAGTTTATAACGCAAAAATGATAATTATTGTGTATTAATTAGGTACATCAATCCGATCGGATTGAAAATACAACCAGATTGCAATCCCTACATTTTTTTGAGATCGATACCAGCACATTTCAACAGTAGGTACTAACTTTTTAATTTAAAAGGAGAGAATACGTAATGTCAACAAACACAAAAAGTTCAACCACATTTGTCAGAATTTTAGTACAAATACTTGCACCAACTTCGTGTATTGTCACCACTTTTGTGTATATAAAAGTAAAATTTTCAGTTATCTTTTCCTATCGGTCGCCTACATGCATATAAGGGATACGTCCTTCAAATCTCCGTACACTCGCTGGTCATATAGACGTGATCCCGTCTGTACGACAATTCAGGACAAAGTTTTTAGGGTTCCGTAGCCAAAATGGCAAAAACGAAACCCTTATAGATTCGTCATGTTTGTCTGTCTGTCCGTTCGTCGGGATTTCACAGGCATTTTACTCAAAGACTACCCAATGAATATTGAATAAATTTCGTGAAAAGGTGACTTAGTGCGCTACTTACACACATCAAAAGTGTCTAGGGATCAACATATATTTTTGCAATAACTTTTCTCCTGATTGATTTTTTTTTTATTATTTCTTTAAGGATTCATCAAATAAAGTGTTTTCGTTTGTCACAGTAACGATAAACCAAGTCACCTTTGCATTAATAAAGAAATTTGCCATTTTCCTAATAAAGGGATTTTTGACATTTGAACCACTAACATTAAAGTTCGAAAAAAAGACTGAAATAACAGTTTTCTTTAAAATTTTATTGGGTAACTTAAACAATTAATAATCCGTGTTTCTACCGCGAACACTAACAACACAAGAACATCGGTTTGGCATACTCAAAATGAGTTCATCCAAATCACGCTGTGGAATGGCCGCCCATGTTCGTTGCAACAACAAAAAAAGGTCTTCTTGCGACTGGATACCCTCCATATTCGGCAGAGCTCTTCTCTGTAGCATATCCCATGCATGCTCAATCGGGTTCAAGTCTGGCGACTGAGCAGGCCAGGGCAGGACATTGATGTTAGCTGCGGCGAGAGTCTGTCTTACAACTCTTGCGGTGTGCGGTCGTGCATTATCATGCATTAACTGAAATAAGGGACCGATTTGCACTTGTAGAGGAACGATGACGTCTGATACAATCGTAAATTTGAGCGTTGAGGTTGCCTCTGATCCAAATCAACTCAGTTCTTCCGCCGATCCAAATACCCGCCCATACCATGATGGTTCCACCACTATAAGGATGGACTTCCTGGCAGGATTTTAATCGCTGTTGGCGTCCAGGGATTCTCCAGTGTCGTATACGTCTTGTATCCGGTCTCATACCAAAACGAGACTCATCAGAAAAGCACACGAAACGCCATTGTTCTTCTGCCCAATTTCTGTGTTCAAGAGCCCATTGATATCGAATCCTACGATTGTGCATTGCTATAGGTGGTACCCGTAGCGGTCTTCGGGAATGAAGGTTCACTTCATGCAAGCGGTTTCTGACTGTTTGGTCGCTAATTAAGTTCCCTGAAGAGTGATGAAGCCTCACGGCTAACATCATGGCGGTTATTGTTGGACCTCTTCGAGTTAAGATTTGAATGTATCGGTCTTGTCTCCGTGTGGTGCAGCGATACCGTCCTCCATGGCGCTCAGCCACGGTACCAGTGCTTCGGTAACGTGTCCAAAGTCGACTGATAACACTCTGACTTGTATTCAGAGCTAAAGCCACAGTACGTTGCCGGGAACCAGCTTCTATCATTCCCACGGCTCTGAGCATTTCTTCCCTGCTTAAATGACGTCGCCGCTCCATAATAACGTTGGTTTTAATCAGTAGTAGGGAAACAGTAGCACTAATAATGTCTTCAATGCGTTGTATGTTTTTATAGGGAAAATATTGACAGCTGATTTTCATCTTTTACTCGAATTTGATTCACAGTTCCTGATTCAAATTATGAAATGCACCAAAAAGGATCCATATAAATTTATAAAATCATAAATTTATTACAAAGCCACATCTCAATCTCAAGAAATCCGCATAAAAATGCTTGATCCCTAGACACTTTTGATGTGTGTAGTTTGATAGCTAAATAATAAAAATAAATGTTTTTAGTGGGGGCACTCCATGCATGTAACAGAAGCTAATTTTTTTTTGAGCATCCGTCTGGGATACATCATTCACAGGTCTTTTAAAAAACTTTTTTGATTAAGTATATATTTTTGAAAATAATCGCTCCGAAACTTCCGGAGCGATTATCTTTTGAACTGTGAGACCAAAATATATGAAAAATTACAAAGGTAGCGCATAACAAATACTTTTGACTAATTATTTTGGACATGATCGGATTTACCGTTATTGAGTTATTGACGAAAAACTGCATTTCTCAACAAAAGGACGTAAGCGCCATGAACATACGCTCTTCTGCTGGTGCAATTATTCAAATCAGAAACGGCACCGGAACCCACATTACTACACTGAACATCCAACATGCTCTTGCCCGGCTTTTTTAGTATAGTGTATAACCCACGCATCTCTCTGCCCATCAAAACATTTATAACTATTCTTGGAACGTTTCTCTTTAAAAATACAATATTATTCAGATGAGGCAAAGATGTCGAACCAAAACTGATAAAACTACAGTTTTTTATTCATAAGATTACATATACAGAGCTGAAGTACCTAATGGAAACATCATCATATCGTAAATAAACAATACAAATGTTTATGCCGTGTCAAACACTGGTCTCTTACCCATCGCATTGTTATTTTTTGTTATTCCATAAACGCCTAATGGACTCTTTTCAAAAACGTAAAATACGGGCGATTTCCATGCGCGTAAATGTGGGTTTGTATTCTACGTAATCAGAAGTCTGCAGCTTTAAAAAGTGACAAATAAATTTAGCTGTATTTTATTAAACTTATCCCGAGTTTAGAGTTCTTAGAGCTAGCTGTAACTAAACCCATTGGTTTTGACCTGGCAATCGATCAGTGCTTATGTCAGCCAGTCAGAGGTCTGAGACCCCATAATCTCGGTTTACGGGGAAGGCGGGGACTTAACCCTATTGAGGAGAAATTTTGTTAAAGAAAAAAAATGTTGTCAATAAAAAGAAGTCGGTTTACGGACGATAATTTTACGTGACCACGTCATAAGAAAACATTGAAGACATTGTATTAAACAACCATTTGTTATTCCAATTGTATCGCATGTTGCTGCAATCGCTATTTGCTGATAGGCTGATACTATCAGCCTATAAGCAGGTGGAACGTGACACTTTTTCGTGCGTGCAGCTGGTCATCGATTTGAAAGATGTTATCACGTCAAAAATACCCGTACACGGAGGAACTCAAATCTTGTAGGGGGTGCCTGATCTCTTAGCTTCCTTCGCCTCTTGATCGGTCACCTGGTTCAATACCTACAAATGTAGCTACCACGGCAATCATTCTTTACAAACTATCGTGTATTATTATTCCATCTAAGCTGCATAACGTCACTGACTGACAAATTTGCTTGGTCATCATTCCGTCATATAGTAAATGCTGAACTGTTAAGTGGATAAGAAGTAGATACGTACTTGGTTTTCTAGTGCTTAGATAGGTCAAGTCATGACGTGTAATGCTTAAGCATAACATTCGAAATATTCAAGACTCTTGTGATGGTAGAAGACAGTTGAAGTAACAATCTGTTCCCTGATGACGTGGGGATCTAGGCCTACCATCACCGTTGTAAATGCAATAATTAAGTTTTAGTGTATGATTTGGATTACATCTATTAGTGAGGTACCGGATGATTAAAAATGTAGATTCGCAGATACGGATCCGGATGCAGATCATTGGCGTAAAGATCCGCGGATACGGATACGTATTTTTGGTTTAAATTACATAGATTCTATGTATTAAAAAATAATAAGGTAAAAGATTCGTCAAAAATGTAACGGATGGGGATACGGATCTTTTTATATTATGTCCCGTGGATACAGTGGCGGAGGCGGGGCTAGGAGGTTCAAGCCTCCAAACGACTATCCTGACTCCACCACTGCGTAGATATGAATACGGATATCCAGAAAATCACTAATACCTATAGGTAGGACCGCGACATCTTGACAAGACGAATCCCAATTTCAATTTTAGTACGTATATTTTAGATTAAAATTAATAAAAGCATCCGACGGGCACTGTAGCAGACTATGATGGGTATACACGACTAATCACGAATCCCGATTGCCATAGAGTCTGTGCCCACATAAGTGAGATCTACAATATTTGCTAACTATCATAATCATCTGACCAAGAGCCCTAGAAATGTATTTATTTACAACCGTCAAAAATTTACAGTTGACAACTGCCACGTGGACCTTTCGCAGACTAACACTAACCCCCCGTCACGAGATCGCAGAGTCAACAAAGCAAAACTAATCACAAATGCGTTCTTGCCAGCTAACACACCAGATAAAGTTTCACGCAATACGTGACCTGAAATCTGGGCTCTTCTCTGCATAGAATTAGCATAATGTAATCTTCAATTGTCTAACTGTTCTGTAGATCCACGTGTAACAGTATATTAGTAGTTAAGATATAGGATACAATATTATTTTACTACATAGCAATATATTACAAACCCGTAAGTTTGGTCAGGTCCGTAAAATAAAAATCTCGAACATACATAGGTATATACAGGGTCCTTATTCATTATGTTTTTTTTTCGTTTTTGCGGCAAGGCCGCGCGAATTGGCGCATGCGCAATGCATTTCTAAGTGCAGTTCTCTGTAAACCATTATGACAAGATTTTGACAGTTAAAAGCGCGTGCTTGACGCGAAAACGAAAAAAAAGATAGTGGGACCAAAGTCAAACAAAGAACCACTTTTTTAGAGCCTGGGAAATTTTGTATTTGGCTTACTGCCTTTTTAGAAAACCAACACTCAAAGTAATAAAATAAGTAATTCAGGAACATTTAATTATTTTTGACTTGAGTAGGTACAAACTCAAAAGAAACCCTTGGAAAACATTTACCTGCGATTATACAATTGACTTCCATTTTGTATACAGGGATACTTGGAAAAATATTCCTAAGTACTCCTACTAGTAGGGATACATAAAATAAAATTTAAAGTATTCCTGCCAGTAGGATATGGATATATATACTTGGAATAGGGGTAAAATAGGTACTTACCGCAATCCTGACAAGCGGGCAATGTTCTCTTCATGCGGTGTACTGGTAATTCATAGGAGTCTTTAGATATTACCAGGCTTTCCTGTTCAATAACATAGAAGAAAATAAATAATGACTAATAAATTTAAATAAAATATTGACAAATTAAGAAAACTGTACAGGGTATATGAACATGATAGTTTACTGCCTATTCTACAATTGACTAACATAAATTAAAAACTAGGTATCCTTAATCGTGATATTAAGGATAGTTTTTAATTTATATAATATAAATGAGACATAAAAATATAGTACCTGGATGATCGAGCTTTGCTTGGTTTTTTTTAACGACGTTTTCCATAAATTAAATGTAGCTAGATCGAATTATCGTCTCCGAAACCCCCAGCATACTAAATTTCATGAAAATCGCTGGAGCTGTTGCCGAGATTCAGATTATGTATATACAAGAATTGCTCGTTTCAAGGTATAGAATATAACATAAATTAGACACTATCCTTAATACTACATAAGTATAATATAAATGAGACATAAAAATATATAACATAAATTACACACTAACCTTAATATCAGATAAATATAATATAAATGAGACATAAAAATATACAACATAAATTAGACACTGTCCTTAATAGCACATAAATATAATATAAATGAGGCATAAAAATATATGACATAAATTAGACACTATCCTTAATATCACATAAATATAATAGAAATGGGACATAAAAATATATAACATAAATTAGAGACTATCCCTATATACCGAAAGCATTTTTTAAAGTCTGTAACATATTTTCTTCTTATTAATTACTGACCAAGGTCTTATCTTATTTGCTAGTGTTAGTAGTTCTTGTTGAATTTGTAGATTAGTATTTTTTTGCCTATAATCATGCCTGTAGGCATTGACTTCAAAATAGAACTAATGCAATTGCTATTTAGACATAGATTAGACAGAAACAAACCCCTGACCTTTAACTTTGTAATCAGGGTCACTAACCACTAGACTAAAAGAACAGTGGAACAAAATGCTATTAAAGTGTTAATGACACTTAGCTACAATTAATAAAACAAGCAGGTAAGTCATTAACTCATTGACCAAATTAGTTAATAAGTCACATTAAACAGTATACTATTTACAATTCGTAAATAAATTATGTAAATGACTACTACGACATTATCAGATTACAAGTGTAGATTAATATCAGTCATGTGGGAGGTACTATCGCTTTGAAACCAACGCAAGTTTTTTTCCATCTATTACAGTTAGGTACTTGACTTAGGTACTTACCCCACTCATAGGTTGTGGTGTGCTTTTAACCAACGCACATAAAACACAAAACCACACGCACCACAACATTGTTTTTTTATTTATTTTTTTTAAATAGGCACACAGCGCACTTTAATTATATTTTTTCAAAACTTTATATCAAAACTCTCTCTAGAAAGTTGCATGTGTTTAAGGTTCAATGTTTTTGATACACTAAGTCATGTCTTCGATCTCAACGCACTTTATGGGTACAGCGACTGTAAAATGTTGCACTGACGCACTTTGAATGAATATAGAATTTCCAATTTTAAGCTCGTGCCGATCTTGTGAATCTGTGTCCGTTATATTCGGCTAGCAATCATGGAGTAGCCAGTTTTCTATAGAAATGGTTGTAGTAGATTCGGGTCTTGGTTAATATTCTAATCAATGGAAGCGTCATTTTAGCGTTCCGAGGGCTTTGCGAATGAGCGCTTTATTTGGCAATGACCTCCGCGGTCATTGACACCTGTTCACATCTACCGCTAAGTATGTTATGAATTTGAACCTTATTTCGAATGAAATAAAGACACTGTTATCGGCATAATACCAGATGCAATTATGTCGCAATACAGACTAATAAATATCTGGTTGCGTTCCCTTCGTATCGATATGATTGCATTCGATTATGCGTTTTAGAGGAGTGCCGAATCTTTAATTACAGTGTTGAAATAAAATGTCCCCTGAATATAATATAATACGTAATTATTTGATTAAATTTTGGAATTAGTTGCTAAGCTGCAGGGAACTATATGACGTTTTTAAGTAGTCATATTGTTAGGGTCTTTATACCTTCGGTTTTTTTTAAATTAGGAAGATAAGGTAGGTACCTACTCCTCGGCACCACAATGAAGCAAGCTATTCTTGACGTTGCTTTGAAAGATAAAATTTATAAAATCGCGACGACTCACACAGACGGAGTGTGTATGCGTGTACCCGGGGAGGAAGGGATTTGGAGTTTAACCACCCCCTGGCGGGTGTTTAATCAATTATAATTCAATATATAAGTATAGCTGACCCGCGCAACTTCGTCTGCATCAATTTGCCCCGTTTTTGCAACATTTTTCATTGATAATCCGCTGCTTTCACGATTAATGCTATCCAAAAATTAAAATAATTTTTCAATTCCAACCAACTCTTCATCTTTATAATAAACTAGCAGGCCCGCGCAACTTCGTCTGCGTAAATTTTTTCCGTTTTTGCAACATTTCCCATTGCTGTTCCGCTGCTATTGGCTGTAACGTGATATCTTCCTCGATAAATGGGCTATCTAACAGTAAAATAATATTTCGATTCGGATTTATAGTTCCTGAGATTACTGCGTTCAAACAAACAAACTCTTCAGCTTTATAATATAAGTATAGATAAATAAATAAAATTTAAAAATAAGAACTTTTACAAAAAACCTACAATAGCAGTAAATATATAATAACATCTAATTATTAACATATTAGCACAACTCACACACGGTCATCTGATCCCAAACTAGGCAGAGCCTGTACTATGGCAACCAGACAACTGATAAACAAACTTATATGTATATGATATACTTATAAATATATATTTATAATAGATAAACACCCAGACACAGAATAAACTTCTGTGCTGCTCACATAAAGGTTTATCCTGAGTAGAAATCAAACCCACAACCTCTGACTTATAGTAAGATGATACCTTAGCTTATAGATCAGAAGGCAAGTCTTATAGTAAAAGTATTAAGAGAAAAGAAATTAAGTTATATTTTAAGTTACAAATAGTAGATGAGCCTAATCAATTACAAGTTAGCTATATCCTGAACAAGTTTAACATAAACCTGTGTTTCTATCAAAACGTAGCAGACAGACATACAGACAGGCAGAGTTACTTTTACATTATACAAACTAATGTTATAACATTAGTTTAGATTTGGTTTTATTAGCCACAACCTCTTTCTGCCTACTTCAATTCTTGTTTATTTTAAAGCGTAAAATATTTTTCATGTACTAGCTTATGTTCGCCAATATTTGCAAGAACAACTTGGCATCTTTTGTAATTTAAAATTCAGCTAATTTACATTCAACAGTAATATTTTTACCACGCTCGTTCGATTGGGGGGGGGGGGCATTTTGCCACTTACAATAACACAGCCAAGTGTTACACTCGCTCAGAAGTCACCTCAACTAAATTATATTACCAGGAGTATATTCATGTTGATCAAAGCGACCTCGATCGTTCACGCCGAAATCTCACCCTTAGGCATGACCCCTTGAAATATTATTTTGCTCGCCGTAATATCTGTTTTATCTGTCTGACATAATGAACGTGATAATTTCCTTCTACAAATTATGAGAAGCATCATACAAGTATTTGGCCTTGGGTTTGATTGTCTCTTTAAGGGGGTCCCATTTACCACGAATCCACGATTCTCAGTAATGAGAGAGACAGACTGTAGATAATGGAGTCTTTGCAGCGTCGTACGCCAAAACTATGGAGTTTACAAAAGAAAATACAAAACGTAAACTGTAGATATATTAATCTTTAATTTAATTTTGTATAGAAAGAGATAATGAGAAAAGAGATATTGTCAAAAAAATTTATATTAGGCGCCATTTTTTCAATATGACGCCACGATCAGCATAGTTACGAGGTAGCAAAGTTGAAATTCAGTTGGGACATGACAAAATCACAATTTTCAAAACTCCCGGACGTTCCACTTTCCAGGTAACCTATTTTTGTTTTTTATATTATACCACGACTGTGACAAACAGGCATTCGGAGAGCGGTTAGTGTAGACTATGAACGCCTGCAACATTAGGGGTGTCGCTGGCACGTTGCAGACCCTTTAAAAATCTATTTACTCCCCTCTTGAAGAACTTCATACTACATACGTCTTTAGGGAAAATTTCGGGTGCGAGCAGTGCTGTCCGCCGCCTAGTTCGTTGTGTATTCCCGTCAAAAATCTGTTAAAAATATTTTTCTCCGTAAATAATAGCCGTTTTATAGCCGCTAGATATGATGTAAAATCCGTTAGGTTGGCAACACAGGGTGCGAGACCCTCTAGGCTGTAAAGTGTGTGTATAAACGCCCTGTCGATGGCGAGCGGTACGATCACATAACATACGTATGATTATATTTCTAACTACATTCACACTTTTTTCTAACTACATTTGATCAGCGCAGGATATCATGTCGAGCGTGTAGGTACTCCACTCCACATAGTGCAACTGCTCTTAGACTGGACTGTATTTAATCAAGTTGCAGGATAGCACGCCGTTTTGCACGCCGCTGTGGTCTATTATTACCTGGGCTGCTAGTTAAGTGACGTTTGGAAAAAACAAACATGGCGGCTTTGAGATGTCAAAATAAAGAGGTGTGACAAAAAAATCAAAATCTTTTAATAATGCAATATGAGTATCAAATTAAAGGGTTCATAGACTGGACTGTATTTAATCAAGTTGCAGGATAGCACGCCGTTTTGCACGCCGCTGTGGTCTATTATTACCTGGGCTGCTAGTTAAGTGACGTTTGGAAAAAACAAACATGGCGGCTTTGAGATGTCAAAATAAAGAGGTGTGACAAAAAAATCAAAATCTTTTAATAATGCAATATGAGTATCAAATTAAAGGGTTCATCATAAGGATTTCAAAAAGGTATGATTACGACTGTACCTAGTACTAAAAAAGTTAATTAGCAACTATTTTTTTTTATTTTATAAACTTAACAATAGCTGCGTTAAAGGTTAGTTGGTACCAGTATAAGTATATAATCTATGGTTAGTTGTTAGATATGAAGGATGACTTGTTGCCATTTTGTAGGTAGTGCCATGATCCCATTGCTGTAAAAAAAAATTAGATTTTTGATCAAAAAAATCTGACAGGTAGTTTTCACAGTGTTCTTTTGAGGTCAACTTTATGCTTCCTAAAGAGTTCTAAAGTGACCGAAACAGGTGGAAATATGATGGTGGAAGAGCAGGGCTATACGGAGGATGCATCAACGCGTCCCAGCCAAACTCTCTCAATTTTTGCTTAGTGGCTATAGATGAGTGCGGTCTGGCGTTGTTGCTGCACCAGCTCTGGCCGATTTTTCTCAGTAGCTTCTTTTAACCTCATCAGTTGCTGACAGTAGAGGTCAGAATCAATAGTTTTACCCGGCTGCAAAAGCTTAATGTACGATTCCTTTCCAATCCCGCCATACACACAGCGTCACTTTGTTCCGAGTCAAGCCGGGCTTTGCCACGGTTTGTGGGGCTTGTCCATGCTCGACCACGATCTTTTTCGGACATTCTTATCGTAAGTGACCCATTTTTCATCACCCGTAATCAACCGTTTAAGAAATGGGTCGGAATTGTTACGTTTCAACAAAAAACACGTTGCTCTCAGTGAAATCATGTGGTGCCCAAATATCAAGTTTTTTCTTGTACCCAGACTTTTATAAATGACGTAAAACCGTATTTCAAAGATGGTACTGATTTTATCCGTGACAGGGCGTCCAGAGCGAGCATCATCATTCACACTAAAATTTCCAGACTTGAAACGCTTGAACCACATTCGCGGCATACGTCGTAACTTTAAAATGTACTGAATTTCTTCGTCAAAAACTGCGAAAGTCCAAACCTCCGTATAGTAACATTACTACAGAAGAGCGTCAAGCACTGAAAGAAATTCGGCAAAATAAGGATATTTTGGTGCGTAAGGCGGATAAGGGAAACGCCACTGTAGTGATGAATACTATTGATTATCAACAGAAAATGCGGTATTTGTTATGTGATAACAAGGTGTATAAGTCGTTATCGTATAAGCCAACAGCCAGAAACACCGAGACCTTTTCACGGAAGATAAGTATGAGAGGTGTACAAACCGAATCCACATCACCATCAAAACTATATGGGCTACCTAAGATACACATCGTAAGTCAAATTGCCTGTCCCACTTACGACTTGGAAAAACACGTTGCGTATGTATTACAGCCACTCGTGGGAAGAACAATGTCGTTCGTAAAAGATTCGCGCCACTTCGTCCAGATTATAGAAAATCTCAAATTGGAACCGGGAGACATAATGGTGAGTTTTGACGTTGAGTCACTGTTCACCAACGTTCCGATTAAAGAAATATACTGAGTGACAGCGAGCTACCGTTCAATTATATTGATCTGCTGAATCACTGTTTGGAAGGAAACTACTTCCTCTTTCATGGTCAAAATTACCTCCAGATAGATGGTGTCGCAATGGGGAGCCCAATAGCTCCTGACTTGCTTGAAATGCTCCATCCAGAGATTAGTCTCTGGATGGAGCATTTTGAAGAGAAGGCGCTAATTTTGGGCCCACCAATCATCAAATTGTGGAAGATATACGTAGGTGACGATTTGCTGTCGTCAGAGGAAGCCAACATGATGTGGATCAGTAAATGGAGCACTTTAACTCCATTCATCCGAAGATGAAATTTACATGCAAAATGTAGACGGAGATCGTTGTCATTCCTGGATATCCAGATAACAGTCCGAGCTGATGGATCGCTATCACACTGTGTACACCGAAATCCCACACACACTGACAGGTATCTCCATGTTACGTCATATCATCATCCTCGTCACCTACAATCCGTGATGACGTCATTGAAAAACAGAGCCTATAACCTCTGTGACCCTAATCATGTTAAGCAAGAGCTAGTCCATGTTCAGGAGGTACTCAAGAAAAACGGATATCAGGTGTACCGAAGAATGAAGCATTTGCCAAAACGTTACAAACCTCCGGAGGTGAACAGACCACCTGCTTATTTACACTACATCAGAGGAGTGACAGACAAGATCGGATCAGTAATGAAAAAGTACTCGATTCGTACGATCTACACAACGGTGGCTAAAGTGGGCAACTTGGTGTGCACTCCAGATTATATTATACCTCTGCAGACGCCAGGTGTCTACAAAATTGATTGCAACTGCGGTAGTTCGTACATTTGCCAAACAAAGCGAACTATAGCGGAAAGACTAAAAAAACACATTGCAACAGTGAAGAGTTGCCCCTACCTATTAATATCATACAATCGGAGGCACTTTTCATCGAGACTCATTAATGGCTGCGACTGCATGAAAATATATACGTACGGGATCCTGTTTCCATCTTTTTTGAGCAGGTCGATTTTTGATTTTCAATAGTAGTAATAGTGTACTATGTAGCATTTAATAGATTTATGTGAGAGTTGCTGGCGCTTCCTCTGAGCTGAGCATCATACATGTAGGTTGGCTTTGAAATGCTTTCATAGCTATATTAATAGTTTTGTATGGTGAGTTTGGAATTTCTTCCCATATAGCAATAAACTGGAGCGTATGTTTAGCTCATCTCTTTTACGTTTTATGTGAGTTTCCCTGATTATCTGACGAAGTCTACCTTTTGCAGAGTGTTACTTCCGAAATTGGCTAGAGGACAATTTTCTTGCCTCAAGGTAAATGTTATATGGACTGATCTAGCTTTTACCCTCCATTTGTTCAGCCAAGTTTATATTAAGTATTATATTATTATATTATATTACTAGTTTGGGATATTGGTTCCTTGCAAGAATTGCTGTGTCTTCTACTTATGTAGCAGTTGTGATTCCCGGAGTTATAGAAAAATCTGCAGTTTAGATAGTATACAACACAGGGCCAAGAATAGACCAAGGCCCAAGATAGATGATGTACCTTGATAGAGACACTGCCTTGATTTCATAGAAAGGTGATGTATGACGGCTC
This sequence comes from Herminia tarsipennalis, assembly GCA_945859575.2. NCBI lineage: Eukaryota > Metazoa > Arthropoda > Insecta > Lepidoptera > Erebidae > Herminia > Herminia tarsipennalis. The sequence continues at coordinate 10,212,645 of OX243835.2, forward strand.
TCTTTTACTTGAATAAGTCGGTCTGATAGGTATGGCGCAGGTAGTAAAAAGTAACTGTGGGATATGTTTATTTTGATCTTATAGAGCAGTATATTGTGCCATACTTTATAAAAAGCTTGCTGGATATATAAGAACGCTGATGAACAGTATTTTAAAATTTACGTAGAAAATAGGAATAATTAAAACTAGGGAAAATTTGCTAATTACCTTCTGTAGTTACCATGTTTTTGTAAAATAGATAGCATACTCCTTTTGGTCAAAAAACTCTTTTCACCTGGAGGTAAAGTGACTCGCTCATATTTTTAATCGCGATATCTTTAGTGGGCCTAATCCACAATACATCTCTGTAAAAAGTTTTTAAATGGCCTTTTCTTTTTCATTCTAGCCCAAATAGTGCTAATTTGGGCTCAAATGTACCTCGTATCAGCAACCAGCCTTAGAAAGACAAAGTGACTGTAAGATGCTCGTCTGTAGAACAAAATGGGAACATACTCTGGTTGCGAATATTTATAGTAAGTAGATGCCATTTAAGTACTAAGAAGAAAATAAAAAAGTATATTTATAAGTATTTAAGTACTTTTAATTAATATTAAAATCGTACAAAATTATAAAATATTGTATAAAATACATCTTAACTGTACGTTTATGGCAAAATACGTAACTTGTACAAAACTACTCTAAACAGAAACCATTATTGTACAAACTTTTCTTGTACCTACAACCTAAACTAACCTAATCTAACCAATAAATTTTCAATTTTGATAAATAAATTACAATAAATATTTTTCTTAAGATTTACAATTATCAATAAATATAGTCAAAACAATAAACAATCGTAATTTCTTCCAAATATTTGGTCATAAATTATTTAAATCACTCCACATTAAATATTGAAACTAAATAAGATCGATATTGAACGCCATCTATTGCTATCTATCAACAACTATTCTATTTCACCACAATCTTCATAGATGGCGTTTTGCTAAGCTATTATAAATCTCAGTAAATAAATGCATATTAAATTATGATTTTCGTGACAATAAATGCAACTTTAATCAGTGCAATAGCATCCATCTTGAGTATTTTCAAGAATCCAGTCCAAGTATTTCGTTACTCTTGTGTAGACACCAGGATAGCCCACTCTTGCGCAACCATTGCCCCATGACACCACACCTGAGAATTTAAAATGAGAATCGTTTCCATTAGAAAGTATATTCAAATGTATGCACAGAACTTATAATATATTACAACAAAATACATAAAAGAATATTATTCAATAGTTTCTAATAGGTAGGTACATAAAACAACAATGGCAAGACATTTTCTTATAAGCACCATAACACTAGTAAGATAAAATTATACAAATGCTCCTCAGAATGTAGGAATTATTCTATAACTTTTAATGAGTATCGACTTCTTAAATTGCTACTAAACTTTTATGTTGGTTTAATAGTTGATTTTATTTAAGACCTTAGTTAGGTACCTACTATAGTATCTACCTAATTAGGCTTTTACATAAAATCAACCAAACATGATGATAATATTTGGTTCATTTTATCTAAGGTCGCAACGACTTGCATGCGCAAACTGTTTGTCCGAAAAATAGCGCAAAAACTGCATGGTGACTATACGATAACTTATCATCATACTTACATGTACATATATCATCATACTTTACGTGTTTAAAATTGTTTTTAAACTTTCGTGATTTTTACACATATTAGAATATTATCAGAACTTAATCGCGTGTATATTTAAAGGTTTTGAAATATTTGAGCCTTTTAATATTTCACGCGATTTAACTAAAAACAACTAATTGAAAAACCCGTGCCCCACGGAAACATCGCAAAGCTGCCATCAGTTGACCCCTGACCACTATCGATGCAATTCGATCAAAACGTCGGGTAAATGAAAGGTCAAAAAAGCCCTTAGTTTTATTTCAACCGGTACTAACACCCCTGATTTTATCACTACCTCCGTAATTCATACTGAAGGTACGTCCTTTATATTATTTTCCCCTTTTGCAAAATATATTTAACTTTGAGACAATATTCTCAAAGTTAAATAGGTATATTTTCAATAGAATAATCTTCGCCTTAAACAACATAAAATTAAACAACGTCTTCAACTGAGTTGCATTACAATATTCGGACGATAATTTATTACCTACTTTTTTGCATTGTCTACCAACAAATATGCTACATTGTAGCAGAATAAAGCATATACAACGTTTAACAGGAATGTATAGTCAAATATTGTATCTGTATCTATTATAATATCTGGCGTTCCTCAGGGCTCGATACTAGGTCCTCTACTATTTTTAAGTACTGTGGGAGGTGCAATATATAATATGCTTTGCCATACCTTCAATATTCACTGCAAACATTTGTCTAAGAGAATACGCTTTTTATCGATGCCATAATAATGCATTCGGATATGAAGGCGCAATACTCACGCCATGTACTGTTTGCAGCTGAAATTTGTCCACACCTTTCCACTACAAACGAAAAACGACCAATACACACTACGATGTACCTATTTAGAATATTAATATAAATTCATTACCGATTAGCTCGTAGCGCTTGTCTTGCTTTCTCTCTGTTATAAGTGGACCGCCACTATCTCCCTGAAAAGTAATGTCACTGATTAAGTACAGTCAAGAAAATCGTTAATACCTAATCTTCCAGGAATGATTATTCGTTATGAGTATTTTTTTTTTAAATATCACTTATATAATACCACATAATTATTATATGCTTATATTTTACCACTAAAATACATTTTTTACAAATAAAATATTTTTCTAGCTCCTCAGCCAAAAGACAAATGATAGATATCGTGCTATAAGGAACTACGTTCCAAAATAAAATTTTGAAAATCGGTCCGTGTATATACATATGACGGAGTTCGAGCATAACTTCGGCATATATATATAAATATGAATGAATATACATAAAAAAATAGAAACATCCGAATTGAGAACCTCCTCCTTTTTGTCTGTTCAAAAGCTGTCAGTCCCAATGACATTTTCTAACAGTTTGAAATGCCTTTTAGTTTAAAATAGAGAATCATGTGTTTCAGCGTTTTTGGGCAATCAACCCCTAAGAGGGTAAAATAAGGGTTGCAAGTTTGTATGAAACTCCGTCAGTATTGAAATTAGATTTATGAAATTTCTTTAAAATAAAGACGAAACGCTAAAATATGTATTATATTTTAGCGTTTTTGGAGTCAGTTAAATTTGTGCAATTTTGTATTTGGCTTTGTGGCTGTAAATAAAGAAAGACGTGTTTCAGTGTTATGATCGCAAGCGATAAATCAACCCTTCAGGGGGTAATATCAACTACGCTGGCGAAGCCGCGGGCGACAACTAGTAGTAATATACCTAAACCCTATTACGTGATAGTTTGTGAGCAGTAATAAACAAGAGGTAAGAAATGAAAACCTTCGAAGATACTTTACACATTCAGGTTGTGGTAGCATACGATACTTCTGTCTTACTGCCTATCGATGGTGAAACTGATGTGGTTTGTGAGTGAAGTACAATTGTGTGGTTTATTGTGCTCGAATAGATCCATCACGTTTATAGCTTAGTTGTTATGGTGAACACGATACTGGTGGTTAACGCTTAAAGGTATAGGCTACACGGCGTAAAAACTTTGTTTAAACGCATTTCATGAGACAAATATCAACATAATAATCCAGCCACAGCTATAGATCCTACTTTAGAATTTGATTCAGGGTTAGACTCAACAACTGTAGTACTAATATAGGGAACACATTTCCTACACGTTCTTCACTCTTTTTTACCCGACTACGGCGTATCCAAAAGGAGCGGCATGGGTTTTTGACCTTTAAGTATTATTTTTTTCTTTAAAAATATATATTATTAGTTAGGTACGAGTACCTAATAATATACATTTTTTAAATATAACTGTTTAATGTCGAAATGTCTAACTACTTGGGCATAGTTTCCTTACCTGACAAGAATCCTTCTTTCCCTCTGTAGGATAGCCAGCACAAAGCATGTTGTCCGTGATCATAGAAGCAGTGTACTTAGTGTTCCTGCATTCTTGATTACTCATAACAGGCACCTCTACTTCCTGGAGTGTACAGGAAACTTTGCCTTCTTCCGTGAGAGTTCCCCAACCAGAGGCAACAGCTTTGACACCAACGTAGAGATTGTCTAAAAAAAAAAATATATAATATCAAAATATGTTTTGCAGTCCGAAATGAGATATTGGTTATTTTCTTACGAGGTAAATCACGGTTTCAGTTTTAAACATATTAAATTCAAGCCTTTGGCGCGCAGCGCCGCGTTGGTTATTCCGACAAAAGTATCCTATGTCCTTCCCCAGGATATTCATGCATATCATTTTTGCCAAATTGTATAAAGATCCAAACACATGTATGCAATTATAATAATATATTGTCTGGTTGTATGAAATCTCCAACACGCAGGAGTAGTTAAGCTGGTAGAAATGTAAGGTGCAGTATTGATTTTGACGAAGTTTCAATTTGAATTCTTATATAGATACGAACACTGTATTGCTCGTAAATTTTGCTATTAGATATTCTTTCATTCTATGCTCATTTCATCTTCTAGATAACTTGTTACTTCTAGAAGTCAGTTTAAATATACTCACTACCAAGTTTTGGCAAGCAAATCGGCTTGATGGTCTCCGAAATGGGCACTCTCTCGTTGAGCCTGAGCAATGCTATATCATTGTCGAAATTGGTCAGCGTGAATTTGTTGGCAATGGCTCGCAGCACGAAGCGTGTCTCCGGTCTACTGGTGGCATTACAGCGATTGTGTTCACCAAATGTCACCTTTATCATGAACCACATGAACCTGGAATATTAGAAAGGTTAAGATTTATTATTTTTGAGTTGATTGTTTTTCACTATATAACGTCCTGGCATGGGTCTGGAAGGAAATTTGGGGTTACAACACAGAAATCTTTGGTAGATCTTATAAAAAGTAAAAATTAAGACCTCATGTTTTCTTATTCCTTATAATTTAGGAAGTAAGTGCTAGTAATGCTTTAGGTATCTCTCGTGATACCGATAATGCAATTTTTATCTAAGAGGTTAAAAAACTAAGTCCCAAAACGATCGCAATTAACAACTTGGTAATGGCAAAGTACCTTAACCTTCAGTAATGGCCGCTCTCAATAACTTATCTACGTAAATTGTCTGTTAAAATAGCTAACTCTAAACCTAGTACAAAACTGACATTTGTGCCGTCGATAGATAGACACAGACACGACCCTAACCCCCTTATTCATAGTAAACGAATAAATTATCAGCATTTTATTTCATTCCATTTCAAAAAGCCTAAAATGTCTGCTAATTTATTTTGACGTGATAATGTTTTATAAATCGATGACCGGCTGCACACACAAAAAAGTTTCGAGTTACGCTTTCGCTGATAGGCTGAAGTATCAGCCTATTAGCGAATGGCGATTGCACGAGATGCAATACAATTGGAACTAAAGCTGTCACAGGCATGATTGTTTATTACAATGTCATCAATGTTTTCTTATGAAAAAAATGGTTGTCTGTAAAGTCGGACGATTATTTTACGTGATAACGTTATGACGTAAAATTATCGTCCGACTTTACAGACAACCATTATTTTTATTATGATTAGGAGATAAGTTACTACAAACACTAGATAGAACAAATGTATATAAAATCAAAATAAGTATATTGCGCAGTAAGGTAAATAAAGTTAGCAATTTATTTATTTGTTCCAATCTAAACATTTGGTTGAGCGTAATACTTCTACATTAGGACCGTATGCGTCATGTTTGTTTTTAGCCTTATATATAAATTTATGAGCTTGTCTCTGAGAAACAGATGCAATAATCTAGAATCCAGATTATTGCATCTGTTTCTCAGAAACAACCTAGATTATAAGCTAGTCTAGATTCTAGATTATAAGTTAATGATGGCTGTGGAGTATGTATTTTTGTGAATTTAAAATCAAAATAATGTTAGATCTTTATCTGGTTAATGAATTAGTCATCTTAATTATTGTTCTAAGATCAATATCACAATTTAGAAGCGGCAGTAGCCTAATGGCTAAGGCATCGAACTCTTAAGCTTAGCTGGAGGGGTTAACAGGATTGCTAGCAATGTTAGACTCACAAACCCACATTGCTAGGTATCTTTTAAAAAAAATATTAGTGGTAATTTCTTTTTTGGACGATTCTGTGCCTCACGTAACGCTTTTGAATTTGAATAGATTGCAATATTCCTAATACTATGACATATTAATCGTTTCTATTGTAAAACCGTCATTGTTCATCAATATAATGAAGTAAGTATGTGGCGACATTCAGCGAAAGTGACACTCAGTGTTTTGGCAGGCCACGGTCTTGAATACTATTAATGTTCCTCATTTACGCTTTCACTTGCGTACATTTGTCGTCAAGCTACTGTACTAAACAATGCCATTGGAAACGAAGATGCGTGCAACACAGTCTTTGAACTAACCGACACCACCGATAATCGTCTCCTAACCGCTCAATCTCAAACTCACAGAGAAAAACCAATTACGCAGAAGATATTGTAGACAAGTGTATGCGCAGACACAAGTGCACTATCTATTCCACCACTCTCATACTTTAATAGGGCTGGAAATCTGACAAGACCGGAGAAAAATCAGGTTTAATAACGTACAACTAATAATGCCTTCTCCTAGGCAAGGAGCGTAACGTCGCTTAACCTCGCTTATCTCTCAATTTACTAGACCGCATACTGCGCATTTGAATATGCCATTATTGACTGCCTTGTCTCATCCAAACATAAATCATTTATTAAGAATAATGAACCGAGTAAACAAAATGCTGATGATATCGCTATCCAAAATCACGGGTTGAGCAATGTTAAACTAAATGAGAAATGATATTTAATAAATGACATAGATGTTCAATTGCAAACGGGCCACGTGGATTTCGGTTCTTGCCTGTTTATGTCTTAATTCAGGAATGTCATACGGATAGCCATACTTATGAGTCACATTTTGATCTCCCCGTTACTGCGCATTTAAGAATGTGTAAACCTACCTGCAAAGATTAAGCAGTCGACCTAAGTGCCTAAAATGGTTATTTAAAGAGGATAATGAACTTTAAGTTTGGGGCCTGCTCCTGGGCCGGTTTCAAGGTGAATGTACTTATCGATACTGATTGGAATTCACAATTTCGTGGCATGAATTTATTTTGGACTTGTTTGCCCATTCTTAGGTTATCGGACCCGTATTTTGATGATTAACGATGTCATTCCTCTGCACTTTGAGATTCATTGGTGTTTGTAATAAAATCGATAAAGAGCAATCAGAGTCTCGATTATCGATTAACATATATCTCCGATTTTATTACTTACCGAATATAAACAGGATCGTTTAGTGAGTTCTTAATATTTTTTTAATATTATCTTGTCATTAGCATACTTCTATTTGTGTCAATAGCTTCTAACTATTTCTATTGTTAATGTTAAATAAATTGTTTTCGTCATATAGTTGTTTCTATTAACCTTAATTATAGAAAACTTCGTAGCAGGTAAGTAGGTACTTCCTTAGGACAGCAGGGCTAAATGTGCTACATTGACTAATTCTTTACCATTAGATCTTATCCGGAATACTTAGAACATAGCAAAAATATTTTTTATAGAATCTCTAATTATTATATTTTTTAAGAATAAAAAGAAAGAATTTACTTGCTTTTAAACTTTTTTTAATATTACTTAGTTGTCTAGAGTATAGCTGTAATTTGTATCAAGTATGAACATAGAACTTTTTTACTATGGTCAAATAAGTACCTACATACTTTAAATCTCACTCAAGCTTAAAATTTCTATGTTAGCATATACTTTAAGAACTAAACTCACACCGTGGTGCTGTAGTGACCAGGTAAACCGAACGATAAATATTATACAACATAAAATCTGGACATGGGACAACAATCCCACATTCTTTTATCTTTTAAAAAAAAATATATATAGGTATAGCACCCCAAGTAGATAGAAAATTCGTAAATTACTCCAAGTCGTATCGTGTCACACGTGCTGAGATCAATCTGCAGCTCTTTCTTTCTTAAACATCGATTCAATTGCTGCAATATAATAATAATATCTTGGGACAACTTACACAACGTCATCTGATCCCAAACAAAGCAGAGCTTTTACTATGGCAACCATAATATATATTTCTATACATACATTTTATAGATAAATTACACCCGGACACAGAACAAACCATCATGCTCATCACACAAAGCTTTATCCTGGGTAAGGATCGAACCCACGACTTCACTAACTACTAGACCAACAGGCCAGCCATCCATTTTATATTTTTTCAGGTCTGGGTAGGGTATATTTTCAGGTCTATTTCTGAGTAATATTTTATGATTATAAAAGTTAGCGATTTAAATACTGATTGAGTATTTAAATGAAGTAGGTAGATAGCAAATGCACTTACATCTTGTTATTCTTAACACTTTCCAATTGCTTGACTAATACCAACAATTTACAATTCTTGGAAACCGTTAGTCATAGTAGATTTACTGCTTCTACTTGCACGGTTTAAACATAAGCCTTTCCGAAGTTTTATATCCCGTGACAGATCCTATCACGATCTTAGGAGCAGAAAAAAAATATGGCAAATATGGTGAATCAAACCATCTTCGTATATGGTAACAGTTTGTGTGAACCACATTTTTTTTTCTAAATAAAAATTCGCAATATTTTTTGTAATCCACAAGTCGTAATTTCGAATTCGCCTTTCAATATAACTACTTTGAGTTAAAGTTTCTAAATTCCTTGATTACAATAATTCTTTCCTAGTGCGGGACTTAACGAAGTAACAAATCAGAACAAGTTAACTAAACACTGCAGAATTCCAATAAATCAAAAATGAATAAATTTTTACTTAGTAATAAAATAAAATTGGTCTGATTTATTAATGATCAAAGGACTATGAACTCAAATGTTAAAATAAATACATATTGTCATTTTTCGTGTAAATATCGTGAATTCGTGATATTTATAGTTTTGTACCTATATATCATCTAGTAACCGGTGTTATTATGCAAAACATTTGAAGCCCACACACTGTAGAAGCTAATATAGTCACCTCATGCCTCGCGGATTTTAAGCAGGTTAATGGTTTCAGATAGGTACGGACCAAGTAGAATTTTAATTCATGAAGTCTAAATACTCGGAAAGCTAAGAAAAATTACAGTAATCGTTCAATAAAGAAAGCGGGTGGGCAAAGCCTCACGATAGCCATTACACGTATGTAATGTATTTGAGTATAGTTAAGTATATTTGTATGTATGTTGTTTTTAAGTACACGTATGTGTGTATATTTTATTTTTTTATAATCAATTGTATTTATCTTAAATAACTAGCATTGGCTGTCAACAATCTGCACCTATATAATTTTAAGTTACATCACCCAAAGGTTGGTTGGTAGAGAATGCTTTTAGCATTAAGTCCGCCTTTATACAATATTTTTGTGCCTAAATCAATAAATAAAATTAAGCTTTGAATGATTAATTAACAATAAGACTGTTACTGATAATTTAGACCTAGCACAAACCTTCAATGACTTCTTTGCTGACACACCACATACACAACCAGCTCGTTGAACCCATGGCCAGATAAAGCCGAATCACTCTTAAGAGTTAATGTGGATGCCATGTACCATTTGCTTTTAAATATACATGCCAATGACATAATTGAATTATTCATTATTATTTCAGTCAAATTAATTCACAGTATAATTACTAGTATAGCGCCACAGTTATTTTCAATTTTTAAAAACTGTGTTGATACCGGCATGTTTATTGATCTGATGAAACATAGTAAAGTAAAATTTAAAGCCGGATCAAAGAACGACCCTTGTAATGTTAGACCAAAACCTTTCATCGTTAATAAATCATATCATTTTTATTTTATTACTAAGCAAAAATTCATTCATTTTTTATTAATTGGAATTTGGCCGAGTTTAGTTAACTTGTTCTGTTAATCTTGCCAGCTATTAGTAAAATTTTCGAAAAAGCCAAATGGTTGATACAGCTACTAAGCTACTGAAACATGTTTAGTGCCTCGGAAAATTCGCAGGATGCCATTGGTGTGTTCTGTGATCTTTTGATTATGTGGCACACTGGACACTTTTGCTGAAACGTAGGCATTACGGTATTAAAGGTACAGCGCTTGATCTTGTTGCCTCTTACCAGAGTAAAAGAATTCAATATGTTGATCTAGAAAGAGTAAGGTCGTCTGGATCACTTATTAGCATGGGCCTGCCTCAGGGTTCAACTCTCGGTCCCTTCTTATTCTTAGTAAATATTAACGATTTACCATTTTATATTAATAACTTCTGTGACATCGTTCTATTTACTGATGACACATTTTCATAATTAATCGTAAAATAGAACATTTTGACGAAATTAATAGAACACTCGCACTAGTTCAAGATTGCTTTACAACGAACAAGTTACTTCTAAATCCCAAAAAAAAACTAAATGTATTAAGTTTAGTTTATCAAATGTCAAAAGTACTAATACGAATATAATTTTAAGAAATGAAGTGATTAGCTGTTGACTCTACAGTTTTTTTGGGAATTACTTTAGACAGTATGTTGCAGGGGGCACCCAAATATCATGTCTTGAAGGAAAACTCAGTTCTGCAGCGAATGCTGTCAGCAAAGTTAGACAGCTTACAAATGTAGAAACAGTTCGACTTATTTTGGTTATTTTAACAGCGTCATGTCCTACGGCATATTGCTTTACGGCAAAGCGGCTGATATACTATTTTCATTCTTCAAAAACGTGAATGCATGCGATATATCAACTAGGAAAATGTTTGCATTTCTCATTCAAACTTTTCACTAAGGTTTCCTTTAGATAAAAGTTTAAGGAGATAGGCATTATGACAGTTGCATCACAATTATAAACAAACGTTATATTTATAAAACAAAACTTACATTTATGTAACAAAAATAGTGATATAAGTCTATAGCTCTATGAATATAAGAAATAAGCACAAATTAGTAGGTCAATATCATAGGCTTCATAAATCTCATAACTAAATTGTGGGACTAGGTTTTAGATTTTTCAATAACATCCCAGTCAGCGTTTTGAGTCATAGTTAAGAACGTAGTCAAGAGACATCTTATACAAAGAGCTTACTACTCAATCGATGATTATATAACTGGTAAAGATAAATGGATGTAGTTCCTTGCTCTTTACTAATGTATTTTATTGTAGGTACAGTTTATTGCATTTTACTCAGGAGAATATTGTTGTCGTCGTTTAATAATTTTATTTCGGTACTAGTTATGAAAACGATTATAAGTAAAGATTATAATCGTTTTCTTATATAATATACTTTTGTAAGTAAAAATTAATTAGCAGTAATTTGGCCAAAAATTTAAGCCCATATAGTTTTTACATTGTATGTAGGTATGTTATACCCATTTAGGTTGATATATTCAAGTATTCTTCTTTTAATATTTTTTATCTCTTGTTTTTCTCTCTCTCGCCGAGTCAAGTTAAGTCGATTGGCTTTAAGAAGCCAATCGACTTAACTAGACTCGGCAAGCCATTCTTAAGTCTGTATTTACCATGAATCTAAGCACATTAATGATGAGCTGCGGTCTGCTGAACCGAACAAAGAAGCGAAGAAATGTGATTCAATTCGCTTCTAATTGATACGTCCCCGTTGTAGCGTCAAGACTAAAGACCAGGAGGGTGATCTTATACGGGAGAAAAATTAAAAAAGTGTCCAGTTGCAGGCTATAAATAGCAGTTCAAAACCTTACAAAGTGGCGCTAGCGGAGATGGAGATGAAGGCATCTATGAATGTAGTAGTTGTAGACGCATTGAAGTGCACCGATTAAAGAATTAGATGATTGGAATTACTGCAGCAGTCGTTGAAGAATTAGAGTGAGCCAATTTTTATCTTCCAACCAACTTTTACATTTTCATTTTAAGGCTTCTATATTTTAAATATCGTTTCCTGGTTTTTATTCTTCACCGGTTATCGTCGGTGTCAGGCTATAAAATCTCCTTACCCTTTAACACAATGGGCAGCCGTCAGCACATATCTGTCGTTGATGAGCATGCCCCCGCAGTAGAATCTCTTGAAATAAGTTAGCCGTGCCATCCATGGGAACTCGTTTACGTTGGCTTCTTCACCCCCCACGATACGAGGCACCTCATTACGTTCACCGCATTCTGGAAATCATATGAAGAATAATGTTAAAGCTAATATTATAAACTCAAAAGTATATGGTGTTACTGATTTTCCAATTTCTGAATTTATATTTGCTTCTTACTTTTAATCTACCAGCTCGGTCACCTAGATTATGATAAGCAGCAATAGGTTCGTTCAAGTTTTCTTGCTAAGACTTACGCAGTTGGTTTAACGACATTTTTACAGTCATTGCCTGGACGAACAGACATATATTCAGACAGACAAATATTATGTCTACTTCAAACTTTAAAAAAACATGGTTTGAGATTGATTACTAACACTGAATGCAGTTTCAAATATATACTCGTACCTATAAAACCTATGAATATTTAGTATTAATGATATTAGGTACCTATGTGGTAGATAGGTTCAGTCAACGACCAATATAGTCGAACATTGCAATCATGATAAAGTTAGGCGGGGAAGACAAAAACGGTACGTAAACTTCATCCGCGCAGCGGCCTTGACAACTTAGTTGGCAGAAGTTCCCGGCGTATGCATTTATATTTTTACCTGCACTTGTACCCATATATTCAAATCTAATTCGAAAATTGACATGTCGATCTGTCGTGGACTATGGGTACATCACATAGGTAAATGTGTTAACGAGTAGGTACACGGCCTGACTTCTAATGATTGTAATGGGAAAATACATTAGTACTCACTCTATGTTCGTAAAAGTTCCGACCGCATTACAACGGCCGTGGTCACGGGTGACCACGGCCGTTGCAATACAGTCGAAATGTCAGGCCATAAAGGAAAGGTATTTAGTCTTATTTTTTTTATTAAAGGTAACTAGCAACGTGGGATGGTTCCAGATTACTAGTAATCCAGTAAACCCCTCCAGCTAAGCTCTATGGCTGGTGTTAGTAGGTATCAGTATCATCGAAATCTTTGTTTGGCAAAGATCTGTTTTTCACCGCACCGCGCTCCTTGTTTGAGACATTAGTTCGTAAGTGTCATTGTAATTTGCCTAATTGCCACATCAGTGCTCTTCAACCAAAACGCAGTGATGCGTCAACATCATTATTTCACGAAACACCTGACACTATGGTGGTACCAACCAAGACGGCCTATGGCTTTGACCTACCACCTATGCGTAAGTAAGCTGGATTTCACAGGTCTCTACGATTTTTAACTCTTCTACCCGACTTAGTTTTTTTTTTTTTTTTTTTTTTTTTTTTTTTAAATGACAACTCCCGCAGTAGGGTACAAGCCCTGTGTCACGGGGGACTTTACAAACATACAAGTCACGGACACAAATTACACCCAGACCCGGAACAACAATTTGTGGATCACACAAAGTGGTGTCCCGTGTGGGGATCGAACCCACGACCTCTTGCGTAGCAGTCGGACACACTCCCACCGCGCCACAGAGGCAGTCAAAAGTTCCGAGTCTGGATGCATTTTATGTCCGTTAAATGTACCTATTTGGAAAGACCCCGTAACGCAGGGATATTTCATAATGCGTATTCCCTAGTAAAATTAAAAGAAATTCCCCTTCCTCTCAATAATTTTGTGTGCCAGTGTCGATTTAAAATGTAGGAATGTATGCGTCTTTTAATTTGATATTAGCAGGTAACATTTATTTTAATAAAAATTGGTCACCAATGTGTCAATTATGGAATAGGTTATACCTACTAATGACTACACAAACTACGCAACAACTAATTTAATAAGTTATCACATGCTTCAAATATGTATTCGGGCTTCCACACAATCTTTTGGTAAGAAACAAAAGATCGTGTGATCCGAGGTACCTATATCTATGGATCGCACACATTTTTTTTTTATGTTCTCTAAGGCAATATATTTATACTAATATTAAAAAGCTGAAGAGTTTGTTTGTTTCAACGCAATAATATCAGGAACTACTAGTCCGAATTGAATATCGAAGAAGGCTATAGGCTATATAACATCACGCTACTACCAATAGGAGCGGAGCAGTAATGAAAAGCGTTGTAAAAACGGGGAAAATTTACGCAGATGAAGTTGCGCGAGTCAGCTAGTACCTATATATGTGTATGCAGGGGGTTTTGGGGGTGATAAATCGATCTAGCTAGAAAGATCGGTCATCCAGGTACTTCTACTTATTGTAAGTACACATTTGGTAAATGCTCGACGAACCTTTCCCATCAACTTGCGCACAAACTCATTACCTACCAGTGTTTTTACACGCGGGGCTATGAAAATGATGACATGACATCAATGACTTGTTGAAAATGATAAGTTTATTTTACCTTATTTTTTTTATTCTCATGGAAATCCAGTCGTTTTTCACCTAATTCTTGCCAGTGGTCAGGTACTTATTTATTGCATGGCATTCCTTTATTTTTATACGTTAAACGCGGAGCTGCAAAAATGGCAGCTAAGTTTCCCGCCTTTTTCACAACTCCTTGTTCAGGGTTACTTATTGTTTGAAAGAGGGAGCGGCTTATAAAAATACAACATCAAAGATTAGGAAATAGGAATACTGACTGCAACTGCATGATGCCTTTCGTTGGTTGGATTCTATCAGTGGTGGTCGATTGCCCCACACGCCTCCGAAGATATTTCTGGTGAACACCTCGCGGAAATCGCTTACTCCATTCTCCTGTATTAGTAAGATCAAGTTCAAAACGATACACTTATTTTCACACTTCTACTTTTGAATATGTAGGTTCAATATCACCTCCTTATTTAAAATCAATTTTGATTTTTGATAAAGAGGTGATGTTGTATCTTGACCAGAAAGAAACATCTAAGAATGTTTAATGGACCCATTTCAAAGTTAGATAGGAGTTATCTTTGTTCAATACGATCCGAATTTGAATAACGAGATTTTGCACTAACTAATTTAGTAGCATTAACATTAAAATATCCCCAAACATTAGATAAAAAGCTGATTAACTTTTTTCAAAAGAACTAAATTAATTTTATTCAAGCAGTTTTGTTTGAAGAAAAGGTTTAGTGCAATCATTTTGCTTAAAAATTCAACCCTAACCTTCAGTAGTTTGAGCTTTGCGTTCATTTACATACTTATCAATTAGTCCATTTATACTTATATAGTAGCTAAGTACTATAATAATAATAATATAATAATAATAAATGGACTAACAGACTGATAACTAACTATAGATTAGGTAGAAGGCGCAATTTATGAATGCCTTTCTATGTATAATAATATAAATAAACATAATTTGTATATCATGCTGATTATACAGTTATTTCCCGTTATGCCATTTAAACATTTAGAAATCAGTCGTATAAATAAAAAAGAATGACCCATCCATTGATTATGAGGAGATAGGCTGTTAGTTAGGAGTATACTCGGATATAGAATATATAATTCTATTTCCGAGTATACTAATCCATATTAATATTGTAGGTATTTAATAAATTATTCGAATAAATTAGTTTACACACTAAATAAGTAAAAATTTAAAATAATTATTATTTAGATAAAATCGATGTAAAATAATTCAAATACCAATTAATTAGCGCTAATTAATAGATACTTGTTGGAATTAATTAAGACGCTATTTACATGTGCCCAGATGTCTATCAGTCAATTTATAGGTTTCTCATATTATTATAGAATCTAAATAGACTCATATGAATAATTTACGCTCACCGTCAACTGGTATGCCTATTAACACAACGGGACAATATTTTTATGTAAATAGTAAATTACATAAACCAATAAAACGGTTCCTAGTCAAATAAAATCAAAAACATATGAATAAGGACATTCTAACGAAAGCAAAGAGTGCTACCAACCTCAGTGTAAGTGAAAGTTAAAGTCACTGCCACAAAAATAAATAAACACTTCCACATTCTGAATCTGGTTTTAAAAAATAAACAAAAAAAATAAAAAAGTGCCAATTCAAATTTCGAATTCAGATTTTGGCGCTCGGCTGGCACATGGTCTGTTGTGGTGAGGTTGTCGCGCGCGTTACAAACCGACACATACTGAGATGCGCTCCGTCCACTGTGTTCAAACAACGGACGTGTTTTGGATACGTCAACCCATACCCCACTAGTCCAATAGCATCTTTAAGTATTATTTCACTCGATAGGAAACTAATCAGACGCAATGTCAGAGCCTCACTTAATTGCGATCACGATTTTGAAAAGGGTCCTTAAATATATTGCAGATCGTAAATCGTGTCTGCTATAAAACCCAAATATTTTAAGGATCCGTTCCTTAGTATTTAGGAGCTCTTTTTCTCTAAAACATTTATCAGATCGTTAGTACAAAGTTGTAGGTACCTTATCACTAAGACTACTACAAAATTTTAGGGCACCTATCAATGGCAACAGGTCGTCATTGCAATCAAGATATGATATTAGACAGGGAAGACCATAGAAAAAGACCAAGACAGTAGGTTCCACTCCCGTGTAGCCTACCTACGTCATCTTAATCTGCTGAGTTTTAATTACGCTACGCTTAAAGGCAAAAACTGTAGCTGCTAAAAATGAATTCGAAAATGGCCATGGCGACCTGTCATCATCTACATAGGCAGGCGCGGAGCCACCATCGTGGACACGATGTGCATGCGCACAACATCAATAGGTCTATAGGTTAATGATTGAACGGTTATATCTAAGAGTCCCAGGTAATGCTATATACAAAATTAAATTAAATTGATAAAGTACACACCTGGTTCCTTTTTAAATTGGAATGATATACAATAAGTTTTCAAGCTCATCAAAATTAAAAGTTTCAGACGCTGGATTCTGGATTCGTTTCTGTATATAAGTACTGTACTTTACCTTATATTCTGTGTTTTGGTTATGGTAAAGGTCAATAAAGTTCATGGGGCTGTAGTAGTCTAGTATGGTATTTCAATGGTATCAAAACTTATGAAAAAAAAAAGTCCCCTTTAGGTAGGTACAGTGCCAGTTTTACTGGGAAAGCTGATAATCCTGTTGCCATGATAACACCACTCTTCCAAATGAAATTGATGACTTGTATAGTAGATTATATCGTGAGGTCGAGGACCTTATGTTTTTTTACCAAAACCACAACGTTTGGATAGTTGTATATCCTTATTTGTACGGCGGTGCCGTGAACTCTTAAAATCTGAACCGCTTAAGAAAGATGTGATTCTACATGTTCTCCCAAACTAATCTAATAAAATCACCCAAACTTAAGCGGCGGTAGCCTAATGGCTAAGGCATCGGTCTCGTAATCGTGAGGTCGCGGGATCGAATTCTACCAATTATACTACTGACGTAAACCCACTCCTAACACAAGCCTTTGAGCTTAGCTGGAGGGGTTAACAAGATTGCTAGTAATGTGGGACTCAATCCCACATTGCTAGTTATCTTAAAAAAAAAAAACGAAGTATTATGTCAAAACATTGTTTTATGTTTCCGCACCTTTAAGACATCGTTCTCCGTCGGTCTGTCTGTGATTTATGAGTCGGAAAGATACCTACATAAAATGCTGCAGATTTGCTAAAAAAAGAGCTATGTACTGAAATTCTTCTGTCTTTCCTCGACTCCGATTGAGACGATTCTTAGCTATAGGTATTTGACGAAAACTTGCCGAGCTGTTTTTGGAGATAAGCTGTTTTTTCCTCAATTTGTTTTAGTCTGCTAATGTATTGTCAGAAATTTTGTGTCGGTCTTACAAAATCTGAGGCGATCCCAACAAAATGTATGGCAGGTACTGACTTATGTGCACATTAATATTCTCTGCATGAAGTGGTATATAGCTGACCAATTACTAATTCGGAGACCAGTAACGGTATTTCGTTATTATTAGAGCAACTTTTTGTAGCACTGATTTATAGATACTATCGAGAACTACTTTAATTTATATTAAGGCAATCTCGGTTGTCACAATGGTGCAAAAAATTAAGTGAGATTTAAATTTATTTCTTGGAACGTAATTGCATTTGAAAGATTGAAGTCCTGACCCAGGAATGGCACCCGAGACATCGGATTGCTTTATTCCTGGGTCTCAACCTCAATTTTTTCTTTCAAATGCATGCAATCATGTTATTAATAAAGTAATTGGCAAAAAATATGGATAAAAATTACCGTGGTATACTTAATCCTAAGTCCCTAATGCTTAACATTGATGAAAAAATCAAAACAAAATTATCTGTCTTTTTCTCGAGTTTTGTAACTTTACCATCCAATATTCTACTATGACGAGATGAGAATGTTGTAAAAGTTCGCTTTATAGGTACTTGTAATATGTTATCTTAGGCAGCACGTTGGCAAGTCTTCGATCCGTGATGTTGTCTTTTAAGAACCGATCAAAAGAAGGCTGATCTTTTATTAAGTCTTGTCATTTGACATAACTTTTTAGGTAGGTATTTTGGCAGGTTCACGTGCAAGTAGAACAAATAAATCATCTAGCTATATTCCTGTGGCCACATTTTTTGACTAAGTAGATATGTCTTGGATACACAGATAAATCAGTCTGTACGAAAGAAATGGAGGATAAGGTGTAACGTCCCCCCAACACAAAGCTTCCTTCGACCTTTTTAGTTCAAATACTTAGAAGATTTTAATGAAATAGGAACAAAACCAGAGACATTACTTTTTGAAGAATCAACTTTTCCGAAACAAGCAAACATGTTAATATTAATAAAACTATGATTTAAATTGTGTTTATGTAGTTTAAGCATTGTACCCAAGTTTAGTACCTAAACATTTCTATCTAATATATAAAATTCTCGTGTCACAGTTTTCGTTGCCATACTTCTCCGAAACGGCTTCACCGTTTTTGATGAAATTTTTTGTGCTTATCCGGTATCTATGGGAATCGGCCAACATCTATTTTTCATCCCCCTAAGAGTTTGTTTGTTTGTTTGAACGCGATAATCTCAGGAACTACTGGGCCGCATTGAAAAAATATTTTATTGTTGGATAGTCTATTTATGGAGGAAGGCTATAGGTTAAAACATCACGCTACGACTAATAGGAGCGGAGCAGCAATGAAAAATGTTGTAAAAAAAAAGGGAGAAAAAAGGGAAAATTTACGCAGACGAAGTTGCGCGGGTCAGCTAGTCATGTTATAAAATTATAAGTATATACTACGGGTCTTAATCGCGTAAATATCGGGTACCCGATATCACGGCCGACAGCCGTTGCAGTACGGTCGAAACGTCGGGCAATAAGGAAGGACCTTAAAATATTTACGCAATTATAACCCGTAGTATATATATACTTTATAATGTGTACAAATCGTGAAAGTTTATTAACATTTCTAGCATGGTTAGTATTAATGAAGAAAATCATAATACGGACAAGAGATGTTCGCAGGTGCCGCGTACCAACATTTTGACGACGAACGAGACCGGTCGAGCGGCGAAAGTGATACCTACTTTCCAACAAAACGGCCGGCGCCACAACACTTGACTGTCTTTTTGCACATTCACTTACACTGCATACATCTAAAGAGGTTTAATTATGTTAGCGTTTGCAAATGGATGCTATAAACCTGAACCGTCACGTGGTATGCTACGTTGAAGAATGCTGATGTGTGATTACTACAATGATTCTGTATTCGTAGCCAGTTTAATGGTTAAGAGTTTAAGAGCCATTTACACGATGCAAGTTTCTTGCCTTCATACAAATAAATTGAACACTGGCACTGTGTAAACAAGGCTTTTAGTTTTTGCATTTAATTATTGCTGTACAACTTTTAAAACATTTTTTGTAGGATTTAGGTACCGATGTTTCTTTGTCAGGTTTAGGGCCTAAACCTCACAATAAACAACGATTTTCCTCTGATAAAATAGACTGTAGGTGGTTAAGGTCATAACTCCAAAAACAAATGGTAGGGTGTTTACATACATATCACAAAAAAATAATAATAAGCAGTTGGGGGGTCCGGCGTATACCTTACTCGCCCGACCTCACCCCAACCGATGAGGCTGGCGGATGGTTTCTAACTGCAGGTATTGTAGTGTTCTCGAGTTCTCGTACGTGTACACTACACTACGAAAGCGGTTAAACCAAAAACGTACGGTGCGTTCGTAAACCATATTCTCTCCAAATACAGCGTTGACAGTATGAACAGATTCTGTTGCGTTAGTGCGGAACTCGAATTCAAAAATTAATTAAAATTAATAAAAGATGAATACGGCAAAAACAGTATAGTCACCGTTTTTGCCGTATTCATCTTTACTTTAAAAACAATTGAACGTCGAACAATCAAATGTCTATTTTTTTGACGTGACAACGTCTTACAAAGCACATAAGTCATGTTATTCGACTGGTTGCTAAGCAACTCGAACGGTGATTCTGTCTGCTGATAGGCTGAAGTATTGTAGCCGTCGAGCACTTATGCCTGGATCTACTAAAGCTGTCACAGGCATGGTTGTTTATTACAATGACATCAATGTTTTGACGGTTGCAGTGACATGTGATACAATTGAAAATAAAAAGCTGTCACAGGCATGGTTGTTTATTACAATGTCATCAATGTTTTGACGGTTGCAGTGACATGTGATACAATTGAAAATAAAAAGCTGTCACAGGCATGGTTGTTTATTACAATGACATCAATGTTTTGACGGTTGCAGTGACATGTGATACAATTGAAAATAAAAAGCTGTCACAGGCATGGTTGTTTATTACAATGACATCAATGTTTTGACGGTTGCAGTGACATGTGATACAATTGAAAATAAAAAGCTGGCACAGGCATGGTTGTTTATTACAATGTCATCAATGTTTTCATAATTATGACGTTATTACTGCAAAATTACACTAAAAAATGTATCGTCCGTAAACTGACTTTACAGACAACCATTTTCTTTTTATTGAATGTTTTCGTGTGAAAAAAAATTACTCTGAAATCTGACACCATGCAGGTTTAATTTTATTCAAAGTGGCCAGTAGTTTATAACGGCTATTCCATTTTGATCAAAACACTGTACGTACGAGTGCTATTGTAGGGAGCCGACCAACTGAACCTATCTAATT
Source organism: Herminia tarsipennalis (assembly GCA_945859575.2). Taxonomy (NCBI): domain Eukaryota; kingdom Metazoa; phylum Arthropoda; class Insecta; order Lepidoptera; family Erebidae; genus Herminia; species Herminia tarsipennalis. The sequence goes on from OX243835.2 coordinate 10,233,837, forward strand.
TGTGACGAAAGGCATGATATGGTGGAGATCGGGGCGTCAGCCAAACCCCACGTGCAGTGTACAGAACAATATTATGCAATGTTGTTTTTAATACGTGAAAAAAAAAACAAAATTAAAAAAACGTGAATCCTATGTAATGTACTACTTTTCTGATAGGTACCTAATTACGCTATAACCAATAGAAGCGGAGCATCAATGATAAATGTTGCTAAAACGGGCAAATTTTAAGCAGATGACGTTGCACGGGTCAGCTAGTAAATATATAAACGATTAATCGAATCGAGAAACGCTTAATATTGATAGTTCAAGCACGCACACCTCTTAAACAAGTTAAGAAAGGAGGAAAACGTTTGTAGGTAAAAGGGAACGTCATCATTTCCTTTTACTGTTTTTTTTTCCTTATTTTAAAATTAAAATTTGCTGCCTTAATAAAAATAAAATAGAACGATAAAAATAAAACAAATAGTTCTTATTAAATAACCTTGTAATTATATTACGACAAAAATACTAAAGAATAAAATAATTTAAAAAAATAAAAACCCGCCTACAAGATACGATCTAATAAGGAATTCAACTGACATAGTTGTACCTATGTAAAAGTTTTTATTGTCCAAAAAAATTTATACTGGCAATTTAGTCTGCAGCATCATTTGATTCTTGCAGGCAAGGGCCAACGATTACACCCACCAAACACTGGTTCTTGAAGTTAAACAATACATGGTGCTTCCGAACAAAGATCGACATTTCAAAAATGTAAATATTTAACAAATACGTTAATAATATTTAGCCTAACAAGGGTTCAGAAGGCTAAATATTACTATTACGAACAATATTACTAAATTCAAGTCCAGAGACCTAACAAACTTCTAGTCCTCTCTTATATGTATCTATAACAATATTTAATAACATTCAAAGAGAAATACGAGGACTTCTATTTAAATTTTTCAGGCATAATTAGGGTTCCGTACCGAAAGGGTAAAACAGGACCCTATTACTAACTCAAACTCTCAAACTCAAATATCTTTATTTCGTAAAACCAAACCAATGGTTATTTGAAAACCTCAAATTAATACATATGTACTAAAATAATAATAAAATTATGATATATGTTTGAAAAAAAACAAAATGAAGTTAGGCGGCAGTTCCAAGTGTAAAGCTCATGAGAAGAAATTCTTGGGTCATTCTTATGAAATCATCAAGTTTTTCTTTACAAAAATAATTTTATTGAACGAACCGGTGTGTTTGGTGGGTGTAATCGTTTATAAATGAATAAATAAGACTTCGTCGTCCGTCTGTCCGCCTGTAACCAGGCTGTATCTCATGATCCATGGTAGTTAGACAGTTGAAATATGTACACACAGATGATGTATTTCTGTTGCCGCTATATCAACAATTAACAGAATAAAATAAAAATTTAGGAGGGCTCCCATACAGCAAACGTATTTTAACTTTTGCAAGTTTTTGCTCGATTTGATAACGGCAACAGGATATTGAGTTAAATTATTCCGTTTAAAAATAAATAATATAATACTATTATTTAAGGATGGAAATTATTCATGATATATATAGGATTCCGTAGCCAAAATGGCAAAAAACGGAACCCTTATAGTTTCGTCATGTCCGTCTGTCTGTCTGTCTGTCTGTCTATCCGTCCGTATGTCACAGGCATTTTACTCAGAGACAACATCTCAATGAATATTGATGAAAGGTGTCTTATAGTGGCCGCTACGTAGTTTAATAGCTAAATAATAAAAATAAATATTTTTAGGGGGGTCACTCCATACATGTAACAGAAGTTGATTTTTTTTTCGGCTTTCATCAACGTGTTGCACATCATTCGATAGGTCTTTTAAAAACATATTAAGGTTTCTAATAAACTTTTTGGTTGAGTGAATATTTTTGGAAATAATCGCTCCGAAAGTAGCATTAATCGTGTCCCCCCCCCCCCCGCCTAAACTTTTGAACCGTGTAACCAAAAAATATGGAAAAATTCACAAAGATAGCTCTTAACAAATACTTTAAACTAAAATTATTTCAGACTTAATCGGATATACCGACATTGAGTTGTAGCCGAAAAACTGATTTTCTCAACAAAAAGGCGTAAGTACAAATAGAAGAAGAATAAAATGCAATTATTTAAGGCTGCGGAATCCTACACTGAGCATGGTCCGACATGCTCTTGCCCGGTTTTTATAGATAATGGTTACGAACCCTTCGTGCGCGAATCCGACTCGCACTTGGTCGGTTTTTTTATGGCACATCATTCGACAGGTCTGTTAAAAATAATTCTAAGACTTTTTTTTTGATTAAGTGTATATTTTCAAAAATTTTGAGTCGCAATAAAGAAAGTCGCAAAACTTGTGTACAATTTATCTTTTAAACTGTATGGCCAAAAAATATGAAAAAATTGCAAAGGAAAAAAATCTTTCAACTAAATTTATTTTTAACATAAGTCTTTGAGTTATTAGCGACATGATTGGATGTACCGGCTTTGAGCTAGTGCTTCTCAACATAAGCACACAAGCAAGATACACTTTTTCAGATAGTATTATTTAATATGTAGTGCATTTCTTTGAAGGAACAGCTGCGGAACCCTACACTGAGCATGGTCCGACATACTTGCCCGAATTTTATGTATCCAGTGACACTCGCTTCATCAAAATGAATCTAATTGAGACGTAGGTATAATTTATTAAAATCGGTTGAGCTCTTGAGGAGTTATGAACGGACAAAAGAACATTTAAAGGATACATATAATTAAAACACATAACCCTTCTCTACAGTCAGGTAAAAAGAGGACTAAATGTGTAAAGCGTACCTCTAGGGTGCGTCTGTGGATGTTTGTTATGCACGGGGCACTTCAATAAGTGGGTAGTACCCGCCGATAAAGTACGACATTACTGTAGTACACTAATTCATAGACGCGAGTTGTCAAAAGGAAAATAAACAAATGGACAAACATATAGCAAGTAAGAAAGAGAGAGCGTCATACAGGTCCCGAACCTATTAGGGACTCCAGCTCTCACAAGGCTTCAAGTTTATATTACTTAGGTACCTCAAAACTTATAAAACTAATATTGTAACTTTTTGAGAGAAGTAAAAATATATTATTATTATTATTGTTAATCGCAGTGCTCGAAATTGTGCCCAGGATTATTTCGAGCATTGGTCAATTCATGGTCCGCTCCGCCACTCTCGGCGTTTGTGGAAACGCAACCTTATCGTGGAGCTGCGTTTGGCATTAAGTGTTTGTTTTCCAGTTCTAAATATGGCTACACTTTAGGTATCATACCTACAAACTACACAGCTCAACAAAAAAACGATATGCGGTTTTCTTAATTTGCTTTTATAACTAAGTACGTTGGGTCGTATAAAAGTCACGACTTGGTAATAAAATCTTGGGCTGAGTCCCTCAGGTTGATCATAAAAATAAAGTAACAACATATTGATTTCAAATTATAAACATTTTAATGTATAAAAGCACCACTATAACAATTTAAAAATAGTAACATTAGGTAAAATATAATACCAACATCACAAGAATACCTATAACTAAACTAAGGTTTCCTTGTAAAGTAGATCTTAAATTACTACTTTGTAAGATATAAAGTAAAAATACTAAAAATAAATTATTAAAAATTAAAACAAATTTTATCGTGATAGGGATCACAGTTGTAGCCTAAAGAGCATTGTAGACTTAAGTTAAAATTGTAGTTACCGAAACATTGATGTATAGACCTGGACCGTGTCATCCCTTTCAAATAAAAAATAAATATTGACTGCAAAGCGTGAAAGAAATAAAAAGCTCGTGTGGCCTTTGACAGATATTGTACGTTGTCTCTGTGTAGAGTGGTAAATTTTGTGAGGTTATGGCACAGTCCTGGTTTATACGTCAATGATTGACGTATAGACCAGGACAGCGCCTAACCATGGATGGCAGGGTCTAGGTTTATACGTCAATGACTAATCTAAACAATGTGCCGCAGCTATTCAAATTTTTAAAAATTATAAAAATACGTTTAATTTTTCTTTATATTGTCTCTGGAAAGCTTTCATAGTGAAAGAAAATATTTAGAATATAAAGCACATGTCCAACTATTATTATTATGTTCTTATTTTTATTTTATCAAATTAAAAAATAGTCATAGTTTATGAAAAACGATTGAAAAAGTCATGGATGATTTAGACTCTCTTTGATGATGAATTGCTAAACTTTTTCTTATACGGCAATTTATTGTCGTCAAGATAAAATCAAATGTAGCGATGACTCGTTGTCAACTATATCTAATGACGTACCTAACTTTATATTACAAAAAATATAAAAATACATTCACGAAGGTTATACCTTCCATTTTATCCTTTATTCAAATATTACAAATATTCCACGTGGTTGTCATTACCAAAGCACAAAGTACAGATAGAAGGTAACCTTCATACAATGCACTTTTATAAAGGAATCTGTTATTCCATGTTCGTGAACGCTGATTATGTGTGAGTTGCTCGAGCGAAGCAGTGCCAGATGTAGGAGGAGTAAGCTGGGGTCCTCGCCCTGGGCGCCACGTTGAAGGGCGACAAATAGCACGCCTTATGGTATATAATGTTTTGTTGAGGGGGTGCCAAATGCTGTCAAGGGGCGGTATATCGAGTGAAATCAATTAAGTACGTAAGCAAGGTGAAGGGGCGCCATCTTCAAGTTTTTTCCCCGTCTCGAAATATTCTATCTCCTGCATACAGTGCCTATGTATGACTGTTACCTTCTGTACTCGGTACTTAATGGTAAAAACGTGCAACAGCAATTTACTGCAAACTGATACAAAGAAGTTAACAAACGCAGAATATTTTCTATTTTTTAAACAAAACAAATAATTAAACAACAATATTTACATTAAATAAAATGAACACTTAGGCAGTAGTCATTGAAATGTATTCCTTAATTTCTAATGGTAATCTGCACCACCGGCCTGTCCGAAGATAGCGTAATGTAAACTAAAAATAAGTTAAACGAAGTTAATTCTTAGAATACCTAACTTAAAAAATATTCTAACTGTCACCATTTCTTGCTGTTTGGCACTCAACTAGATTTAGACATAAATTAGGCTTTGATTTATATATTGTCTAGATGGAGAGTTCCCTCAAATTACCAAAAAAATGTAGTCAATGTTTTAGAGAAGACTTTGACGTTTGACTTTCGTGTAATAAGTATTACTGTCAAATGTAGCATAAGTTTTGACAGGCGAACGGCTTCCGTTTGAGGTACCGAACTGGGAATCTAGACATTATATATTCAATGTTATTACTTTATTAGGTATCTTTTATCTTTGCAATAAGTACCTACTAAACTAAATAAGGTCCTTGACTATTAGGTAGATTATTTTATAGCTAAAATTGAATTTCTGCACATGTCAATCATTATTAATGAATTTGTAAACTTAATTATCTCATGAAATTGGTAAATTATACCTATAATTATTATTTTTATACCTATCTTGTAATTAGGTAGGTATGTAGGATATCATTATGCAGTTAATAAGTACCTATTTAAGTGGAATCCATACTCTGAATACCAATTTGAAGTCAATATATTTGATGGTGAAACCTGTCAATATAACTTCAATAATAATATATTGAGACTACTCACACGGCGCCATTTGATCGCAAACTAGGCAATGCCTGAACTATGACAACCTGACAACTGATAAACATACTTATATTTTTCTAAATACATACATATTATAGATAAATTACAGTCAGACACAGAATAACCCATCGTGCTCATCACACAAAGTTTTATACTGGGTAAGGATCGCACCCGCGACCTCTAGTATAACAGTCAGTTTCACTAACCACTAGAACAGGCCAATCATAATATATCTACCCATAAAGTAGGTAGCTTAATCAAGGACTTATTTTGACTGAATAAAACTAGGTAGGCACTTCGTTTAGAAATAATTATGTATACTAAGGCTAATTGCATTGGTCCAAGCGATAAAAATTCAGTGCCGTAACTAGTCTTTTATGCGCCCGGTGCGAGCTTATATAATTGCGCCCTTGATCCTGACGGTCATTTCTGCACCCTGTGCAGCACAGCTGTCGCTGCCCTAGTTACGGCAATGCTTTAATTTTCTAAAATATTATACTTCTATTTACAATAACCAATCAGAAAGCTTCCTTCTTTACTTATAAGATATGTGATAAAGAATTAATCAAACTCCACCCAGTAGTTTTTAGTTGTAGTTTTTTTTTCCGAAAAATAAAACTTTAAATCGTCCTCCTGAAAGTTTCACAAAAAGTCGCTTAGATCAATTAGCCTTAGGTACAACCGTCGAGATGTTTATAGAACTACGAGTATTATTTCAGATATGGGACTAACTGAAAATAAGGTAGGTAGGTACTTATATACATTTGAACACTTGTCACTATCTCTGTTATAAATTATATTTACAATACTAAGAAACTAATATATTGTTCATAGTTTATGAGACTCACTTGTATATTATATATATAAGTACATTATTATTTGTAGAAGTACCTACTATCAATGTGGTACTTGCACTGAAAAGGATAACATTATTAGAGCTATCCTTTTAATATTGTATAATGATATGTGGTATAATGATATATGTCAATTGTTTTTATTTGAATTCCTAAATAATATTTTATATCATTTTTTAAGTGACCTGACACCAAAACAATTTATTACAAACTTCTTTCAGCATTCCTTCGTTCTTGTTTATTATTTTTTCGTTTTCTAATAGTAGCAAACAAAATAGTCCGAAACTGTCTATAGCAAACTTTATTACAAAAATTGTTGTAAGTAGGTAGACACCTAGAAGGTAGAAACATACTATCAAAACGCAACGCCACACCACCCCATCCAACAAAACTCAGAAACATATAGAAAACACGCCATGTTATCACACGCACCACCATGCGTTAACATCCAGTCGAACTTGATTGGCGTATTGCTAGGAGAGGGGAACTCACACTACCTGACGCTTCACACGCATTGTGTGTCTAGTTACCACACGAAGCCCCGCGACAGTGTCAGTAGCTAGAGAACCTTCGTGGTGTAAAGATTTAAGCCTTTTAGATTTCTTTTAAATATCAGATGAACAATAAATTAAACTTGTGAAACGGTACCCAGTATTATATGATATGAGTTGAGGCCAATATCGTGTTGCTATTAGAAACTACTCTTGGGAAGATTTTTATTAGATTTACAAAATACATATATACCCAAAATCTACAATCCCAAAGTCTTTTAATAGTAAATCCAAGGCTACGTCAATACTCTTTCGCCTTTCACAATGCTATGACACTGGCAAAACGTATTGTAGTGTCGTGTGGCGTGTTGTATATTTACACGATTCGCATCAGGTGTCGACACGTCACATCGCGTGGCATTTCAGTAGTATGTTTCCACCGTAATTGTAACTATGTAAACTTTTTTAAGCCCACATACTCTTTGTATGGATATGAATTTTATAAAATAGTATGTAAACATAAGTAGATAGGTACCTTCATGTTACTGCATGACACTGTATTATAATTACTAATTAATGATCATTGTAATTAATGTAAAGGTTTTGATCGTATGTGTTTTTATAATAAAAACATATTAACAGGTAAAAAAGTAAGATACTGACTAAGAAGATTATAGGTATTATAGACACTTTGTTATATCGATAATTACGTACATTTGTATACATTTATAACATTTTATTATGTACAACTACAACATACTAACGACTAATTTAATTTTTAGGAATAACCTTTTTTTTAAATTAATTTGGCATTGACAACCTCCCCGTCAACGTTTTGTTATGGATTAATTACCACAAAGGCAAGTATCCTTTAAATTAGCTCTTAGCCATGGCAAATACCGTGTGATCCTTGTATACACTCCTGGATATCCAGGTCGACCACAGCCAACACCCCACGATACGATTCCTGAAAATAAAATAAAAAACAATTAACGAACATTACTTCTCGCGACATCTGTTGATTCTAATACAAACTAAGAAGGCCCGAATTGTAGTACAAGATGGCACTGATATAAGTAACTAAAGTCGGCCCGTAATCCCGTAGACAGTGTCCTTTTCACACGGTACGGTTTCAAGCCGGCGGCGCCGGGTATCCGGGTGCCGGCTACCCGGCGGCGAATGTTTAGCTACCGGAACGACGAAAGCCTCTAGTGAAAGCTACCGTACATCGCCATATACTTCGCGCCGGTAACCGGGCGCCAGTTTCCCGACGCCCGAACCGGAACGTGTGAAATCGTATACGTATTCTCCTTTGTAGGTATTATTATGTTCGTAAACTTTTGCAATTTGATTTTTTTTACACATTATAGAACTTTATAAGCTACGGGTCTTAATCGCGTAAATATTTTATTTAAAGGCTAAATACCTTCGTTTATTGCCGGACGTTTCGACCGTATTGCAACGGCCGTGGTCACGGGTCTACCCGTGACCACAGTACAATAAACAAAGGTATTTAGCCTTAAAATAAAATATTTACGCGATTAAGACCCGTAGCTTATAAAATTCTATAATTTGTAGGTATTTTCTGTCATCTACCTAGTATGTCTCTCTACTCAGTCTTTACAGAATTAATAATATTAAATACACCATGTAAAACATGAAACTGACTTGGCATAAAATAAATAACATGGAAATCAAATAATTAATTGATCTGAATCAGAAGTCAGAAGCATAGCAAGTAACCAGAAGTATCTACATAAGTGTTAACCCTAAAGACCATTTATATGCTTTATTAAAATATATATATTACGGCTCTTAATCGCGTGAATAATTTAAGGTAAAAAACCTTAAATTAGTCAGTCTTCTAAAAGTCTTCCCGTGACCACGGCCGTTGCAATACGGTCGAAACGTCGGGCAATAAACAAGGTATTTTACCTTAAATTATTCACGCGATTAAGACCCGTAATATCTATATTTTAATAATGTGTACAAATCGTGAAAGTTTATCAACATTTATATGCTCTTTGGTCCAGTCAATGCAACTCTCCAGGGCACACTGGCTGATTTTATTATTTTCATATGTTTTTTTGCTAATTGACACTAAGGATTGTCCTTGTTTTGTCGGTTTGGGGCATTATATACAGTTACATTATAGGCATATATTTTTTGTGTCAATGATAGGTACATACCAATGATTTGGAACTTATCACCCTGTTGTATGAGCAATGGACCGCCACTGTCTCCTTGACAGGAATCTGTAGACGCTCTGCCAGCACATAACTGGAAGGAAACATGATACAAATTTTAAGGATACACATCAGCGGACGTCCCCACTATGTTCAGACGATTAATTTATCGTTGGTCCACTGTCGCCTTTAGCTGTTCCAATCATAACGACTGTCGTGCTAGCCGGTGTGACAGTCTATCATCACTGCAAAAACGTCGTAAACGACAGTTAATCGTGTCGTCCTACATGTGAACACCTCCATCTAAATAACTACTGTAGTCACGTCATAGTGAGAACGTGCTCTTAGACATCAGGGGGAGGGCTAAATACTTTGAAACCAAGCTTTTTTTTTCAAAAAGTGTGTCGACATGAATCATCATGAATAATATCAATAAAATAGATTCAGCACAAAAAGCTTATCGATCGTCATTCGAATTCAGCATACAAAGCTACTGTCCTCCGACTGCCTCTGTGGCGCGGTGAGTGTGTATCCGACTGCTACGCATAAGGTCGTGGGTTCGATCCCCAGCTAGGATAAAACATTGTGTGATGAGCACGATGGTGTATTCTGTGTCTAGGTGTTATTTATCTAATATGTATGTATTTAGAAATATAAATAAGTATGTTTATCAGTTGCCTGGTTTCCATAGTACAAGCTCTGCTTAGTTTGGAATCAGATAGCGTTGTGTGAATTGTCCCAAGATATTAAAAAAAAAAGCTCATACTTTGTCACAGAGTTATACCTAAGGTACTGCAGAGTTATACCTAAGCAACATTTTTCTCGGTGATGCGTTCATGTGGGTGCTACTTCCCGTATAAACGAAACGCGCTTCGATGTTTCATTTCGTTAAAGCATATTAAGGAATATCGAGGATCCGAAGGTATCTACCACTCGAGCTGATGAGAATAGGTTCTGGTCGAGGACCTGCCCCTTATTTCCCTTATTGTGTTCTGTCTGTCAATCTATTGCAATTGTTTTAATGAGGGTATTCCTTCACTACATCAATCGCTGGGACTCACAGATCAAGGATGATTTGTGAATTCCTGCTTATTTATCATTTCAAGATGGATTGGATACAATCATAAATTTACAACATATTGTGTCTCTTACCATATTATTAGTGATACGCGACGCTCTATACTTCATGCCGCGGCACTTGTCGAGGGACAGGATCGGCACTCGTACCTCTTGCACGACGGCAGGCAGCTGTCCTCCCTCGGACGTCCGCCCCCAGCCGACCACCACTCCTTCCTTGCCAGATGGATCAATTGCTGAAAAGGGATACCAATTCTTATAATTATATGTCTTAAATGTCTTGAGACAACACACAGGCTATCTGATTCCAAACTAGGCAGAGCCTGTGCTATAGCAAGCAGACAATTGCTAAAGGTGCCCACTTCTTATATATTTAACTAGCTAACCCGCGCAACTTAATCTGCGTAAATTTTCCCCGTTTTTGCAACATTTTTCATTGCTGCTCCGCTGCTATTGGTCGTAGCGATGTTATATAGCCTATAGCCTTCCTCGATAAGTGGGCTATCCAACAGTAAAATCATTTTTCAATTTGGACCCGTGGTTCCTGAGATTATCGCGTTCAAACAAACAAACAATCTCTTCAGCTTTATAATATTAATATAGATAAATCTATATTGGTATTACAATTAGGCCGTCGATAGTAAATAATTAACTTGAAGCAGTGGCCAAAGGGGAGACTATAGCCCAGTCATTATAGTAAGTTCACCTCGGAATTCGAGATACCCAGCTGTAAGTCTGTAAATACTTGTATATTGACACCCTAAAAGTTGTCTCAAAACCTACATATGGCAGGGTGTACGCAACTATTAAATTACAAGGTCACAAAGGTCACAAAAATCGGTTTTTTGCGCTTTTTTTGTAAATATCTCATTTCCTATGGGTTTTTAGCTATTTGTATTAATATTCAATATTGTAGAATACAAAATTCTCTACAAATTGTTTCAATTTTTTTTTATACGGTGAACCGTTTTCGAGTTAGAGGGCGGAGAGCGCACGGTTACAGCATCACTTCAGGTCAACCGGTGCCTCCGGTCGAAAACGCGCCATATGCAGTTGATGAACTATCGATAAATCAATGATTATAAATATTTGTCAATTTTTATTAACTATTATATTGTATTTTATCATTTTTTTCCTAACCTATCCACTTCTAATTCAGTATTAATTTATTTAACAACACTTACCTGCCCATGTAATTGCAGAATTGTTAATGAAAATACCTAGTCTAGCCATAAATATTGTTACGAAGAAAAAACATTTTTTTTTATTGCAAATAATATTTATTACTTTTACAGTGTAACTAACACACTGTACGGCTCCATACCAACTTTGTGTAATGCAATCACAGCGATTCGGTTTTCTTTATCACCCCACTCCATTTTAATATAGCAAAATATTGTACAATGTATTGGCGCCAAAATTAGAAAATACAATAAACAATCGTATAAAAATGACAGATTCCAAATTCAAATGTAATATCTTTCTTATTTTTAATTGTAACAGTATTTATGGCCAGACTAGGTATAGGAATTATATTTGAATTTTAACCTAATTAAAATTAATAACTTTTTACATGATGCAAAAAAAACAAATAAATTATGTAGTAATCTTTTTATTAAAAAATATCATTCAATACTTTTATTTTTATTAAAAGTAAAAAAATTGAATAAAGTGTACAAAAACTACAATTTATTATTTTAATCATCTTCTTCCTCGTCTTCGTCGTCTTCCGGCTGCTGGTAAATTTCAAACTGGTCTTCATTATCGTCTTCAACGACATTTGTCTCAAGTTCTTCCATGGTTTCGGAGTCAAAGGTTCCATCTTCGTTAATGTCGCTCTGATATGGTAGAGCATTGAGACAAGCTTGCCCATTACATTGGCCACAAGCTAAAGAGCATTGCAAGCCCGCTTTTGCCGCCGAAAATTGTATTTAGCAAATCTTCGGGAGAAGGTGGTAAAATTGACATTATAGGCTCCAGAAAATCGTTTCGCATTGCCCAACCCCATACCTGGGGTTCCAAATCATGCCCTAACCAAGTTTGAACTTGATAATATACACTGTTGAAATGTTGATGAGCAGCTGCACTTGTTGGTGGAATATTTGAAAGCTGCACCGGTTTATTAAGTTTTGTAGACTTGACGTAATGCATATAACGAAGATGATCGAGACTTTTCACAGATTTCGGAACATTATAGACTGCCAATAATTTCTGCCAATAATTTAAGTTTTTCCCTTAACCATTTTTTAATTTTAGGCAACGGTTAACAGTATTATTGAATAGATATATATTTAATGCATGAAGAAAATGATAAAATATAATATAATAGTTAATAAAAATTGACAAATATTTATAATCATTGATTTATCGATAGTTCATCAACTATATATGGCGCGTTTTCGACCGGAGGCACCGGTTGACCTGAAGTGATGCTGTAACCGCGCGCTCTCCGCCCTCTATCTCGAAAATGGTTCACCGTATAAACTTTTTTTTTTGCCAAAATTTGTAGAGAATTTTGTATTCTACAATATTAATAATAAATACAAATAGCAAAAAACCCTAACGCTCCCGATCCTCTTTGATTCTTGTAAAAAAAAATGAATAAACAGGCATTGACTTTAATACTCACACGAAGGCGGCAGACAAACAGGCTTGATAATCCTGGAGAAGTTAACAGGTTTGCGAAGTTTCAGTAGGGCTATGTCGTTGTTGTACGAATCGGGATCGAAGCTGCGATGACGGACGATGGAAGTCACCGCGCGCATGATGGCTGCACTCTCGGTCGTAATCGTTTGGTCGTGGTCGCCCAGGATCACTCGGATCTTCGAACGCTTTAGTCTGGAACGGAAAATTATTGGAAATCTGTTATATTATCTATAAATATGTAGGTTTACGTACCTATATTTTATATACCAACCTTCCTAATCCCCACATTTATTTTTAAAGATAACTAGCAATATGGAAATGACGGCCTACAATACTCCCCTCTACTTGGAGGGGAGTATTGTGGGCTAGCTCAATGTTTTGTGTTGAGAGTGGGTTCACCTCGATAGTATAATGGGTAGATAAATTCGAACCCACGATCTCACGATTGCGCGTCCAATGCCTTCGCCATTAGGCTACCGCCGCTTTTAATTAATATAAACGTGAAATTTGCGACCATGGAAAATTTGTGAGTATGATTGGATATCCACTAACAGACATGCACATTTGGATGTATGGATGTTTATCAGTCTTTCTAAACTGCTTTTGACGAAATTTTATCTACAGTAGCCAACTACCTAAAATATTGCTTATGCTTATACTAGCACAAAACCTATATTTTTTGCTTTTAACGAAATAGCAAATAGCTTATATTTTATTGCGATATCAGACGTCTTCGTTATCTCTTGGAAAAATACGACGAATACGGTTTTACACATTTTTTTTTTTCATTAAGTTTGATTGTTATTACAACGCGCAACGGCATCTCTTCTATTCAGCCATCATTCTTCAACCCTAAAAACACTGAGTGTGGTTAATGAGGATGTACTTATGAGGAACGGGATGATGCTGAGGAAGTATAAGAATTACTAAGTATGAGAATGAGGATGATGATAGTTTGATGAGGAAGAGGGTGACGAAGAGGAAGTTTCTATATTTTTGAAGCAAAGCTTTTTTTTATGCAATAGCATTTAAGTATATTTAAAAATAACGTGCAAGTGCATGTCGGGCCATGTATAATCGGCTATTACCTACTCGTAAACTTGTAAAGCCTACTTAGCTATGATCCTATTTTATTTTCCTTTTAATTTCACTATATACCACCATTATTATTTACATACTCGACCACAACCATTTAGCTGGCAGGAGCGCCCCTGCCAGCTTGACTCTAACAAAAATGAGCACTCTAAAGCTTAATATTTCACATACGGATCCCTAAATGGAAAAATCGTTTGAACTTACCTCCAATATATTTAAAAGACCTATCCAACGACACCCCACTCGATGGAGTAGACGAGAAAAACAAACTCAACCCTACTTTGCATGTAGGCGCGAATTTTTTTCAACCTAGCTATATAGTATGTAGATAATAGATACAAAAGTTATCAAAAACTGACCTACAATTAGTTGCAGTAGGTCATATTTCCGCCCGGAACAAAAAATATTCCCATTTATTAGCAGGCAACATCAGTTGTCTGTAAAATCATAACGAGTGCCAATTACATACGAAAAATGCCTCGAATATTAATAAGTGTAGTATAGGCCGGAAAATAATGGATCTATGAATAACAATCGGTCTGTTATGAATTATCGCAATGCAACGTTGCATGTCGACCACTCAAATATGCGCATGCGATCTTCCACGTAGGGTTAGATAACGTTTAGTTACGTGTATACCGCATCTGGACACTCGACAAAATGTAGGTATGATGCAAATACGTCATAATATATATTACGCACGCAATCGTAAATTCCTTCAGGTGAACGTGTACCATGCTTGTGTGAGTGAGATAACCGGTAACCAGGGGGTTTAGACAAGGTACATTCGTTCCGTGGCGAATTCGATAACGCCGTACTAATCATTCGCAAAAAAATTGTCTATGGTCTCTACCGCAAACGTCAAATTCTATACTTTATTTCTTTTCCTTTCACGATATTGCTATTCGAATGTGACTTTGTCTAGACCCCCAGGTCTCAACTGAGAAGGGGTGCGGCGCGTTTTACATTTGCTTCAGAACTATTTTTGATGTTGAATGATTTTTTAAATAATTAAGTTTAAAGAAAGTATAGAACCACACTTTAAAAAAGTAAAACAAAACTTGATAGTTTCCGTTGTTACAACGCCACCTATCAGAGACTTTCATCAGCCAATAGATGGCGTTGTACAATTTTACCAAACTGCCCCCCTCCCCTCAGAATTTTTTTTTGGGGACCCACCCCGTCGTGCGTACTACGGTGTCGGGCGAAACTAAATGCACCTTCCCCCCTTCGTAAACATGTTAGATCCAGCACTGTCATTTGCCTAACGTGCTTCCCCCCAGAATGAAATCCTGTTCTCAAGTTCAAGGTGTTTACGCCTACCGACCACAGTGCCCCTTGAAGTTGGACTTGAGGGCAAAATAGAGTACCTACGGTACGAATTCATTGACAAACAACATAATGTTATGTTTCTAGTTTCTGCGAGTAAGGGAAGTCCACCGATAAGTTACAACTTCCCTATTTTAAGGAGTTGGGTTCTTATTATTATACGAATCTCTGCTCTTAGTAAAACATGCAACCAGATTTCGAACTCGCGAGTTTAGGTGTATAGATGTGGGATATGTTGTAGATTTGATTTGACTTGATTCAGGATTTAGTTTGAAAGGCGCTTAACATCTAATAATTAAATCAAATTTAAAAATCACTCAGAAATTCGCTAGTGCTGTCATTTAACTCATATCTACTTTAGTGAAATAAAGACATAGATAGGTACCAATTAAATAGAATACTCACTTTCGAACACAATGCGCAGCTGTGAGCACATACTCCTTGGTAAGAAGAGAAGCTCCGCAATGGAACTGGCCGTCATAGACAAGCCTCGCCATCCATGGATACCTGTTGGTGCCAGCGGGCATCCCACCCACAATGCGGTTCTCCTGGTTAGGCCCACCGCACTCTAGAAAGTGAATGCAGTTTATTGAACCTTGATTGTCGTACTTGAATATTTCCTGCTGCACTCGACTGTATCTACTATCGCGATCTAGTAGGTACTTGTACAGTCACAGACAAATCGTTTAACTTTCAACTCAGGACAACAAAAAAGGACAATGTTTCTATTATCACAGCATAAAAATTATATGCTTATGAATGTGTGTTATTAAACTGTGATTTGAACTTGACTTTGCTTCATAAAAATTGATAAAAAATTTAAAAATAATAAATCAATATTTTTATTAATAAAAAAATTAATAATATTGAGCTTATTATGTGCTTCAACAAATCAAAATTGAACTAACAGTTTAATTATCATGTTATTTAACGTTAGTTGACGACAAATGATAACAGGATTAATTATTATTAGCTAATATCTACACTTCTGTAATGCAGTTTTAACAATTTCTTTTAAACTACGTGTTAATTCTGGGGATACTATAATATACATTGACTTATTTTTTTGAAACCGAATAAGTATTTACAATTTACAATGGAGCTTCGATGTTGAAATTTGGTTTAGGTAGCTAAACAACGTATGTTTCTGACTGTACTTGCTGTTACACTCGACTGTACTATCACTAAGAAACAGTTGAACGAACTTATTTTTATGACAAAAGTTAAAAAGTGGTTCTGCATTGAAATACAAAAGATGTCCTACGTTATTTGTAAATGTAGGACGACAATAAAAAATGAAACCAATTCATCAGAAGTTCCTTCTCGAATATACCGAGGTTTTAATGTACCTACAAAATGTCTTTTTTTTCTTCTACCACATTCGAATAGAAACAGACGACAAATAGCTTCAGAAATGCTATATACGTTTAAAATTTAATATTTTAATAAAAAAGCTCATTCAACTGATATGTTTAAATCAATAAAGATATGTTAGCATTCCATCACAATAAACATAATCCATAAAAACCTTTAAAATGTAATATATTATAAATGTTTAGAAAAAAAATAATAATATTATGTCACTAACGATTAGTAGAAATCTGTAAATAAATAAACTAAGTTCATTACACGACATAAAGTGAAGTGAGTGTAACTAAATTAACAAGCGAGAAATTAAAATTAAAGTGCTATTTAGTAAATAGTAATGAGACAGTATTGTACAACAAAAATTAAATGTATGACAGAATTGTGTACATGTCTTAATATTATACTTTCTAAGAATAGATTAGAAAGGATTGAAAGGAATAACTAAATACTGGGTAGGTATTAATTAGGAAGGGTTTTAATCACTTAAAAAAAAATGAAGGTTGTAAAAAAAATTTTTTTTTTTTAATTATCTACAGTTACATATTTTTCTTTACACCGTTATATAATTCCATTCAACAAGAAAAAAATGGTTGTCTGTAGTCGGTTTACGGAGGATAATTTTACGTGATAACGTCATGGGAAAACATTGATGACATATCACCATTCGCGTTGCTTAGAAACCAGTCAATTTCGCGTTACTTAGCAACTAGTACATAACGTGATTTTTTTTTCGTGCGTGCACCCGGTCATCTATTTATAAAATATCGTTTTAGGTATGTACATTTTCACAAGGCAATTTTTAATAGATAATAAAATATAGTAGGCCAACTTAGAGCGACATTGACGTACAGATATTTTCAACGGAACTCGTTGAAATCTTTTGTTTTTTAAATTAATATAATAGTATCTATAGTTTCAGATATTAATCTGCCTATTTGTATCAGAACTACAATACAACAGACAGACGCAGACGTCATCGAATTTATACTATTGTTTTATTTAAACACTTTTAAAAAGGTCCAGGCTATTTCTTAAAATAATAATGTACCTACTTGTTTCATTTCATATGATTCATGTTATTTTAAATTAGTTTTTAAGTAGGTATATACAAGTGAATCATATCAATTGGTCATACTAATAATGATAATCTCCGAATGGGTCGGAATTTCATCCCCTAGGATTATGGGACTGAGGAAACAGAGATTGCACTTGAGCTTGCGCACGCACGACACGCACTAAAATCTCTTGCTCAGTTGGGTCCCTCTGAGATTGACCGCCTTAACCGATTGTTCGGTTAGTTACTACTTATAACATTTTACAGTAAGATATCTAGTAATTTTTTGCATTTATAGTACAGCGCAAATACACTGTACTGTAGCAACTGGCACTGTAACTGTAGCAACTGTTACAGTTACAGTGCATTTGCGCTTGCACACACATTTTTATGCTATTTATATCTCCTGCGTAGGTAGTTGGTATTCGTTGAGATTGACCACCTTAACCACATAGGCGTACCCAGGGGGGATTTGGGGACTCAACCCCCCCCCCCCTCCTCCAAATTGCAAAAAGGTAGTAATACTGTATACATAAGGCCGCTATTTAGTCAATTGAAAAATTAAAAAAACGACCCCCCCCCCCAAAATGATACTGGGTGGGGATACCCAGTAATCATTTTGGGGGGATCGTTATTTGCTTAACCATAAACGAAGAGAAAAAAAAAATATTTATACGATTTTGCCGGTTATCCACTTTATTTTTGTCTTTCAGAAACTGGGCATTGGATTATATATAAAATAATAGCATTTTTGAAAGATAGAAAAATTTGAAGTCCAGACCCAAGAATCGAGCCCGAGACTTCCGTAGCCAGAAGCGAACCACCTATCTGGACTATGTTACTAGACCTCAAATTTTTCCATCCCTTGATACTCGCG
The DNA here is from genome assembly GCA_945859575.2 of Herminia tarsipennalis. Classification (NCBI taxonomy): domain Eukaryota; kingdom Metazoa; phylum Arthropoda; class Insecta; order Lepidoptera; family Erebidae; genus Herminia; species Herminia tarsipennalis. The sequence continues at coordinate 10,252,452 of OX243835.2, forward strand.
AGTTTTGGGCCCTCGCATGCGCCATCTAGTCGGTAGTTTTATTTTCGCAATTATTGTATTTGTAAAGTTATTGGCAAGAAATGCCTATAAAAATTACTTCATTGCATTATATACCAATTTTAAACTGTAGGTACGCTATAAAACGTCGTAAAGTATTTTGTACTCGGCTGCCCGTGCACGGGAACGGGAAATAACAGCGTAGTGCATGGAACGAGTTGAGGCACTTATAGCAGTAAATAGCATTGGCCGATCCACTCGAGATCGAGACCATTACACTTTCACTCTGATGCGAGGTTCAATGCACAGAGCTATAATGACAAACAGCTGTTTGTGTAAACACTAGGCGTTATTTTTACTGTTGCGTTAGTTGGGATTAATAATAATGGTGTGTGTATTACAATGGTGTGTGTGTGTGTGTGTGTATACAAGGTGTGGTCATATTCAAGGGTTGGTATGTGCCCATGATACTGAGTGCACATAACTAATTTTATCAAAATCGGAGTACCCTAAAAAAATATTTATTATTTTTTCATTCGTTTATTTATGAGTGAAAAAGATATTAATAAAAAAAAAGTATGACTTAAAAAGTTCTATGCCATAATAATCCAATCGAATTTTGTACCAGGGGAGTTATAATTCTTATGCCATACGCCTTTCACTACTGAATTTTGACAATAAGAATATGCTATAGCTATGGCACCATGGTAGGTGCAATACTGATAACATACCCTATCCGCTGCTGAAATTTGACCACAACTTTCTGTTACACCCTGTATAGAACCGTGAAAAACTGATATATCAACGCGCAGCTCAAACCACTGAACGAATGTAGTTCAAATTTGGCACACCGATCACCGATAGTTATTATAACGTAGCAAATTAGACATGTAAGTACTAAGAACTGTTTATTTTAAATTAAACCCCTAAAGGGGATAAATAGGGCTTACAAATTTACAAAGCCGCCGGGACAGCTAGGTAGGTATTATATAATATAATACACAGTAGCGTAAAATTATATTTTTTTTAAAGTAGGTATTTAACGATATATTTATTGACCGATTTTATTTAACCGGCTCTTGTATTTTGGTAAGAGTTTCAGTACAAATTGTTAAGGGATCTAAACGGTATGCAATACTCAATATATAGATAAATTATTTTTATTTTTTAAAAGATAATTAGCAATGTGGGATTAAGTCTCACATTACTAGCAATCTCTAATCTCAATAAATAAGTATACCTATATCTACGTAAGGCAGTAAACCTTTTAACAGGTAGGTTTACCTTTTAGTAGGAATGTATACTTGTATGTGTATCCCAAGAGTAAGAGTGAGTAAGATTGGACACACTCTGATGATGAAGTATCAAAATTATTATGTCCTTTATACAACATGTAGGTACTTACCTACAAATATTCAGCAACATGCAACAATATAATAAACAACTAAACTAGCAAGTATATATAGGTATTTTACATTTGTTTAAGTACATAAATACATATTTAATATAGGTAGGTAACCCATGAGTTACGTGTAACTAAGTATTACATTATAATGATACACTTGAACACACGTAAAATAAATAAATAATATTAGATATATACAACACTTTACATATAAAATTATCAACAACCATCTACAAATATAAGCTTTACATAAACATATTAGGTATCTATATAGTACATAGAAACCTCTACGTATATATCTCTATGTAGTGCTGTACATAGATAATAACTTACCCATCTTTCTAGGGAGAGGGTTTGCCCTGCCGCACTCTAAAATGTGAACGTGAATGAACATTAGATATGCAAGAAAACAGGGAAAGTACTTGCAACTTGCTAAGATAGTGCGAGATGAAGGTACAGTTTCGAATCAGATAAGATATAGATAGGTACACTTATTCTCAATGTATCTACGCTTGATACATACAATCGACATGGCAATCAAATATTATGTTAGACGGGGAAGACCAACATTATCTTGGTCTTCCACTATCCACCTTCTACCATCTTGGCAAGATGGTACCTGCGTGTATCTTACTCGTAGTCTCTGTATCAGATCCCGTAAGATGCGTCTATTTGTTATATATCGCTTAGGTACCTACTTGTAGGCACTAACAATTAATTTAAGTATTGCCATTTTGATCTGTCGCTACATTTAGTTTTAAGAATACGTACTATCTAATCGAATAAACAACCAAACATATTGATTGCTGCCTACTACTGAAGATGTAGACACATTTTCCTTCGATTGTTTTATGAAACTTGTGATAATAAGTGTGCAAATAAGACTAAAAGCCTTTGCGATAGTATAAAATAAATATTTTTATTCCTTGCAAAGGTTACATATACATACATACATATCAACCCATATGATGGCCCACTGCTGGGCACGGGTCTCCCCAGTAGAACCTACAAGTATGTAGATCCTGGGGGTAATTGCCATAATCGCCACGCTTGGCGAGCGGGTTGGCGATCGCAGTAAGGCTTTAAATACGCACAGGACGCTGCTGCCCGTCCTCCGGGGTGAAATCCCTTAGTCGCCTTGACGACACCCACGGGTAGAGATGGGGTTTGCAAAGGTTAATGAAACGAAAAGCAACAGATAGACGCCTAAGTTATTTGAGGTCTAGGTAATTTGAGCAGCATATGAAACCAATTTTCTTGAATTCCATTGCTACAAGTTAAGACAAAGTGGTGGTCTTCACAAAATGACCTCAATGAAATGTACTAAGGTATCTATATTTTTTTTCCTATTTGATACCCTTGCTTCTAAAGATATATGAACATAACCAGATTAAAAAACTCGGAAAGCAAAGTAGAAACTGCATACATTGCTATGTGGTGAATTAAACTAATTAATTATGCCTCGTTTACATAGGTGGTACAGCGTAAACATTATAAATTAACCGTTACAATTATGCACTGTAATAAATTAATTTATATTATATGTGTTTTTCTTACAAGTTCAAGTGCATGTGAGTGCTATTTTTAAGTATTTCATCTCAGCTAGCTAAATTGCAGCTTTTAATAAGTGTAAGTGGTGATTGTGATTACAACAGTGACGTGCATACACATTATTATACTATTTATTTTACTATTAGGTACACTAGCTAACTCGATAGACGTCTTGCCCAAATGAGAAAACCCTAAAGAGCAAACAAAATTCCACAGAAAAGATTTCCGTTTTTTCCAGAATTTTCCTATTTCACAGTTTCAGTCTACTTCGCCGAATTTTGTTTCCATATCAGCATTATTCAGACTGTGCCAAAATCATCAACAGACAATTTTCTGTCTTCAAAACGAATGTGATCTTTGCGATATTTTACTTACCACAGGAGCATTGCTTGACCTGGTTATCATCGTCCTCATCCTCAACGCTCTGCTCCTCTAGGATGGGCACCTCCAGGCCAAAGATAGCATCGAATAGGAACCTCGAAGTTCTATTGCCTGACGTCACCTGAAAACAGCAAAATACGTCCATTGTATTAACCAAATCAGCTAAAGTTGGAATCAGGATGTAAGGTTACGATAAATAGTCTCAAAATATATTCTTTCCCAAGCTCCATACCAAAGGACACTGATTCCATTCCCTGTAACCCTGGACCTGAATGTAGAAATGAAAGTTGTAATAAATAACAAATATTTATAGTCTCTATACGCCTACATCATAATTTACAAAGTTTTAGTTTCGATATTTTTACCTTTCTTAGATTGGATTAATAAAATACTGGCATGTGGGTCGCGCGAAACTAATTAGAATTTCATCAATCGCACTAAACTGTTCTCGCTTTTTATGGTTCCGTAGCCAAAATGGCAAATCGGAACCCTTATAGTTTCGCCATGTCCGTCCGTCCGCAACTTAGCTCACAGGCTGTTAGTGTTAGAAGGCTGTCATTTTTAGGGATCCGTTTGTGAAATATTAAGGTTTAAAATACATTTTTTTGTTAGAGTCAAGTGTCCCCCCCCCCTGCCAGCTAAATGGTTGATGTTCGGTATGTGTAGTAGTTTATAAGTGAAATTAAAAGGAAAACTGTCACAGCTAATTAGGCTTTACAGGTTTACGAGTAACAGCTGATCAAATGAGAAGTAAGAAAATTTTCGTACAAATTCCATTGAAAATTATTAATAAATAGATATAACGTTGTAAGTATGAAACAAAAACAACATAAATCCCACTTCTTAAGCCACATCATTCGGATGGGGGAGGGGAGGAACTACAAAATCCTAAATTGTGCGTGGCCGTGGCCCGACATGCACTTGCCCGTTTTTAATGTTTTCTTTTAATATTTTTTGTTTTTCCACTAACGACATCATGTAAGTGTTACTTTGCCACACGCATGCATCAGCAGTCGTATCGATTAATCTGATCGCAATTACAAGTCATGCCATACCAATCCTAATCTAAGTCGAGGAAAGTCGTCGGAATTCCAAGAAACACGTTACTAGAATGTTAAATGTTTGATTTTGCTTCAAAGTCATTAACATGATGCTATGCAGGATGACCTACACGCATACATGCATAAATTGCAACGTCTAACTTTTTTCCAGATAGGTCCGTCTTTTTACAGACGGCAAAGAAACTTAAAATTAAGAACATTCAAAAATAACAACGTTACTATACGAGTAAACGACAATGCTCAAAAAAAAGCCCAGATCGAACAAACAGCATACATCCAGAATTGTATTGGCTTAGAAACTGTTTTACAAAAGTAAAAACCGACTTCCAAAATAAATATAAGGTAACTAAAAACCAAAAAATAATTAAACATTTTGAAGTTGGTGCCAGAAAATGTAGTTTTATGTTTTAGGCACCAACTTCAACAGGAAGGACATGGCGAAACAATAAAAGGCCTACTATTGTTTACTACGGAACCTCAAAAATGGAAAACATTGGTCTAGTCATTTTAAGTAGGCATGTCCTACACTAGGATACTGTGTCGCAGGGACTTAAAATACATAGAAATAACGAACCCAAAGTACAACCAGACTTGGGGTCGGTCCCAAGTCTGCTTGTACTTTGGGTTCGTTGTTTCACTCGTTTGGGAATAGAACGATATCTTCTGCAACAGTCGTACACAGTCCCGATGGGCTTTCCTTTACTTTCCCCACAGAGACCCGCCCCAATTAGCAAATAATATTTGGAGGCCTGTAAATAACCTACAGTGCAATTTAAATCTAAACTGCTTATGAATTACTTAGTATCAAGCAGTGCAGCTATAGATGATCTAGTCATTGACTAGATCATCTATAGCTGCACTGCTTGATACTTTGTAGCAAAAACTTCGCATGTCTGCAGTCGGAAGTAGGTAATTGTGCTGAATAACTCAAACACCACATGCAAATTGGCATGCTAGCTTTTATGTTTTATTACATCATGCAAACACAAAACTGATGGTTCCGTCGGAAATGCACTTATGTAAGTTTTGTTTACCATTTTAACGTTGGCAACACGGCTTACTTTCGCGGCGCGGGCGCACGCCATGGTTACGCAATCTCTCTGTTAATTGCCAACTAATGTCAATGTTGCTTTCACAATCTTGACAGTGTTCCGGTATATTATTATCCTTTTTTTATTCCATTTATTTTCAGCTTCACTTTACTTTCTCATCTCATGATTCATGAGTAGGTCATTTGTAGTGCGTTAGGAAACCATTAGTAAGTACCTGCTTGAGAACATATTTAATGTTGCATGATTTGGATAATATCTAATTGCACTATAAGTAGGTAATCGTAATTTACAACATCTATAATACCTACTATTTTTAATACGAGTAGTATACACTTACCCATCGAAACTAGCTTGGACACCGCATTAGCACGTAGAATTTGAAATAGCATTACCAATCCTAACAGTTTGCAAAAATGGAAACATATTATGTTTAGAGAGAAGTTTGCCATAAAGGAAGTGTCTGGACATATTGAGCTTAAGTGTGCCAATACCAAACAGAGAGGTCTCAAGTCGAATGCTCAGCTTCGAAAACGCATGCGCAATTATTAGTGCGGTACTTTCCCTCGTGCGACCCACTCATGTAACTGTGACGAAACTGATACCTGCCTACGTAGTTAGCTCACAATATAATATTGTGACATAATAGCAGTGACGTAATAATTGCCAATGAGGCTAAGGTTGGTGTTGTGCCACGTGGACACGGGCATATAAGGTCATCCGTGTCAAGTAGGAAGTTAGATAATAAATGTATCGAGAATGTGTTAACACTTATCGAGCTCAGGACCAATGACTCACTACAGTGTACACGAAGTATGGTAAGTAAATTGACATGGTCCGGTGACATTGAAAGACATGTCTAATGATGGTATCATTGTTATCCAAAGTTAATTCCGACATGAAACGAATTAGGACGATCGATGATTTTTTGGCAGATAATTTTATACATTTGTTGGGGTGGACCTACCTTATAGCATTATTATTTAATTTATTTATCTTTTATATTCTAACCTGACCACATCTGGTTCTGGTCTGGTTGGTTATAATTTGTTTCTTCAATGTGACAATAGGGAACCTCAAGAATGTTAACACCAACAACTCCACTTTTTTACAAAAATGATAATCATGATTTTTCAATAGATCTTGAATGACCTTCTAAATTCAAAGAAAACAAGGAGATCATTTTGGCAAAACTTCACATTAATACTTATGATCAAATCTCTCCAACAACTAAATAATGCCAAGGTCCAAATCAACGACCACCAAATAGATAAAATCTAGAAATCATATTCCACATTTGAGCCTGAAAGTACCGTGACCCGGTTAATGAATAGAATCAGATGTCGTAAGTGACCATGACAGCGATTACTTATCGATTCTTGAATCTCGATCTGAAGTTCAAGGTCTTGAGGGTCGAGATCGAGATACATTGGTACGTTACCTTCTACCGACAATGAGCCGAAGTAAAAAAAACCGAGCAAGCTACTATTAGCTTACTACAAGAGAATCGAGATACGAGAGAGTTCTGGATTAAAGTTGATTGGAAATAGCAACGTAAAGGCAGTAGGCAGAGCCTCTCTCTAGATGGACACAACATCAGCAACCTAGTCAAGAACGCGAAACAATGACTTTGGATGGAGATAGACCAAACCCGTCGTTCTCAAAATACAGCGCAAAAGTTTATACTCCGCATCATGCAGTCCCATGACTGAAATGACAATATTTTTCTGCTTGCTTTAATGTTAATGCTAGGTAGTGTTCAAGGGTCGAACTTTGATTGATACACCAAGTGTCTTTCTATCTTTAGGTATACGTTTTTAGTCCATCCATAAACTTGATAGTGACATCTTCGTCTCGCAAAGCAATGATAACCAAATATTCATAGTTATTAAACAAAGCCTTGTTTAACCATTCAAGTAAATTTTGACAAAATCTATTCAACAGGTCATGCTCTTCTGAATTAAATAGTGTTACGAACATAATCGAAGCATGGAAGAATTGAAGAGACAATAAAAACTCGTCAACAAATAGCCAGTCTCGGTTGATCGCCTCCATTTTCACTTATTCGCTTTTATTGTGTGTTATACCTGTGAATTCGTAAGGTCAGCAAGTAAACTACTTTCCAAAGTATGATTGCGTTGCCTTTCACGAAGTAATTGTAGCTGTGCTCTCGTTTTTGTTATCCGCAGTCGTTTATCAAACGTAAGAAAGTAATGCTGGGCTATACATTTCGAACTGGATTTATTACCCTTATAAGGGAAACTACAGCAGTAGGTATTTGTGGTTCTCGGAACATAGTTCATTTTGGCTTTCCTTTTGTATTCTGCTTAATATTAGGCACAAAGAAGCGTGTCTAGCATGATACTTAGGTATTTTATTTATCGAGTTACATAACTGAAGAAAATATTGTCCCTTCGCCTCTGAAGGTCCTATTTAATCCTACTGGTTTAGACAATGAAATTGATAGGCATACGTACAATAATTGTCTAAATAAAGGCACAGTAGATTGAATAATTCACTGAGGGGACTTAGATACCTACTTTTGGGAATGGTCTACTCCTCAAAGATAATACTTAACCTAGAACCTCGAGACATACATTGTAAGTAAAATAATAAGAAGTCTGAATTTTGAAAATAGGGTTCATTTATGGGAGCCCGAGAAGAAATTTTAAAAAAAGTTGTAGATGTCAAGTATACTTTTTATAGTTTTAAAATTATTAGTTTTAAATATATTCAGGAAAAAACATGAAAATAGACCATTACCCCTTAACTCTGAAGCTACTGAGCCTATTATAATTTTGAAAGGAAGTAGTGTGAAGATAATGTAGTAAATCGCCTAGCCTGTTGGGTGTTGTTTTTAAACTTTCACGATTTTTATACATATGAGATATATACACACGACGTTTCGATCGAATTGCACCGATCGTGGTCAACCAGTGACCACGATTGGTGCAATTCGATCGAAACGTCGGGTAAATAAAAGGTTCTTTTGGTGTTCGTTGGGTGTTGGTCTAGCTAAAGGTTAGTGTCGTAGCTCCTTATACACAATAAAATCTTTATTTATCATAATAAACATTGCAGTACAATTTGATTACAATCATAATGACAGTTTAACCTCCTTATTTATTGTAAACAATTAAATTAGCGGACGTTTTAAGAGCATTTTATTTTATGCTATTTTTAAAATTGAATAGAAGCTCGATAGTTTAAAAAAACAGCTTGAAACGTCTGTTAATTTATTTGTTTAATATGAATAAAGGGGAGGGTGTACAAAGACTACATTAACATTTTGGGTGAGGTGTTGTATAGGAAATACAGCACCTCAGGTTATTAATCAAAGATCTTGAAAATCGGCCTACCCGTTGTTTATTTATAAATAGTGTAACAATCGCGACTTTGTTTTATATTTATAGATATTCATGTATTTATTTAGAATTATATTAAAACCTATGTTAAGTTGTTTGTCTGGTTGCTATAGTAGAGGCTCTTTCCAGAATGGATTTAGATGGTCTTGTGTAAGTTGTCTAATATAAAATAAATCGTATAATATTGTTTCATTACAAAGATCCGGATAAGAACAAAAATGTAAAAATATGTCAAGCCGTTTAAAGATTGTGCTAATCTAACAAAAGTTAGCTTTTACTGAAAATATTTATATTTACTTCTAAAAATCGTACATAGCTCCTGTCATGCATATCGTATTTCAATTTTTTTAACGATTTGTACGAGCAATAATAATAATAATATCTATGGCAAATCACACAACGCTATCAAATCCCAAACTAAGCAGAGCTTGTACTATGGAAAGCAGACAACTGATAAACATAGTTATACACTGACGGACTTATAAACTGCATCAAAGTAATAGACGACTTTGAAATAAATATTTTAACCAAGTATGCAAACTTTCTATACAGATTTAAATTGAAACCTCTAGATTGGTTCGTGAACTTTAAAACAGCGTAGGATCATATCTTTAAGTTTAAGTTTATGTACTGGAAAGGACCTTAAGACCTTTTTTGAAGAAAAAACAGAAGTTTAAGGAAAAATTGTTTAATTAAAAAATTGGTTTTAACAATAGACACAAACTTTATGCAAGGGTTTATTTGTGTTTTAATAAGGTGTATTACTCCCACGTGCCCTTATTACGGATTCTAATCGGTTCCGCATAGATTTTATAAGGGTTTTTAAAAGATCTTGCGGAATATTGTCCCATTCTTCTGAAAGTGCTGTTCTTAGTGCTGCCACTGTCGTAGGCGAAGGGTTTCTCGCATATACAGCTCTTTTTAAATTGTCCCAAACATGCTCGATGGGATTAAGATCCGGGCTGCGTGCTGGCCAATTCATTGTACGTATCCCAACCTCTTCGCAATAATGTTGAACCTGTGCAGCTGCATGCGGCCGGGCATTATCCTGCATTAAAGTAAAATTTTCGCCTATGAATCCCATGTAAGGCACCACGTGATCTTCTAATATCTCTGTTATGTAGCGATGTGCTGTCAAACCCCCTCTATTACCGTTTTGACGGACCATGTCTATGAACACAAGTTCTGTTCGCCCGTTCATCGATATGCCACCCCAGACCATACATGAACCGCCTCCAAAAGGAACACGCTCCTCAATGCAACTTTGAGCATATCGCTCCCCACGTCGACGATAGACTCTTCTGCGACCATCTGCACCATATAAACATGTCCTACACTCGTCCGTGAACAATACAGAGGCCCACTGCTCTTCTGTCCAATTCAGGTGATGACGCGCAAATCTTAAGCGAGCTTGTCTGTGAGCTGCAGACAACTTTGGACCATTTGCTGGTCTAAAAGGGGTGATAGCCGCTTCCTTTAACCTTCTTCTTATTGTTCGTGCACACACGTTTTTTCCACGCACTTCATTAAGCTCGGTTTTGATGTTAACTGACGTGAGGAAACGATTTCGCAGGGAAGTTGTAACAATAAATCGGTCATCACGACCTGTGGTTGCTCGAGTTCTGCCTGTACCACGTCTCCTCCTGTAAGAACCTGTCTCTACAAACCTTCTGTATATTCTACAAACCGTAGACTGGTTTAAATTTAAATTTCTACCAATCGTTCGTTGATCCAAGCCCTCCCGCACCAATGCTACAATTTGTGCCGCTTGTTCGGACGAAGTATCCATATTATGGTTCAAAAACTCTCGATGTGTTAAAAAACTAACCCAACAATTATGCTGGTAACAATAATTCAATTGACCAAACAAAAAAAATCAATGAGAATTAATTTAAAACTTTGCTATAAATAACACGCAAATCTGATACTACGAGTAAATTTTCTTTTCCCGGCTATATTCATTTGTTTTACCGCAGTTCTATTTTTAAATTTAATTTTTTTTTAAGATTAAGAGCCAGTCTTTCCATATTTATATAATTTAATCTAAAAAGTTTGCATACTTTTATAAAAAAATCCTTTTAGAGTAAACCTGAACTTTGATGCAGTTTATGAGTCCGTCAGTGTATATTTCTAAATACAAACATATTATGTATGTATTTAGATATATGTGGGTGGCTTGGCTTGAAAATAATGCTTTAGGTAACCATGGTTGGTGAGTCATCATTTTGCAACCTGGTTGACACAGTATGGTGTGTTTAAACAGATTCCCTAACTATTTACATATAAGTTTGTAAGGAACCCTCAGTGCGCGTGTCCCACTCGCACTTGGCCAGTTTTTAATTTGCCAGACTCCCCTAAATGAATCGAATTTTAATGCTAACAAAACTTTTTTCAGACCAGATGACACAGATAGCCTATTATAGAGAGATAGAGAACTATCGAAGTTAATGTTGAATGATTCACACAACAAATTAAATCAGTAGGATTGCACCAACTTTTTCTGAAGGCTGCATTCGTATGGGTATTTCCATTAATTAATTTGGTAATATTGTTGAGATACGGATTAAGTTATGCAAAATGTTTATCAATTTATTATATTTAAGGTGGCCTAGATTTCGCGGCCCTGTAGGTAGGTACGCTTGGATGCCGGTGATCGCTACAAAAAGTATCTATCCTATCTCTATTTCCAGCATTCCATCTATCTTCTTTAAATTTTTTAACATTGTCTACATGAAGAGAATTGTGTGAACAAGGCCGCATCGTTAGCATTTTTACAACAGCTAGAAGCTTTTGCATCGTCTTACATGAAGTGCTCAGGATTTATTACTGGAAGGTCACGGGACGAAGTGCTGGAGATTGACGCTTTAATATTTCCTTTTTTACTAAGCTCTACTTAGTACTATTAGCCTATGACTCATATCTACTTAAAAATGTTAAAGTAGGCTGTTAAGTAGATACAGATACTTAAGTAATTAAGTGTGATTATTTTTTTTTCTAAATACAGCCAAAGAAAGAGTAACGGAAATCCAAACAAGCAAATTATACATTACATAACTGAAGCTACTGACACGTAACTGGCGAAAGTAGACCGTTTCCGTAGATTAAAATCGTTATGGATGGTTTTTTGCATGATTAAACTCTAACTCAAAATCATCTAAGTGGCTTTTAAGTGATAAAAAAATGTTAGTTAATTCTCTTATCCAATTTCTGATAGAAGCTTTTACTTTTAAAAATTCAAATTTTAATTTAGTATAGGTAGATTTGCTTCAGAAGAAACAGGACAAGTAAAACGCATCCGACAACTATGGGAAAAGGAAGCTGAGTATTTAATCAATTTTGAATTAATAAAAATATCATTAAATATCTACCTATTACCTAACCCAAAATATTATTATAGTTAAGAAATAGTTTTGAACTTTTTTATGTGGACTTAATTTTATTTTATTTATTTACCAGAAGACGGGCAGCAGTCGTCGAGTTAATAGGGTACCTACTGCTATCAATAACCATCCCAAAGAGGGTTTACGTCAGGAACGGCCAGTAAAAGAAAAGATCAAAGTGCGACGGAGCCAGTGGCGGCGGCGCAGTATTTACCTTTACCTTTGTGAATTTTCACATTTTTTCGCTATACGATTTAAACACAATTTATCCAACTTTCAGACCGATTATTTCCGAATATTCACTTAATCAAAAATGTTTAGTAGAGATCAAAAATATTTAGATATAAAATCAGCTTCTTTTATGGTATATATATATTTTTAATTATTATTTATTGTGTCTTGTATTATTTATTGTCTCTTTGTCTATTGTGGCAACAACCCCCCCCCCCCTTATGGCCGGTATTGATAGGGGACTTGAAAAGTTGAAGTAGCCGATGCTCACACGCTCACGTATGACTACGAGGATCAGTAGGTATGAGACATGTCTTCATAGTCATACTGTAACACGAGGGTATTTTCGAGGTTTCAAGTCCTTTGCAGCACTCATGGTCACGTCGCGGACTAATTAAGGCAATTGTCATATTTTCATAAAACAATACCATTGTTCTTAAAGTAATACAAGATTTTCCTAAGATCTGTCTATTTATTTCTAGCTTGTCGTTTTTATTTTCTTATGAGCTGCAGCTCATGGCATTTGTTTTTTCTACAGTTGTTTAAGAAAAGTGAGTATGGCTATGAAGCCATATAGGTATATCCTCGTGGTCATACTGATATGACAAATTCGTGTGACTACCAAGATATTGACTGCCTCTGTGGCGCGGCGGGAGTGTAAATGTAAAAAAAAAATGGGGCATTTTGCCTAGCGCCGCCACTGGACGGAGCTAAGAAGTTTAAGCTCCTGTGAGAAATGACAGAAAAGTATGGCAGGATATAACATGTTGCGCCGACCCCAAATACCTAAGTTGGGATAAGATAAGGGCAGAAGGATAATGATTTAAGGAACATATTTTGTGCTTAAGCGCCTATTAAAAGTAGATAAGTATAGGTAATTAAATACCTATAAAGGCAGGTAAGCGTGTTGAACATTAACATACTTTAGCATAACAACAAAACATTTGTAACGATGTCGTCTGTCGTTCAACAAATTAGGCAATGACACAAATAACTAAAGTGTTAGGTACACCTATGACCTCATGGCTAGGCTAGGCAAGCAGATAACAATACTGCCTCATAGGTTACCTACATGTTGGTGTTAATTATAGGATTTATAGGTTCCCTATAAATCCTATATCCTAACCTATACCTAGTTCTGGTTTTTCGTTTATTTTCACAAATAAATATTTTGATTTGATTTAATACTCAAGTGATACCTGAGTATCAAATCAAATCAAAATATTGTGACAAAGTTGATTAGATATATAATAAAAATAATCTTGGGACAACTCACACAACGCTAACTCTGATCCCAATAAAAAATAATAAATAAAAATATAAACTAAGCAGAGCTTTTACTATGGAAACCAGACAACTGATAAACATACTTATATATTTCTAAATACACACATATTATAGATAAATAACACCCAGACACAGAATAAACCATCGTGCTCATCACACAAAGTTTTATCCTGGGTGGGGATCGAACCCACGACCTCTTGCGTAGCAGTCGGATGCACTCCCACCGCGCCATACTAGCTGTACCCTGCGGTGTTACCCGCGGTTTATTAGCCTATGTGTTAATCCAGGGTGTCAGCGAACTCCATACCAAGTTTTATTAAAATCGCTCCAGCCGTTTAGACGTGAAGAAGTAACAAACATACACACTCACATACTCACAAACTTTCGCCTTTATAATATTAGTGTGATAGGTAGGTAACTAACAATAGAAGCAAGGAAGAAAATACGTTTGAGTGGTCTATCTATGATCTCTATAGATAATAGTTAATCTATTTCTGCATAGGTACCTATTAAGATATTCAGGAAGTAGGTAGGTAGGTACCTACTTGCATGTAACGTGTAACTTGAGTGGATAAGACTGGTTTTAGAAAATTATGAGGAAACTCTCTCTAAACTAGTTGTTTAGCTAATCTTCCGGTTTCCTGGAAACATTAATCATGTATCTACGAGTAGATGAATATATTTTTTATCTCACGCCGACGCATGAGCTTGGTTTTATTATTTTAGAAGATCATTCATTTAGTAAGAGAGACCATCAAAATTTAAAATTATTTACAGGTACATAGTTGATCCTGATCACAATTTCGTTCACAAGTGTTTTCTGTTAGTTTTTTAAATCTTCTCTCGTTTTAGTAGGTATGAGCAGCAAGATTAAATATCTATATATCTACTACCTAGGTTCCTACGTTGCTAATATTGATATCTATTGATTGATTTTATGAAGCAGCCTACTCGTAATGTAGATTAGAATTAAAATTAGACTAGAGAAATTTAATTATTATGCTAAATTAGATCACCTAATGTTTAAGTCTGCTAGATACCTAATGCTCTGTTCTAATCTGTTTGAATTTTAAAATCATGAGGCACTAAACATTAACTTTACTTTGATTCAACAACAACTTGATTTTTTTTCTAAGATAGTGAGATTATGGTCCCAAGTTACTAGCAATCCTGTTAACAACCCCAAGGTAGGTAAGCCAATGGCTTGTGTTAGGAGTGGGTTCACGTCGGTAGTATAATGGATAGGATTCAAACCCGCGACCTCCATTAGCCATTAGACTTTTTTGGATCTAAAATAAAATAAGTAGTTATGTAGACCTCAACGAATTGGTAAAATCAAGAGCTAGCAATATCTAATAAAACAAGCCATTCCAAATCGTCTTTTTTGATCTGAACTTTTTAGGCTTATCCGAAAATAAATTAGGTAGGTACCTACCTACTTAAGTAGACATCTGTACCTACCTACTTACATGATTATTTTCAATATGAATACATCAACGATCTTGTTTTATTAATATTAATGTTAAAAAATATATTAATCTTATCGACTGGCATCTGCATCGAAGACAAGAAATGCAATAAGACAAGACGACGGCGGCTGATGAAAGTAAAAGTGCATGCGTAAAGTCAATGCACCGGAGCATATGCAATATGACCGATAGCGCAGATTATCGCACAATGATACAATCTATAGTCATTAATCTAAACAAACTCGTACTTACATGATTGTCAACCACAGCAGCGATCGGTGAACTGATCTCCCTGGCGGACGACTTCAATACAAGGACCACGTATACTATGATCACAATACTCCATTGGCACATTTTGGGTATCCTAGTTCTAAAGCGTGACGTTACGATTGGTGCGCACCGCTATTTATTTGCGCGGCATCTCCGCGCTCAGCGCGTTTACTGGCAAATTCGGCGTCAGCGATTCAAAGGCATTATTTCGCAAACTGACTGCCCATGAAACGCCGGCCGAGTGTCGGCCGCGGCGCGCGGATTCCACCGAGTGCCGCCAAGCAGGGGTCTTCGGCCACCACCAAGCGTACTTTCTCTCCACACCAAAAACCTACAGCTGATTCAGCCCCCACTAGCGCCCTCGTAACACTGCATTCATACTAGGCACGTGCATTTTGCAGTTTTAGCTACTAAATTCATATTTAGGAAGATAGAAACGACGATGCCAGAGAAGTATAAAAATAAATTAGATAAGTTTTTATGTAAGTCCAAGTAGAACTTAATTTTAGGCTAGGACCTTACGGCCTATGAAAAGTCTATAGGTGAATTATGGCCTGTTGGACCAGTGGTTAGTGACCCTGACGGCTATGCCAGAGGTCGTGAGTACAATACCCACCCAAGATAAATCTTTGTGTGGTGAACACAATTGTTTATTCTGTATTTTTGGGTCATTTTTAGGGTTCCGTAGTCAAAATGGCAAAACGGTACCCTTTTAATTTCGTCATATTTTTTCAAGATTTTATTCTTTCAGTTTCGACAAAGTGAAAAAATAAAATAAGTTTTTTTTAAGGTACCCTAAAAAATGATTTTCAAGACCCTGTAAGTAAAGTACCTACCTAGGGATTGAAACGCGATCGTGTGGGATTTCATTAATTAGGACTTTTTAAAACGTTTAGGGGTTGTAAAGACCACTTTTAGATTTAGGGATCAGTTTGTGTAATATTATGCTTTAAGGAGCAAAATTGATTGCTAGAGTCTAAACGGAACTCAACATTGTGCGTGGCCCGACATGCACTTGCCGGGTTTTTTAGGATTCCGTAGCCAAAACAGCAAAATGGAACTCTTATAATTTCGCCCGATATACGGCGATATATATTTTAAAGGATAGGTATTAGGTACCCACTTACGGCAGAATACAAGTGAAAGAATAAAATCTCTATCTACCTATCCCCTATATGCAAAGTGGGGATGTGATTTTTTTTCTCACTTATCCCATCGTGTGGGGTATCATTAAATAGGTCTTTTAAAAACGTTTAGGGGGTGGAAAGACTATTTTTTTGACGATTAAGGGATCCGATTGTGAAATATTAAGCTTTAAAGTGCACAATTTTGTAAGAGTCAAGTGTGTGTAGTACCTACCTAGTAGATTAGATATATTTGGTAAAATTCAAAAGAAAACTATAACAGCTAAGTATGTTTGACAAGTTTACAGTTTTGCGAGTAACAACTGATCAAATGAGAAGTAACAAAATTTTCGTACAAATTCCATTCAAAATTATTATTAAGTAGGTATAGTAAGTATGAAACAAAATCAACAGAAAACCCACTTCGGGTGGGGGGGATTATGGAACCCTACATTGAGCGTGGCCCGACATGCACTTGCCCTGTTTTTTTTTTAAAGATAATTAGCAATGTGGGATTGTGGGTCCCACATGACTAGCAATCTTGTTAACCCCTCCAGCTAAGATCAATGGATTGTGTTAGGAGTGGGTTCAAGTCGATAGTATAATGGGTAGGATTCGAACCTGCGACCTCACGATTGTGAGTTCGATGTAATAGCCATTAGGCTACCGCCACTCTTTCTTCATATAATATACTAGCTGTCCCGCGCAACTTCGTCTGCGTAAATTTTTCCCGTTTTTGCAACATTTATCATTGCTGCTCCGCTCCTATTGGTCGTAGCGTGATGTTATATAACCTATAGGCTTCCTCTATAAATGGGCTATCCCACAGTGAAAGAATTTTTTAATTCGGATCAGTAGCTCCTGAGATTACCGCGTTCAAACAAACTCTTCAGCTTTATAATGTATGTATAGATACCTAAATATGTAATGAAATCTAACAGTATATTTACTTATTAGTTAGTTATTCAAATCTACTTAAGAAAATGCGTCATTGCCGGATCTATCGCCAGAAGGAAAACTTGCAGTTATTATTGATCACCGCGTTTTGTAGTGCCGTAAATAGGTATTGACCTATGGATTTTGCGCTTTCATTTAACTCCCAGCGAACTACCTGCATTCCGCAAGTAAAAGCAACATGAATGAAGCACAAACAATAAAAATAAAAACTCAACATCTGTGGGAATCGACGACGGATAACAGTGGATTTTCCACACTGATAAATGAAAGTGAAATCAACGGTCGTGTCGTTTCCGCACCACGATCAACGCGCGCGCAGGCCTACCGCCGACGTAATCGTGACGTTGGATATATAACAACTTGGAGATCAGGTGGGACGTTGGCGGCGTAACTTTCAATATCGTGCATGCAGTTGTTGTTAGGTACGATTTATGTGTATGAGAACTTATGTTATTAGGCAACTGAAACTACTGCAAACAACAGCTTTAGAGAGGAGGTCTATCGCGGGCGGTTGCCCCCTGGTAGAAGACTCAGACTGATGAGTAAAAACCGGGCAAGTGCATGTCGGGCCATGCACAATGTAGGGTTCCACAGCAACTCTGCACAATAATGTGGTATAAGTGGGTTTTCTGTTGTTACTTGTTTTTGTTTCATACTACTAACAACCTTCAACTTTTACTTCTCACTTGGTCTGCTGCTACTCGTAAACTTGTACAGCATACTTAGCTGTTATAGTTTTCCTTTTGTGATATGTAGGATCTACTCTGAATTTTCCCACATCTCCAAAAACAACGATTTAGCCGACTCTAAGAAACAATATTTGCACCGTTCGCAACCGTTTGTGAAATATTAAGCCCTAAGTCTCTAGGTATATTTCACAAACGCATCTCTTAATCGAAAAGTGATATTCAAAACCCCTAAATATTTTTGAAAGACCCATCCAACAACATCCCACGCGATGGGTTAGGTAAGAAAAAAATCACTTCCCCACTTTACGTGTAGGTGTGTAGGTACCCAAAATTTTTTTTTTCTAAATTTTAGTCTACCATTTTGTCGCTGTAACTAATATGTATATCCATGCCAAATTATAGCTTTCTAGTACAAGGGGTCTCTGAGCTAACCTGGGGACAGGCAGACATACAGACGGACGGACAGAGCGGAACTTCCTATGTATAAGGGTTCCGTTTTGTCATATTGCCAACGAAACCCTAAAAGGCCAAAGTCGCCTGGGTGGTTAGAATCGGCACTGACTGCTGTCATCTTGCCCAACTCTTCAGTTGTGTTAAACGTTAGTAGCATAAAGGTACCTAGGTAGATACCTACTATTGTTTAAACAACTTTAGTGCTGGACAAATACCTACATATGTGGACATGAAAGTGCACGAAAATCTATCATTAATGTTTCCAAAAGATTTTAGTGGACAGAGGGTGTATGTCCCATAGGCGTAGGTACCCACGATTTGGATGTTCAGTCGAGGTATCTATAAAAGAGGAAGAAGCGCTTTACTCTAGCATGAAAATCGACGTTCGATCTTGGGGAGAATTTGAGACCCAAATCCCTCCTCTCCGGGTAGGTAGGCCTATACAATGTTCGGTTACTATAAACAACAGGACTGAGGCCGTGCCGTACCATGAATTATTAAATTTAACAAGCCCAGGGCAGTTCAACTTCATGTTTGAACAAAGAATTGCAAAGTGCAAAGAATGCAAAGAATTGGCAAATGGTAGCGCACCGGTTCGGTGACGTCATCCGGATTATGGTACAAAATTAGCAGGACTGTTTATTTTTGTCAACAGTATTGTTAGTGTGACGCCTATTCAAATACGAAAGCAAGTTTTCACAGCTGAATCGCTGTTTCGTTTTAGATATTTGATACGGAGATATAGTTAGGCTGTATCTAACTGATTGCTTTTGACATACACGCGGGTGGAGACGCGGCTAAAGCTAATATCAGTACCTACTTAACTAATAGTATAACTATTGGCCTAACAAGAACGATGAATTAATGCCCAACTACTTCTTATTATATCACTGCACTATGTACCTATACGCTAAGACGCTGCGACAACGTATTGCGGCTTTAATCTTTGTAGGAGGCAAGAAAGCCTACAAGCAGTATACCTAAATAAATATAACACAGGCAAGCTGTAGGCTGCCTTAGCTATTTCAATCAGTTTGCAATCCTGTGGGAGGATTAGATTCACACCCCTAGCTTAGCTAAATAAGCTCTCTCCCAAGGTTGTCTGGAAGAAACGCAGCCTGCGATGACACCTGTGTAATTTAATGATGTCCTATGGTGTACAATAAAGAGTATATATCTATCTATCTCTGTGGTAAAAGCAGCATCTCTTACGTAAGAACAATGGGGAGGGGGTGTCTCGGCCCCTTCCGGATGAGCTAGATGACATTTACGCTCGTCAGCTCGCGACTATATTGTTCTGGTAGCTGAGTCACTTACAGAGGTCAAAACAGACTTATTGAACTGGTGCAAAGCAGTGGACTCAGGGTCAAACAAGCAAAAGATGTGTTGTATTTTTTTTAAAGCCTGAAGGCCAAGGTACTTAACCAGTGCGTCCTACCTGTTATGACCTACGGTTCCGAGACGTGGACAGATTAAAATTCGTGCAGCGGGTTATGGAGTTAGCTATGCTTAGGGGTTTCTTTGAAGGATAAAATTCGCAACGTAAACGTAAGGTAGGACGGCCCCCAGACAGATGGACCGCCGACCTAAATAAGGTCGCTGGGACTGGTCTGGATGCGAATGAAAATTAGAAGAGGCCTGTCCAGCATTGGACTGAAACAGAGTAAATGAGTTTAAATACCTCGGTTCAACCATTGATATAACTGCTACTGTTAACAAAGATTTTGGAAAAGAAATAAACACTAGTTGGACGAAATGAAGAGCAGTAGTGTGACTCGAAGATTCCCGTCTGCACCAAGGAAAGGTGTATAAAGCTGGAATAAGACTAGCTATGCTGTATGGCTCATGATGACTAGCAAAGACTGCCCGTCGCATCGCCGTATTGAATAGGCTTCGCTAGACCGGAGAGGAGTTACAAGGCTCGATAAAAAAAAAGCATACCTATATTCGTGGGTCCATCTGAAGCTGAGAGAAGCTTCGTTGGTATAGACATGTGATACACATAGAGGAGGTTTATATGACTCGTAAAGTCATGGCAATAAGCGAGGGACAGAACGGTAGAGGCCGTTATCCAGCCACCTGGAGCGAACCATCGATGGGGACATAAGGTGGAGGACGTAGAGTATAAGCCCAAAACTTGCACAAAACCGCGCTGAATGGCGGAAAAGTATTAGGAGAGCCGACAGTTACGATTTTCGTCTTTTCTTTTTTTGGCCTCAACTTTTGGCGTAGCGACACGCGACGAAGAGTTAAAAAAATAAATAGGTACGGAACCCTAAAAACATTGTGCAGCCTAGTCAGTATCTAGTGTAGTAGTAGTGGCTCTTGCTGTTATTTGTTACCTTTGGTATTAACCGTAAGGTAACAAATCACAAGCAAGAGTCACTCACTAGCCTTCAAAGGCTTGGGTCTTGTACAATAAAAACACTCCCCGCTCCATTCCAACTGCGACCCTCAAAGTACCTACTGTTCAACCTGAATCCTCTGCACGTGCGGGTGGGCAAATGGTAACTATGGCAGGGACAGTAAGGGCATAAACTGCGTTAAGCGTGCCTCTCGCGTGTCCACACAAAAACGACCCGCGCGTGCCCATGCGCGTGCACACGCTCGTGAGCCCGTCGGGCGCCCGTCGCGTGATACTTCCGTGCAACGGGGTTACGGGGCACGCATGCACGCGACGTGATCACGCATCACGTTGGACGGGTCCACGCGCGAAGCCCGCTAGCGGGTGCACGCGCGTGCTTGTTCAGTTGACAGCGCTATCTCGAACCGACCGCACGCGCGTGCCCGGCCCATAACAAAAAATGACAAATTTTGATACAGAAAGGGTAATTGTTGAAGTTCAGTGTCGTCCTGCCATATGGGACCAATCAAGCGAAATATTTAAAGACCGGGACGCTAAATCAAAAGCATGGCTAGACATTTGTAAAGTACTGTTTCAAAATTTTGATGACTGGAGTGAAGCAGAAAAAAACATACAAGGTAAGTACCTACACTCTTTATTTATTTTATAATAACGTAGGTTAGGTAAACTATTCTTTGCGCCAAATTTTTATTTTTAATAATCTATGCAATTAGTTATATATAATTAGTTATTTCAATTGTATTTGTGTCAATTAAATGTTTTCAACAATTAATCCAACTATAAAATTAAAACTCGGAATATGTGTGCGTTACTCCAGCAAAATAATGTCGAAACGAGTAATTTAAATGTTATAGATAATTAGTTGTCTAGCTTCTGTAAATGTTGCGCACATTTTTAAATTTGTTGCGCTTATAGTTTTTTAGTTATTTAACAAAAATAGTTTCTGCTGGAGTAACGTTACCCCAGCCAGATTTTTTTTTAATTCATGGGAATATTGAAATAAATCTTAGCTGTATAATTAGTTGTCTATTCGAAATAAATGTTGCAACTATTTTTAAATTTGTTCTTCCTTCGGCTGCGAAGTTATATGAGTTTCTGCTGGAGTAACGTTTGAGGTTTCGCTGGATCTCTGAAACGGTTTAACGGATTCTCTTATCGTCTTTAGCTAATATGTTCTTTAGAATTAGTTGTAATTTGTTGCAAAAAAAAAAACAAAAATAATACGCCGTTCAAAAGTTACGTATCTAAATAAAAAACACCTTAATACATCCTGGCGCTTTGAATAAGGGCTCTAAAGACTCATTTTAAACGTTATTTTGTAGCTTTTAACTACCTTCAAATGTATGTGAAGTTTCATCAGTATCCTGTTAGTAATGAAAAAGATACGATAGAATTCAGTTCTCCATGGCGATGGTCACAATGCGCGCGGAGTTATTTGGTCACCGACAAGCCTGCATGTGCTTATGTAACCTGAACGATATGTCAATAATTACTTGGTTAATTCAGGTTTGTACCTGTAAAATTTCAGCATAGTACTCACAGTAAGTAACGAGATAATAAAAGAAAACTCATTAGGCAGTGCAAGGCCATGGTAACCCGGCCAAGTTCAGATGGTAGCAAAAAAGCGATCCCGTAGTACATTACGTTACCTTCTTAAATATTTAGTATAATGCACCTTATAAGTTTGGTACAGACGCGTACCACACTGTTAAATACAGGATTTCATAGCAGAAATATTATACTTAAGAACATTAAGTATGTATACCTACTTGACTATGAAATCATTACTATATTATCTTTCGGCTATTTTTTAGATTATAGGTAAAATCTGTTACATAATATGTTCACAAATTATTGAACATTTACTAAATATCGTCGATCACATCCTGCGGTTTGACACGGGAGGGTTGGAACGCAGGGGGGCGGGGTGCCACTACAATTAGAAACTTACTTAGTCAGATAATTCATGTCGTAGCGTAAGGAGGGTGCGTGTGCGCTTCTCACAGAACAACGTGTGTGCGGCGGTTATTTTTGTAAATATTTGACAAGTACTTGAGATTTCTTAAACTACTTAGTTTAACTATGTGAAACTGTGGTTGTTCTATAGTGTGGATTGCTTGGTGATTTCACAAACAAGGTAAGCTTGCATAATATTATATACTTCGTATCTACAGTAATAGTTGCAATATTATTAGCACCTAAGTAAACATTTTGTTAGAATTACTTATCTAATATTATACAATTTGTAGGTAGATAAATGTTTAGCAGTCATGGGAGTAACTACCTATGTAAATAAATGAATACTTAATCTAATTACAAAATAATTTTATTATAATGTACCTACTTAATCTAATTCCATATTATTCAAATACATTCTAATTAGATTATTTAAGTAAGTACTTCAGTACCTATTTATTTATTATAATGTGGAATATTTGAATGGAAGTATTCATTTTGGTTCAAAAAGTGAAATTGCCGAGAAAAAAGACTAAGTTTATGTTCGGTTAATAAAAACACATTCATTAACTATTTTTTTTCTATAAGACTAAACTTATGCTTCCCATGATTATGTTGATACAAGTTATTAAGTAAAATACGTTAAAACATTAAGAAGGTAGTGTTGTTTTAATGCCTTTAATTGTGCCTAATCGAGTTACTTTACGACAAAGAAATTGTTGTCATTACGAACACTACGCGCCCTGCACACTCAGAGCGTCACAACAAGCAAGTATAAACCTGTTTTAAAATAACATTACACTGGTCCGGGCCGGGCGCAGAGTCTATATCTCTACCACCCAGGCACGCGGGGAAGGGCGGGGAGGGCAGGGTGCGCTATCTTGCTTCGTTCGCTGTCCCAACCCGGCTTCTCATAGAATGTTGTTTCATTTTGTACATTATTATCTAGGTAGGTAAATGAGCTGTAGACGCATTACTTAGGTGACAAACAAATGTATGATCCACCCAATGGTAAGCGGCAACTAGCCACTGGAAGGAGAATGTGGAAGGAAGAAGGGTACTAGGGTCTGATCTGTAGGCCCTCACATACCAATTAGAATACGGTTGTTCAAGTCGAATGTCTGTAAAGGGTTGGTACTACCCCGGTCGAACTAGCCCATTCATGATGGAAACAGTAGGACTCTACTAGCTATTATAATTAGATTGATTTGTAATTAAATTACGTTATAACTAATTACTGTAGGTAAGTCCTCAAGGTAATTATTTACATTTGTAAGCAGCTGTTACCGATAAACTAATTTAATTAGGTACCTAGGTACTAATTACAGTTATACTATCAATCTAAGTAATTTACTTTAGAGTGTAGGTATATAGATAGTTTTTAAAAATATTACCTAGGACTACTAAACATTTTAATTTACAATTACATACTTCTTATAGGTATATGAAAAGTGGGGTAAACATTTTGCCTCTGGTTTTACCAGGTATTTATTTAATTATCTCCAAAATCAAGCAAATCGGGCCATAAGAAAGTCGCACATATTTATCGTGTTGTTACACTCGCTTATATAATACAATTTAATCATTTGTTTTCGAATCAGGAATTATCTCGCAAATAAGTGACACTAACATGTAGAATAGGGATGTATGTAAGCACTATTTCTTTTCATTTAGGCATGAATAGGACGACGTGACAACATGTATCTGCTGCCGCCCGGTGTCAACGGCAACAGATCAAGGCGGCGTGTGCGGCTTTATGGTGAACTTCTAGAAATAAAAGTATGATTCTGACTAATACTTGTGCATTTGACGCAATCTCGCAAGCGTTTGCCACAGCCTATAAAGATAGAATTACATTCAGACAGTATATCAACTCTAGTCAAAAAATGCAAAATGACGCCTTCACGAATTTCATCGCAAATCTTGCTAATGCGAAGAAATTCAGCCAAAAAATTTACAACGAAAGAGATATACTTTTAACTAAGATTTTTTGTCCTGACTTTGAAACTGAAAGCGAAAGTACATGCAATGTAATAAATTGCACATGTAATATTACAAAAATATTTGAAGAAATTTGTATTTCATACTTTTCTGCTACCAGAAAAAGAATTTGCTCAAATGTAAATTGCATTAAACACAAAAACATTGAAACATTTGAATGTAAATATTTACCATTGAATATAGACATAATAAAACAAAAAGGTATTGCAAAATTACAAGAGTCTATAGAAGCAGGAATGAAAAATGATTTTTTACCAATATGCCTTTCATGCCAAATAGGCACACTTTTATTCAATTATTATCTGAAGGATTTAATTATATTTGAACTTCATGATATTAATATACGCTTAAAGGATATACCCATTAATATTGAAATTAATAATAGATTGTATGTGATTTTGGCTGTAATTCAATTTATTCCACCGCTCAGTTCCGAAGGGATTGGTCACTACAAATCTATTTGCTATCGAATACATAACATGATTTTTCAATGCTTTGACGATATGTATACCAAAATTCAGAACAGTAATGATAATTTAATACCGCACGCGATTATTTATACATCAGATTCAATCTCATAATATTTCATATAAACATATGAAATATTATGAGATTGAATCTGAGATTGAACGTATAAAACTATTAATATAGGACAAAATTAACCTAGAGGTCCGCCCTTATTCCGTCCAGTTATAGTGGCGCCTACTATAATGCAATTGTGACTGCGTAATATTTACTATATGTCATCGGGAGGTAATTAAAAACTGTGAATTATAATGTGACCGTTACCAAGTAACATTTTTAGACGTAGGTAATGTGATTTTAAAAAGATAACTAGGTGTCTGTGTATGAAACATTACGTTTCCTTAGAACGTATTAAGATACCAGTCACTTTACAAATTGATCTGTGATTTTTATATTACCAAAGTAGCCTTAATTTAGAATAATTATGTACCTATATATATTTTTAATGTTACCGTTACCAAGTAACATTTTTAAACGTAGGTAATTATGTGATTTTAAAAAGATAACTAGGTGTCTGTGTATGAAACATTACGTTTCCTTAGAACGTATTAAGATACCAGTCACTTTACAAATTGATCTGTGATTTTTATATTACCAAAGTAGCCTTAATTTAGAATAATTATGTACCTATATATATTTTTAATGTTACCGTTACCAAGTAACATTTTTAAACGTAGGTAATTATGTGATTTTAAAAAGATAACTAGGTGTCTGTGTATGAAACATTACGTTTCCTTAGAACGTATTAAGATACCAGTCACTTTACAAATTGATCTGTGATTTTTATATTACCAAAGTAGCCTTAATTTAGAATAATTATGTACCTATATATATTTTTAATGTTACCGTTACCAAGTAACATTTTTAAACGTAGGTAATTATGTGATTTTAAAAAGATAACTAGATGTCTGTGTATGAAACATTACGTTTCATAGAACGTATTTAGGTACCAGTCACTTTACAAATTGTTCTGTGATTTTTTTATTACCAAAGTAGCCTTAATTTAGAATAACTATTTACCCATCTTTAATACTTACGACTTAATTTTTAAAGTTTGTAATTTAATTTTGTTAAAATTAAAACGTAATTTTATTATTTTTGATCTGTGATTTATGAATAATGTGTACCTATGTTCATTTTAGAATTTTAATGTTATCTGGTAACATTTTTATACAACAAAGAGAACTAGATAGTAGTCTGTGTATGAAAAATTAGGTTTCATAGAAAGTATTTAGATACCAGTCACTTTACAAATTGATCTGTGATTTTTTTATTAAAAAAGTACCTACCTAACCTTAATTTAGAATAATTTTGTAAGTACTTATCATTATAATTTCGTCGTGATGGTTTTTTTTA
The DNA here is from genome assembly GCA_945859575.2 of Herminia tarsipennalis. Taxonomy (NCBI): domain Eukaryota; kingdom Metazoa; phylum Arthropoda; class Insecta; order Lepidoptera; family Erebidae; genus Herminia; species Herminia tarsipennalis. Next base: position 10,279,324 of record OX243835.2, read on the forward strand.
TACCCATTACTATTGTTCTGTGATTTTTAAACAATGTGTAACTAGGCATTAGTAGGCGTAGGTATAAAGCGGACTGAAAAAAGTTTTAATATTACCTACTTATCGTTATGTGTGATTATTTTATATAGGTTGTATCATTAAGGAAGAAAGTTCTATTAAAATCATTATTTCAACCATAATTAATAAAAAATATTAAAGAAACCTGCAGTTTTTTTTAACATTTGCGTACGCATCTGTACTAAATTTGAATCACTATCCTACATATTTAAGAAGGTAGCATAATGTACTACGGGATCGCTTTTTTGCTACCATCTGAACTTGGCCGGGTTACCATGGCCTTGCACTGCCTAATGAGTTTTCTTTTATTATCTCGTTACTTACTGTGAGTACTATGCTGAAATTTTACAGGTACAAACCTGAATTAACCAAGTAATTATTGACATATCGTTCAGGTTACATAAGCACATGCAGGCTTGTCGGTGACCAAATAACTCCGCGCGCATTGTGACCATCGCCATGGAGAACTGAATTCTATCGTATCTTTTTCATTACTAACAGGATACTGATGAAACTTCACATACATTTGAAGGTAGTTAAAAGCTACAAAATAACGTTTAAAATGAGTCTTTAGAGCCCTTATTCAAAGCTCCAGGATGTATTAAGGTGTTTTTTATTTAGATACGTAACTTTTGAACGGCGTATTATTTTTGTTTTTTTTTTTGCAACAAATTACAACTAATTCTAAAGAACATATTAGCTAAAGACGATAAGAGAATCCGTTAAACCGTTTCAGAGATCCAGCGAAACCTCAAACGTTACTCCAGCAGAAACTCATATAACTTCGCAGCCGAAGGAAGAACAAATTTAAAAATAGTTGCAACATTTATTTCGAATAGACAACTAATTATACAGCTAAGATTTATTTCAATATTCCCATGAATTAAAAAAAAATCTGGCTGGGGTAACGTTACTCCAGCAGAAACTATTTTTGTTAAATAACTAAAAAACTATAAGCGCAACAAATTTAAAAATGTGCGCAACATTTACAGAAGCTAGACAACTAATTATCTATAACATTTAAATTACTCGTTTCGACATTATTTTGCTGGAGTAACGCACACTCGGAATATTTACAATAATTTACCTATGTAAATATAAAATCATGCTTATATTCAAAACTAGTGCAGAGATACAGCGTATTTCTGAACATTGTGAAATTCGTGTGAACAATGTCCCATAATATTGGTATGGTTTTATATTGCTCGATAAATTCCAAAGTTCTTTCTTTCGGCCACGCGGTCGCCGCCATTTTGCGCGTCACGAGACAACCAGTACCATGTTCACGACTGCGAGCTTCACACTACTTCACACTATCGGTGTATTTAGGGTTCAAAATCATTTTAGGGCAGAAACAGTGGATCGGTAGGTAAATAAATAAAACAATTATCAACTAAAATATTTATTATATTGGTTTTAGAATTGGGCTAGTAACTTTGTAAAATAAGCGTGCGTTTTGTAGTTTTGTAGGTTTTTCTTTGACATCTCTCAACTTTAGTTTACAACAATCTAAGTTATTTGGTTACATCCGATGAATTTAACAAATAAAATCATTAGGTATATTATTAAAATATGCCTGCTATGTTAATAAAAAATGTGTGGTAACAAACCGTGAAAAATCAATTATTGAATGTACATAAATTATAAAAAAGCCAACTATCTTCAATAAATACTGCGATCTTGCCATGACAGCTGTCCGTCTGCAACGAAATAATCTGCGAAGTTATCGCGTAATGTATACGAATCTCTGTGGGTATTTCCAATTAACCCCCGAACTGAACGTATATGGTCTGGTATAATGACAATATCATGAAAGTCATTAATTTGAATTCTTGATCTTATAAAATTATGCAAAATACAAATTGTTTTAAGAAAACAAATTGCTTTGTCTTTTCCAACGTTCAATGGACGATGGAGTATGCGAAATTTATTAGCCATGATACCAAATGTACACTCAATATAACGTCGCGCCCTCGTTAACCTATAATTGAATATTTTTTTTTTGTAGTTTAAATCGAGAGCTCGAGCATATGGCCGCATGACATGGCTAGATAACCCGAATGCTTCATCTCCTACAATAATATAGGGCAAAGCTGCGGTTGCAGCAGTGTTGGTTGGTTTATCATTGTGTATTACGGGCAATGCTTTGGCAGGAGGAATATCTATTAAGTCATTGTTGATTTGTTCGTACAATCGGCTTTGTGTGAAAATTGCGGAGTCAGATTCTTTACCCTGCACTCCCACATTTATATAGGTAAACTCATAGTTGGCGTTACACATTGCAAGCAGTACAATAGAATAGTAATGCTTATAGAGTGTAATAGAGGGAACCACTATGTGGAGGTCTTATAATGCGTATATGTTTTTCGTCTATTGCACCTATGCAGTTAGGAAACTGGGCTTGCGTTAAAAAACCTTTTTCAGTCTCTACTCATAGCGCACGGGAAAATTTTGGTATACATTCTTCCTTTAACCTTTCAATTATAATTTGAACAACTTCTGTTACTATTTTTCTGACCGTGGTTAGTCCTGTCTGATACGCCAGATGAATATCGACGAAGGTATGTCCACTAACTAAATATCTGTAATAAAATAAAATACCTGTGTTATTGTTTCAGTGAAAAAGCTGCAGCAAAGATGGAAAACTGCAAGAGACACTTATATAAGAGTGAGGTCTACTAAAAAAAAACTTAAATCAGGTTCCGGTTCCAGGGCAAATAAAACATACATTTACTATGACATGCTGTTATTTTTAGATTCAAACTCGAATACTCAAGGAGAAGAATCGGCAGACGATTTTAATCAGTCAGTAGAGCAAAACGCGTCACCGAGAACTTCACAAAATAAGGGTGTATTACATTGTAAAAGTGTTTATTTTATTTTAAATACAAACCCGTCATATCATTTTTATTTTGTGACTAACTGACCCACCATGTGGGCTCCCTAGAAAAGTGCTCATTTTGCGAAGTGCTCATTTTGCGAAGTGCTCATTTTGCGAAGTGCACATTTTGCGAAGTGCACATTTTGCGAAGTGCTCATTATGCGAAATGCACATTATGAGAAATGCCCCTTGTGAAAAGTGCTCCTTCCGCGTAATGCACATTTTGCGTCGAGTGCTCATTTTGCGAAGTGCGCATTCTGCGTCAAACCCTAACCACATTAATCGACGCGGAATCGGCTGAAGCCGGTTAAAAAAGTCTTTATGCCGACGGAATAAGAGTGTTTAGTAATAGCTTTCGCATCGGCTCGGGTCGGCCGACGCGACGTGGCATCGGCCGACGGCGAAACGAACCGTTGTCTATTAGCTGATCGCATCCGTGCGGCGCTGTATCCAGCGGAACGTTTCCGACTGCTGCCGAACAGCGCCGAAGACGGCCGAACGGCGCCGAAGACGGCCGATCGACGTTGGGTAGCAGTCGAATGATCCGCTCGCGTGCCTTCATCTCCGACGTCAGCCGAACGGCGCCGGAGACAGCCGGGTACCGATGGTGGTGAAACGTCATGCGCTCGCGATTGCAGGCAGTGTCAGTTTAGTTGTCGTACAGTGACGATATTGTTATTAAACGATAGAACTACCGTACTACGAAAATGTCAGATGAAAAATTGATAATACTAGTTAGCAAATATCCTTGTTTGTTTGATGTATCTGACGCTAAATACAGTGATCAAGTATGTAAAGAAAATGCTTGGGAAGAAATCGCAAATCTCATTTCAAACAGTGGTAAGTGATATGATTTTTTTATTTAAAATACAGCTTATACATAGAACTACTACAGTTTTTATTTATAAGAAAAGAATTACATTTGTGGGTAGTGTTTGCCTTGTGCTAACAACAAATATTTTCTGACGCTTCGCCGGCCGCTGCCGCGGCACGCTCGCTTCGCTCGCTCGGCTCACGCGTTGTTATGGTCACATGGTCTATAATGTCTAAGTTTTTTAGTGGATGGTAACAGAAGTAGTTGCTAAGTTTAATGTCTGTTAACTAAATTTAACTGCCAGCTAAGAGCGCCATTACTATTAAAGTATTGCTTAAAATCGTCTCTCACGGTTATAGGTTCCAATTGACCCTGGTCACGTGTGTGCTCTAAAACTCGCAAGTTTCTTGCTCTTTCATTTCGTGTACTTAGTACATGAACCTCATCATCCAAAATGTAATTGTGTAGACAGACAGTTGCTAAAACCAAATTTTCAAGCTGATTTGGCTGAAACTTTATTCTTTTCTGATAAATTTCAAACTTTTGTGCTAGTATGCCAAAAGATTGCTCAACTACATGTCTTGCACGACTATGTCTATATAGTTCGTAAAATATAGCTTGATACCTGTGACTTTAGAGACTACGTTTAAAAGACTGCTAAGTTTAAGTACGTTCTCTTTATTAGAGTACCTAATATATTTGTACGCCGCTGACGGCAAGACATAGCGATCCATATACTATTATAACTGAACATCTGTAACACCTATGATCTACAAATAAAATATTTGATTTTGATTTTGATTTTGAATAAATTTGTTGTTGGAAAAGTTTTAATTTTTTAAATATTAATAAGACATTTGTATAGAAATCTAGAACACTTTTTTCAAATAGAACTTGTTATCAAGGAGATACTAGTATAAACAAAGGTAATTTAAAATATTTATTATATTTTATTATTTATATTTATTTGTTAGCTTACTTCGTAAACTCTTTTCGCAGCCTGGTAGGGATGTGTAATCGACTGGCCAGCGAATATCGATAAAATAAATGTATGACAATTTCATTAATATAAATTGTATAAATGGTTATATCTAATCGTTTTTTCACAACGAATTCGTATTTTTTTAGTCTTGCAATACCTACTGCTTTCGCATGCAGCGATCAAGCGGGCGCCATCTTTTTTGAGTCAGTACGAGTGCCCACGCCTTGTATACGCTACCGCTACGTGATTAATATTGTTTTGTCGTTATTACTGTTGCTTTGTTAAGTTTTGTTGTTATTTCTAGTTATTTGTTTTTTTTTGCACCACAATGCCGAAAAGAACAAAAAAAACTGTTTTGAATAGCGAAAGTCGCGAGTTTGTGATTCGTTTGCGTGAGTATTTTGAGCGCGAGAATCAAAATGGCGGACCGCTACTACCGTTGGAGCAAGTGTGCAATAGAGTTGCTGACGCTCTTGGTATCGGACGAGCTACAGTGTCTCGAATTAGCAAAGAAAAGTATGGAGAATCGTCAAAGGAGATGGTGGCCGAAGATGAGGGAGGTAAAATATTATCGACTCCTAATAAAAAAAGGAAGAGAGTTTCGCCAGTCACCGAAATTGACGACTTTGATGCTGCCGCAATTCGAAATCATATATATGCGTATTACGCACGTGGTGAATTTCCCACGTTAAAAAAAGTATCCGTTTCGCTTAAAGACGCGGATTTATTTAAAGGAAGTCCACCATCGTTGTCCAAAATATTGAAAAAAATCGGCTTTGCTTATAAGAAAAGCGATAAAAGAAAAATTTTAATGGAGCGAACAGACATTGCTTTGACCCGAATTGACTTTTTGCGCAAAGTCAAAAATATAACAGATTGGAATAAAGTGGTTTTTCTTGATGAAACATGGCTCAACGCAAACCACACTGTTTAAGCGGAGTCTACCACCAAGGTGCCCGAAGGAAAAGGACAAAGATTAATAATTACTCATGCGGGGACATCGTCTGGTTTTGTGCCCAATTGTTTACTGGCGTTTAAATCAGTAAAAACAACAGAGTACCATGAAGAAATGGATTTTACAAAATTTAAGGAGTGGTTTCTAACTCTTCTAAATAATTTGAGTGAACCACATTTTATTCTGATGGACAACGCTCCGTATCATTCAGTACAAAAAGATAAGGCGCCTACGACAAGCAATCGTAAAATTGAAATTATTACTTGGCTGCAAAACAAAGGAGTAAAAGCCGACAACAGCATGCTCAAGAAAGAATTGCTAAGATTAGTAAGCATTCATAAGCCCCCCACTCCAAGATATATTATAGACGAAATTGCAAAGGAAATGGGCCACACCGTCATCCGTTTACCACCATATCATTGCCATTACAATGCAATAGAACTAATCTGGGCTCAAGTCAAAGGTTCGTATAATCTAAAAAAACATATATAAAAAGCTTACAAAGAATGTAGTAGGTTTTTTGTTTGATCGAATACCTTTTTTTTCTAGGTTACGCTGCCAGACATAATGTAGCACCGCCTTTCACAGCGAACAAAATGTTGACATAACTACATGAAGCTTGTGTACATGTAAATGCTGATGATTGGAAAAAGGTAGTTGAGAAGACAAAAAATGTGATTCAAAAAGATTGGGAGCGCGATATTCAATTTGACAACATATGCGATCAAGAATTAATTATTAATCTACAGGACTGCTCCAGTGATGAATCAGAATTCGACTTGGAAGTTGATCTCGGCTGTACACCATTTGACAATTAAACTTTTAAATACCTTCAAATTCATCTTTCATTTCCTTTTTTCTTTCTTTCAATATCGTTAAAATGTATTTTTTTTAATAAACTCATTCCATATAAATATCGATAAAATACGAAAGACGTCCCATACCTATTACATGTCATTCTGACAAACGTCACAGGTATCAAGCTATATTTTACGAACGTTATAGACTTTCTTCGACTGGTCACCTTGCACTTGATCTTTGGGATAAGGCCGCATTAAATTTTTTAAAATAGGAAATGCTTCATCACCAACAAAAACATGTGGCATCGGATTAAGTATACCTGGGATTACCTTTTCATCAGGCAGATCTAGTTGCTGTCGTAATAAATTCTTTCCAAATGTTGAACTCGACAATATACCTCCATCGCTATTTCTTCCATAACTACCCACATCTACTACGACAAATTTGTAGTTGGCGTCAGCAATAGCTAATAAAACAACACTAAAGGTTTTTTTGTAGTTGAAATAGAGACTTCCACTTTTTCGCGGTGCTTGCACAACAACGTGCTTTCCATCAATAGCGCCGACACAGTTAGGATAATTCCATTTTTCTGCAAAATCCTGTTCAATTTTTTTCCACATATCTTTTGTGGGAACCGGCATAACAATTGGCAATAATATTTTCCAAATAGCTTGTGTTGTTTCATTGATAATAATGCGTACTGTTTCATAACCCATTAGAAAATTATGTGCCAACTTTCTACAACTGAGACTACTTGTTAGAAATCTGAAAAAAAAACATATATAGTAAACTAAACTAATTATTTTTTATACTACATTATTTTTATATATTTTTACAGTTGCTGAATGTAAGAAAAAATGGACACGGATAAGAGACAATTATAGAAAAGCAATGAAATCACGTATATCTAAGAGTGGAGATGCAGCCATGCCAAAAAGATCAATCAAATATGAAAAAGAATTGGAATTCTTAAAACCATTTCTTGGAGATAAAAACCGCGTTTCAAATATCAGTGACAATGAAGCACACACCGTGGAAAGCGATTCAACCATAAGTGCTCCGAATAATATTACTTTTGCGAGGAAACATTCTCGTCCACCTACAACTGGGGAAGTACTAGAGCAATATTTAAAACATCAAGAAATTGTGGAAAAGTCTGATCCAATCACATCGTTTTTCTTATCTATGGCAGACACAGTTAAAAGTTTCCCCCGCTCACTGCAACTTCAAGTAAGGAGGCAAATTTTTGATGTAGTAGAGAATGCTGAAAATACATTGATTTCGCAAGGAGAAACAGGATGTACGACTTCTACGTTTACTCCAATAATGAGTAACGCTGGATACGCTTCGACTTCTGGATACTCCAGATTCTACTACTTAAAAAGCATTTCTAAACTTTTTATAACAATGTGCCTATAAGTGTTAATCAAAAAATAATGTAACTTTACAAAAACTTAAGAAAGCTTGTTAAAAATTAGAAATAAGCAAAAATTTATTGATTCTGTCACAAAGTTTAATTTATGTTAAAAGTTATATAACAATTAAACAAATAAAAAAAAGTTAAATAAAAAGAATATAACAAATTATGAAACAAAAAAGAAGTTACTTTATTACCTTAAGCACACTGTCAATCTTTCTTCCACAGATATGGACAACCGGAACTTAGTATTTTGTTTCTGAAGTACTGGTCTTACCATTTCCAACAAATGGTCAAACTGGGTAATATTCATGCCATAGTAATCGTGAAACTTATTTGAGTTTTGTCTTAAACGAGGATATCGTAAATGAAATTCTCCTTCCGTCAATCTGTGTTGCCATAGTGGATCGACCCAAGCTCGACGCCGCTTTCGCTTCTTTTCTTGCTCTTCCAGTAGGCACGCTACAATCTAACTCATCAAACCTTCGTGAGTCTTGCCCGTCTAAATAGTATATCCATATCAAACCTTGTACCAACACTTATTTCTTAAACTCAAGTTTAAAAATAAAAATGAAAGGCCAGAACGTCCGTACAGCTCAGAGTGCAAATCTGCGATGAAAGCATTTGTTGATATTTTCGGGGTCACACACGATTCACGACTGTCGACTGCCGAACGCTTGCGAACATCCGTCGCGACGGCTGTTTGGAGGTGTCGACTGCCGAACGTAATTGAACAGAGGCCGTGACAGCCATTCGGAGGAGTCGACTGCCGAACGTAAGTCAACAGCCGTCGCAACAACTAATCGGCGATAAGCCGAGTAGTGTGGTGATACGCACTCGGCTTAAGCCGATTCCGCGTCGATTAATGTGGTTACACCCTAATACGATTATTGAAGAAGATTTGATTAATGTACCTAGCACCAGCTCCAGCGTTACCAAAGAAACACGATCTTCCAAGAAACGTAAGTGCGAATCGCCAACTGATTTCGAATTAGAGTTGTTAAATTGCGTGAAGAATAACACTGCAGATAATATGGACGAAGACTTGAATTTTTTTAAGTCATTATTAACAAATGTGAAAAAATTGAGTTGCTTTAAAAAATTATTATTTCGTACAAAAGTATTAGAAGCTTTGATTGATATAGAAAAAGAAATTATTATTACCATTGATGACCTTTCATTAACGCAAAATACGGTAACGAATGATTTAGAATCCTTAAATATAAGATCAGACACGAACAATGAATAAATAGGTAACAAGAAAGACTTTGAAGATTTGATTAAGACTGTTTAATTATTAAGAACAAAAGAAAGAGAAGAACATGAAGAACTATTTAAGTTAGTAAAAAGCGCAATTTTATATTTATATTTTTCTGGTCTCATGTGCAATTATTATGATATACAAGGGCATTCGCCAAAAGTTTACAAGCCTTGAGGTGTAATGTTCATAAGGAAAGAAACGGGGTCGATTCGGACACTTTTATCTTAAACCCTATTTAGGGTCAAATAAAAAAGTGTATCAATAGACCCCTTTTTTTACTTAATGGACCTTTTTTTTGAACCTACTCATAACATTGCTCCTTCATATATCCTCTTCTTAAATTTAATCTTTTATGTAGTAAACTGTGATTATGATTGTGATGATAAATAAGAATTTAAAATAATATTAGTACCCGATCTAGTAATAGAAGGGAATAATTAATAAGGGAAATATTCATATGTAAAAACTTGCAATCAATATGCGTCATTATAATTAATACTTTGTAAGGTAGGTATATTATTATAATTAAGACATTTAGACTTATTGTACTGTTTTAACTGTTATTGTGTTTTTTTATTTTAAACTTGAACCTGTGATTTTATTAGTGTATTTCAAATGAATAATCAAAAACTAATTGTAACGTAACGTTTATGCAAGACACTGTGATGACTGTTGTGATTATATAAAAAAATAAGTAAATAAGTAGGTATAGATAAAAAAAAAACGAAAACGATAAAACTGTGTAATTTAGAAATAACAAAATATAATTAATAAATGTAAGAAACTGTGATTAATATGATGATTAATAAGTGTGCGGTTATGTGTTTCGGCCCTAAGAACAGAGTGCACCACATCAAGAAAAACATTTTAAGCCATATTCAGGTGTCACTGCCGAAACAATAAGAACTTCTTCTTCTTTCTGGCTTGATGTGGCTAAACAGTAATGTGACTTACATAAATTGGCAAAAAAATATGAGTGTTCTAAACTTTTGTTAAATAATGACTGTTTTTTTTACATGAATAAAGATGATTATTAATATCGAAATGTCTTTACTTACCGCAATGTCATTGCAAATCGTTCCATTGGTGTTACGATTGACGTAGATTTCAATCGTAGATTGTTAGTCTTCAAATAGGGCTCCAGTTTTGAATATAATTCATCATAGACTTGTAATGAAACTTTAAAATATTTGAAAAAAAAACTTTCATTTTTTCTTAATATACCAAACTTCACCACGAATTCCCCGCACAGTAACCTAGATTCAACGTACGGGCTTACTGGCTGGCGTCTTTTTTTGGCAATTCGTCGTCGCCGTCGTCTTGATAAATAATACAACATTAATTTATCCATAATTACTCGACTGTACACCTCCAACGTCAAAATTGTACTGAGAAAACTGTTACGCAGATGCACGCGCCGATGCCCGCGCATAAGCACGCGAACGTGCTCACGTGCGTGCACCAGAAGCGTGGCCCGCGACGTGCTCACGTGCGTGCACCAGAAGCGTGGCCCGCGACGTGCTCACGTGCGTGCACACGCGTAACGCAGTTTATGCCCTAAAACCAAAATGAACATCAGTGGCAAAGAAAACTGCACAACAGCATCATGAAGACCAAGGAGCTAGCAATGCCATATTCTGTAGCTTTAGTAAACTGTTAAAAACTATCTTTCCTGACAGGAAAAGAAACTGTAAACCTGGACCCAACGACATCTGGTTCACAGGTAAATAAAAAAAAAGACGTTTATGCGGGGGCTAACCTACACGGACAACTAACGGTAAAGATCCACAGCCTGTCAACATGCCACCAATTTCTTAGTAGAGCTCTATGCTAGGTTGGGCTGCGTTCGGGAAAGCCTTTTAAAGACTGAAAAATATTATAACCAATAGCCAAGTAGCTATTCGAGCACAAAGCTAGCCAAAGGTGGATTCCAAGCTCCCTAAAGAGCGTTACAAACTAGGCGCAACCAAAAAATACCCGTCAGTTAGGTACCTCTGAGCACTGTGGCATCGTCGAAAACGAAAAAGGAGACAAGCTAGAACGGGGCAAAGGGTATAGCATGGGATCCTGAACACTTTAGCAGCACAACCTCGCTCAAAGCAGGGGGTGAGGGAGGGGTGTTCCAAAGCAATAAACGCTGATCACTCAGCAGGCCAAGAAACCCTCCAATGCGCTTTTGGTGTCACCATAATGTTAGAAAGCACTTGTTAAGCGAATCGTGGACTTCGTGGTCAGATGAAATTAATCTTGAAACCCTTGGGCATAAGAAAAATAAGAGGTGTGTCACTATAGATCTTTTTGATGGCAGTGTCTTCCGTGATTGTGAGTTCTGAACTTTTGGAATCATTATGTAGGTACAACACTAAGAAAGCTTTTGGAATCACATTAGGGCATCAACTCTGGCAATCGTCCACGAACAGTACCTAACTCGAGCAAAAGTGCATATCTTTGTTTCGAATGAAGTGTACCTAAAAAGATACTTCCAAAAAACGTTTTAAAGAAAATTTAACAACCTTCAAGGAAAGGCAAATTTCAAAGACTCGCTCCTGTTTTAGTCTATAACCCCGGTGTTTTTTATATGCTTTTATACACTAAAACCTTTCCTAGAAATATAAGCCTTCGAAGACCGAAAACGCTAGGTATCTAAATTAGATCCCTAGCTTTCGAGAATACATATGAACATAAATGCGTACCTACGGGACAAACAGAGAACCACCTTTTTTATAGGCCGTTGAAAACATCTCGGATTTTCGCAGTGTTGTCCTATGCTGCCAGATCTTTTCATTTCCCATATATTTTTGATTGGCGATGAAGGGTTTAAATAAAAAAATATGTAGGTGTTTTAATATTTTATTTCAATAAATAATAAAATATATGTAAATGCACTTTTATCACTTTCATAAACAAACCAACTTACCTGAAGATGAATAGAACTTCGCAGACCATAAGACCGGGCCGTTCCCCGAAGTTCATCATGGAAATAAAATTAAAATGATTAGAAAAAAAAAAATATTTGGCCTAATATTCCAAAAGAGCGTAAATTACGAGTGAATTGAAAAGTTGTATTCTACACAAATAGGTAGGCACCGGCACCTATAATCATTATATTTTCAAAAGCATTAACATATCTCTGTGGTTACTTAAAACCTGTTTATCATTCTTCTTTAGATCTGTTAATCGTTCAGGTTCAGAATGTCAAATTACCGTAATGTCCAACGGTTTCAAAATGTCCAATTAGGTCCCAGAATGTCTTACATTTCCTAAATGTCAAAAATCTGTCAGTTTTGATATATTGAGTAAATTTGATCATTGCACTATTTTCGTTATTTATCAATTCATTAAGAAAATACCACTAGCTGTTGCTCGTGACTTCATTCCCTTGGATATTTTTGACATTGAAACGGTTCATTTTTTTAATTGTACCTGCTAGGTACTACATATGTCACCTCATTTTGGTAATTGGACATTTCGGGAATTCGACATTCTGGTAATAGTTCAGGAATTTGACATTCTGGTAACATTTCGGGAATTCGACATTCTGGTAATTGGACATTTCGGGAGTGGGACATTCTAGTAATTGGACATTTTGAAACCATCAGACATTATGATAATTGGACATTCTGTACCTGAACGCTGTAAATGCTGCGTAATCAACAAACTTGAGTTCGATATGTTGTAGGATGATGTGTAGTCGGCCAAAAAAATAGTCCAGCAGTTATGACAAAGCTTCATTTGTAACCAAAATAGCCTGTAACCTTAGGGTTGAAATTAGTAACCGTCAGAATATATTGCAAGGGAAATTTGTTATTTATGACGTGCAAATGAATTCCAACCGTAGGGTGATAAGACCATCGCTTTTGCCGATTGTACGTATGCATGATCGCAATGGAGAAATTAGAACCATTTAACTTCTAGTTCCCAGCAGTGGGACATATGTGTTGATAATGTACCTACTCAAATTCCAAAAAGCGAAAAAAATGGAACAAAGAAAAATGAATGATAAAATAACGAATCCACGAAGTACTAAAGCTATTGTATATCCTTGAGAGCTAAAGCTTATCTAAAACATTGCAGTAGGTAGGTACCTATTTTCAAATTTCTTATGGAACTTCCAGTAGGTATGGAATTTAGCTATAATATTAGCACTAGCCTAGCTATAAATCTAGCAACTAGTCATTGTCGGATCGATAAATCAACAGATATTCATCACCACATTATCTAGCTCGTTTTGCAACATGACGCCGTAATACTTGATAGCGAGCAAGTTGACAGCACCGTGCTTTTTTTTAACAATTTAGAACACGATTTTTGTGAATTGTTTGGCCTGAACAATACTTACCTACTAGGCACCTCATTACTACTAATCATTACCTACGTCGTCATTGTAGTTTGTGAATGGCATGAACTGAACAAGCCAGTTTTTTTTATAAATAGAAATCCTGGAGGCTTAGAAAAATACCACACGATACTTTTTCCGCACACGCTAACGCGGGAAAATGTATGCATTTGACATATAGTTGACAATACGTCACGTGACTGATGCTAGATTGGTGGACCAAAAACATTAGTAGCGTGTGCCAAAAAAGAAGCGTGTGGCATTTGTCTAAGCCCCCTGGATAATGTCATGCTCCGGGGCAGGACAGTTGACGATTTTGGGATTTTGTGTCGGTGAAAACAATTGTGCATAATGGGTGCATAATTAGTGCTACCTTAATGTAAATAGTACTTCTGTAGTTTAAGAGCACTAAAACTTTTAATTGGTACTGCTGCAGAGCATCCTCTCCAGCAAACCATAATGCAAATTAGTGCTCCTGTGAATGATTGTAGCACGAAAGTAGTATAAAAAATATGTACAGGAGATTATATAAACGAACATACATTATTTGAATGAATTGCAGGCGCCGAATAACGAGATTTTTTTATATCAATTTATAAATAGGAAACCTGATCCAAATATTATAGCAAAGTATATTTTGTGTACTTTATTTAGCTAAATTGAATATTAATGTAGGCGCTTATTTATCCTATATTAAATTTTCCTCAAGTATAAATTAAATAATTTTATAATAATTAATAACTAACTTTTCCGTTCATAACACATACTTAAATATTGCACTAGTTTATCTATAATTATTGCAAGGACAAATGGATATTATAGTGTCGTCGCCTATACTTAGATCTATAGTTCAAAAATATTTTAAACTACCTTCATATTTTCGTAATGTGTTTCAATATTAAAAATTTGTTCTTTAGACATTAGTTTATTAAAAATGAAGCGCGGAAAAAGACTTAGTGTGTGTTTAGAGGAACAAAAAAGTGTATTTCTGGAATACGTGAAGAATATTGACGACATTTGTAGTTTACCACCTTCAGGGAGTGATGTTTACAAAAAAATTAGTAAAAAACTGTGTGCTCGAATGTCTGCAAAGGCATTGTATGTATCTGCGAAAAGAAATTTTGAGTTCTTCTTTCGTGCAACCGACTGTGAAAAAGGTAACATTTCAAAAGAATTTATTGAGATTAATGAAATTGTGCCGTACAAAAGTACGGATTTGAGCAGTGATTGTACTTCTAATCAGAGTGGAGAAGAGAACAAAACCGCCAGTGAAAATTCTTTTACGGATGATAGTTGTGATTGCGATCACACGTCAGTTATTTTTGAAATCAGCTTAGAAGCGTGGGACAAAATAAAACCTAGCTATATTGAACCTAAAAACGATAAACATACGTCTGCAGGAAAAAGTCGTATTAGGATGAGACTCACGCCTGAAAAGTGGACAGATTATATAAGAAAACATATATGGATAAATACACAGAACAGATGCACTTGGGTTTTCAAGAATAACTACGCAACCAATGAATATTGTGTTAAAGTAAATGGAAGATGTAATCAATGCACTGGCAAAATACATATAAATACAGAAAAAACAAACTCTGCAGTGTCCGTCAATTGTTTTTTTCAAGATGTAGATTTGCAATTGATACACAAATCCCACAAAGTCAGAATAACAAAGTTCACCAAGCAAAAGTTAGCGTCTAAACTGCAAAACGAGTATCCAGTGATTGTTAGAAACAAATCAATTAATTCTGCTATGACTGACGATGACACCGTCGAACCTCTTACTCTCTGTTCCTGATCTTAAAACCCTGCAAAACATAAGGAGTCGAAGTAACACTTCAAAATATTATCATAAAACAGTGGTGCTTTCATTATGGATTATGTCTTTTACGCCACCATACAATAATGTTGTTCGAAATGTTTCCATTCAACCATTCTTCATGTACTATTAGACAAATTTGCAATGTAAATTCTACGAACATTTTTCAAAAACGCATTATACTGCCATAAGCCTTGATGCAACAGGATCTATCTTTAAGAATATACAGCCACCTTTCGACCCTTATCATAATTATCAGTCGAAGCATTTGTTTTTGTACGTTGTAATTCTTAAAATAAAAAATACATCTATCCCCCTCGCTCAGATGATATCGGCAAATCAAACGTTAGATAATATATTTGTTTGGTTAAAAACGTGGATTGGTAGTATGGTAAAGCCTAAAGAAATAATAACTGATGATTCCAGCGCCCTCATTGGGGCCTGTGTTAAGGCTTTTACATCGTTTGGCACAACTAAAGAATATATAGGTCATTGTTTTGCAGTTTTAGAGAAGAAAACTAATATAATACCTAGTTGTTTCATGCGACTTGATTCATCGCATCTTATAAAAACCTTATATGCACTAAAATGTTTTAGGAATGTTGAGTTACGAGTAAAAAAGTTTTACATCAAATTTTTATTAAAGTTAAAATCTTGTACGTGTTACATAGAAGCCAAAGAAATTATTAGAAATTTAGTGATAGTTGCTGTAAACAGATACGATAGGAACACTCTGGAAGGCGAAAAAACAAAATGCGAAGTCGCAAAGGAAAAGTTATTTAATTTATCATCATCATCAAAAGAAGAAGACCTTATTGAAACCGAAATTTTAATACGGAATTCCATTTTGGAAGAAGACAACGATGATGTACTACACCCGAGAACGATTATGGCCGAGTTTGAACGACTGATAGACATCGAAAAGATCTGTAATGAACTTAGTGATGAGACGATTCATGAGAACATGTATTACTTGCCTGAATTTATTGATAGCTTTAAAAGGCTTTTGTGTCGATTGCCGTTGTGGACAAATTTGATGTTGCCATTCTACAAACAAGAAAATGATGCAGCTAGCAGCTCTAATATTGAAAGCTATTTCAAAACTATTAAACAGCTACTATTGAATTCACGAAGTGGCCTTCTCCGTGTCGACGATTTTGTTATAAGGCACACAGAATATTTATCCGGAGAACTGATATCAGCTCAATGCTTGTACTCAAGTAGCGATAACACAAATACTAGTAATGAAACGGAAGCGTGTGTGAAAAAATCTACAAAAAGTGGTGAAAATTTCAGAGAACATTCAATATTTATGGTAGTACCGAAACAAGAGGAAAACTGGCGTAAGAAAAACGAGAAAAATGAAGAAATATCTTTAGTGAAAATTAACAAAAAGTATGTACAGTTGCTTCCCAATGGAAATATTTCACGATCAGGTATTAAAGACGTAATTTTACAGAATACGTGTGCGTTTGCTGCATGGATTTGCTGTCGTTTATACTGATAACAAAGGAATAAGTGAACATATAGATGACAAGAAATCAAAATTCTCAGAATTAATCAGGGCGGTTTCACAATATGATTTTTCAGTAGACCTTTTAAGATTGAGAGCTGAAATATTACTTAATTACTTTGAATTTGTAAAGAAAGGTTCCATGCAGATAGTCGATTGTCAATGTAATGTGACAAAAATTTTTGAAGGACTATTACTAAATGAATACTACAGTGCAATCAAATCAAAAAAGTGTTCCGATTGTAATACAAAATGCGAAAGGCGTTTACCAATACTGCCACTGAATGTTCTTATTTTAGCAGAAAACGGTGTTACTTGTTTAGAGGCATCAGCGAATTCAATGATTCAAGACGAACTAAAACCATGTAAAAGTAATCAGTGTACTGGTACGGTTACTGAAACTTATGAATTATCACATCACTTTATAATTTTTGAAGTAGGGTCACCTGTCCATCAATGAGCCAATGGTACACATTGAGCAATGCCTATAGTTTCCAAACGCAACGTTGCCAGATGGTGCAGGGTACAGGTATTAACTCGTTACTGGACGCCCCTCGCCTACCCCAGTCTGCGTTCGCCCCGCGCGCAAAGTGCACGTGTGACGGAGCTCGATCGGATTTTTGCCTCCAAAAGTAAGTTAATTTATTGTTTTTTCGTGATTTTTTACACTTGTATAGTAATATTTAGGCGTATCCGCAATATTTAATGTCATTGAACACATATTTGGTAGTGTATATAGCTAAACTTAATTTTTCTGTATAATATTTTTACCGTTATAATGTTAATGGTTTTGAAAAAAGTCACACTGGTTCACAATGAAACAGTGCCGTATAGTACTCAATGAGCCATGGCTCATTGAGTACGACTTTTGTTTCAATGAGTACCTACTATGGTTTTGTTGTATTGGTATGTTGTTATCTTGTTTTTTAATGACACAAGCGAGACAAATAACATCCTAAAGTTTCTATACAATTAGGCTTGATTGTAATTTATTTTGTTTAAGATGGCGCGTACTAAAGCTGCACAAAGAAAAAAAGGGGATCATTCGGCGGAAGCCATGCGACGGGCTATAATTTTGCATAGACAGGGCCATAGTATTCGACAGGCGGCCAAAGAATGCAATCTACATTATCCTACCTTGCAACGTTACGTAAAAAAGTATATGAATATACCAAGTGCAAATTTACACAACCAGAGGCTTACACCGAAATATGACGTACGAAAAATATTTTCCAATGAACAAGAAGATGCTCTTACAACATATATAACGGAATGTGCACTTAAATTTTATGGTTTGACAACAAAAGACGTACGTCGCATTGCTTTTCAAATGGCAGTTTTAAATAATATCAAAATGCCTAATACTTGGCATCGAGACAATATGGCCGGTTTAGAATGGCTTCGATCTTACCGATCAAGGATTCCACAGTTATCATTAAGAAAGCCGGAAGCTTGTAGCTTAGCGCGAGCTACTTCTTTTAATAAGGAAACAGTCAAATCTTTTTTTGATAATTTGAAATCTGTGTATCAACGTCATCCTTCATTTAGTAACGGCTGCAGAGTTTATAACTTAGACGAAACCGCCACCACTACTGTTCAAAAGCCGCAAAAAGTTATGGCACCTAAAGGCAAACAAAATTTATGTAAAATAACGAGTGGAGAAAAGGGTATATTGGTAACAACATGTGCTATTGTCTGTGCATCAGGTCAGTCATTGCCACCTGCCCTTGTATTTCCTAGAAAAAACTACAAAGATTTTATGTTACATGGAGCTCCTGTAGGTTCTCTCGGCTTAGCATCTCCTTCCGGATGGATGAATGCTGAATTGTTTGTCAAAGTAATGGAGCATTTTATTAAACATACCTCAGCCAGCCTCGACAACCCAGCATTACTAATAATAGATAATCACGAATCACACTTAAGTATTGAGGCTCTAGATATGGCAAAACTTTCAGGTGTTACAATTCTTACTTTACACCCTCATACGACCGGAAAGATGCAACCACTTGATGTAGGCATATTTGGTCCCTTTAAGGTATTTTACAATGCTGCAGTTGATTCGTGGTTAATGAGGAATCCTGGAAAACAATTAACCATTTACAATGTTGCAGAGTGCGTTGGACTGGCTTATCCAAAAGCAATGACGCCTGTTAATATTACCGCTGCATTTAAGAAATGCGGTATTTTTCCCTATGACTGTGATGTGTTTACAGAATTGGACTATTTGCCTTCGTCCGTTACAGATAGAGCTAGGAATGTAAGTCCTTCTTCGGATGTGACCAACGCAGATAGCCCGATTCCTACAGAGATAATTGCTTTGAAAGAAAATACGCCTGCATTGGAAATGTAGTCACTTCAAGTAGAACCTGATACTTTTATGGATAATAGCGAATCATTTAATATTAGACCAATGACGCCAGTTGCAATGAAACAACCAGTTGTGAACCCCTCTTGTTCAAAATATTTTAAATCCCCTCAAGAATTTATGCCACCTTTGAAAGCAGGACCCAGAACTGGGCAACGAAAACCAAGAAAACTGGGGAAAAGTATGGTTGCCACCGATACTCCCGAGAAGAACCTCATAGCGGAAGAAAGGAAACAAACAAAGATAAGGAAAATGGCTGCAAAGAAAATGAAGCCATCTCTATTATCTGATAGAAGAAAAGTATTGAAAACGAAATCACAAAAAAATATAAAAAATAATACAGATACTGAGTCTAGTGAGGACGAAATGGTTGTAGAATCTCTGAGCGACTCTGACAATGGATGGCTAGAAGAAGACTATGATTCCGATGATGACCGCTTGATAAATGAACCGTTTCCAAAACTCGAAAGAAAACCCATCGAAGGAGACTATGTCCTAGTATTATTCGAGACAAAAAAAATGAAAGTTTATTATGCTGCCAATATAATAGAAACAGGTGATAAATATGGGGTTTCTTTTATGAGATTAAAATCCAGAGAGAATATGAAATTTTACTTGCCATTAGAACCAGACCTTGCTGAGATGGATATCAAGGACATTAAAATGATTCTTCCCAAGCCCAAAATCAATGGAACCAAAAGCCGCAACTCCACTTATATCTTCCCATTGCGGTTCTCACCTACTATTAACTTGCGTTAATTTGATTTTTTCTTTGTTTACTTTATAAACGTAATCAGAAGACTGATTTAAAATATTATAGTCATTATAACGTTACAAAAGTCGAAACGTTAATGTGATATTAGGTAGGTCACACAAAATTACAAAGAATATAAGCATCCTTGTAGAAGTTACGATAGATAATAATTATGAAGACTGATTGTAGACAAAAACTGTGATTTAGAGTGAGGACCGAAGAAAATATTGCGGCTGTATCCGCCAGTATTAGTGATGACCGTGAAATGTCGATTCGCCGCCGTTCGCAGCAATTGGGCCTCTGTTACTCCACTACGTGGAAAATTTTGCGAAAGGATTTGGGTGTAAAACCTTACAAGATACAGCTGGTGCAAGAATTGAAGCCACACGACCTCCCACAACGTCTAACATTTGGTGAATGGGCATTGGCAAAGTTGGAGGAAGATCCACTTTTTTATCGAAAAATTGTGTTCAGCGACGAAGCTCATTTCTGGTTGAATGGATATGTCAATAAGCATAATTGCCGCATCTGGAGTGAAGACCAGCCAGAAGCATTGCAAGAACTACCACTGCATCCCGAAAAATGTACTGTTTGGTGTGGATTATGGGCCGGTGGCATCATCGGGCCGTACTTTTTCAAAGACGACAATGGCCGTAACGTTACTGTGAATGGCGAGCGCTACCGTGTGATGATTGGCGATTTTTTTTTGCCCAAAATGGAAGAATTGAACATGCCTGACATGTGGTTTCAACAAGACGGTGCCACATGCCACACGGCACGCGAAACAATGGCCCAATTGAGAGCCGCCTTCGGTGAACAGTTTATCTCACGTTTTGGGCCCGTCAATTGGCCGCCTAGATCGTGTGATCTAACGCCTTTGGACTATTTCTTGTGGGGCCATGTTAAGGCTCATGTCTACAGGGATAAACCAGCAACGATTGACGCACTGGAAGCCAATATTGAAGCATTTATTCGTGATATACCGGCTGATATGTTGGAGAGAGTGTGCCGAAATTGGGCCTTGCGAATGGGCCATCTAAACCGGAGCCGCGGCCAGCATTTGCATGAAATCATCTTCAAACATTAAATTATATTGATCGTTCTATCGATTCCAATAAAGATTTCATCAAATTTTTCAATTTTTTTGTGTTTTTTTTTGAAAATCAAATCCTATACCTCTTAAAAAATCACCCTTTATAACGCCAGAGTAGGTCAAAAACGAACATTACCATTATTTATTCATGCTTTAAGAAAAGAAGCAAACTGGCAACAGTTGAAAATTACGCGCGCCTTATTTGACGGCCAAAGACGCAAGAAGAACGATGTAATTTTCGATAAAAAAATAACTAGAGAAATCGATAAGTTTATTAATCAGGAAATCACGCCGTTAACATTTTTAAAACGAGTAACCCATATAAAACGTATTATTTTTGAAGACTAACTATTTAGTATAGATAATACATTTTATTTGGGTAATTCGTTTTAAAAATGTTATTAGTATTCTGTTATGTTTATTATAAGGATAAAAACTTATAGGAGGAATCATATTTTATGTTTGTTATTATTAGGTATAATTTAAATGTTTATTTTTTGTTTCTTTAAATTTCTTCCGAACCCTTTCTATTGTTTTCTTGATTGTACCTGACCTTTTGCATTATTGACATTTTCGCAATGTGGACGTTTTACTAGTAAGTCGTTTTGCTACTCTAGACATTCTCATTTAGTAGACGTTGAAACATGTGGACCTTCTGCAAACTATGACATTTTTTCCTTATGGACCTTCTGATTCGGAGCCACAAAAACTATTATATTTGGAGAGTTTTTTATTTGTATCGAAAACGATACATTATGCATTTACTGCATGTTTTATTGAACAAAATGCTAATTTCACTTTATGATAATGTAAAGGTAATGAAAACTACTAATTTATCAGTAGTTATGAGACGATTTATAAAAATGTATAAATATATTTTAATAATATAACAAAAACCATTATAATTGAAATAAATACACCTATTTGCTTGAGTTTCAGCCAATTTCATACTGTGTTTCATACTTTCGCTTTGCATGTATGGTGTATGTGTTATTTTTATTCATTTTCAGTCATGTCTGAAAAGAGAATTGAGGACTTTTTGCGGCAGCTAGAAAACGGAGAACTCTCTTCAGACGATGAGGAATCTGACAGCGATGATCTAGATTTCTATCCTTCTCGTGAAGCATTGGAGGCCGAGTTAGAAGGCGATATCGATGACAGAGCCGAAGTAGACACTCAAGACATCGCGCAAGACCAGTCAACAAACGTAGAAATGGTTCGTATTGACAACACTGACAATGTTGATCCACCTCTAATCAGCGACGCTGCATCTGAGAATTCGAGTTTCATTGCTCCCAGCACAAGTAGACTACCTGGATTTTCTAACAGAAGAAATCTTATTTGGAAAAAAGACTCTTTGATATTCAATGCAGACAGGTTGATATTCACTGGAAATACTTCTTTTGACACACAAATTAGAGAATTTAGAACTCCATATGACTTTTTTACTTATTACTTTACCAAAGACCTCATGGATAGAATTGTTGCTGAAAGTATAAAATATTCAATTCAAAAACAACCAAATAGACCTGAAAATTTGACTGTTGATGAACTTAGAAAGTTTTTAGGGATTTTAATATTTATGTCTGTCTATCACTACCCTAGTGTAAGATCGTATTGGGGAAAATTTGGATTTCTTCCTATCAAAGAAGCCATGACGGTGAATAGATTCGAGAGGATTCGAAAAGTGCTGCATTTCAACGACAACAACGACCACCTACCCGTCAGTGATCCAAAGCATGACCGTCTTCATAAGCTGCGTCCAGTCATAGATCATTTGAATGACAAATTTTCTTCTATCCCAATAGATCAGAGATTATCTATCGACGAGCAAATGTGCGCGACCAAAATCGGCCATTTTATGAAACAATATTTGCCAAACAAGCCCCATAAATGGGGTTTCAAGCTCTTCATGTAATGTAGCCTGCTTGGATACGCGTATAGATTTATCATCTACTCAGGTAAATCGGATACAGATAAATTACTAGGTGAACCAGATCTAGGACCAGTTGCTCAAACTGTCATCAAATTAGTAAGAGTTGTTCCCAGACATCAAAATCATATTGTGTACTTTGATAACTATTATACGTCGATTCCACTCATGGTATATCTGGCAGGAGAAGGCATTTACACCTTAGGTACAATTCAGAGGAATAGGTTGGGAAAAGAATGCAAACTCATGGCGAAGGAACAGTTATTGAAGCAGTCTCGTGGCACCTATGAAGAGAATGTCACTAGTATCGATGGTGTAGATGTAACAGCTGTATCTTGGAAGGATAACAAGCCGGTCACTTTGGCTTCTACCTACGTAGGTGCAGAACCTGTGGGTCAAATTCAAAGGTATGACAAGAAGGAGAAGAAAAGAGTAACCATCGCATGTCCTAACTTGGTAAAGGAATACAACGCACACATGGGTGGCGTTGATCTCATGGACTCATATTTAGGGAGGTACCGGATCCGGATGAAAAGTCGCAAGTGGTACATGAGAATTTTTTTCCATATTTTGGATCTCACCGTAATAAACTCTTGGGTACTCTACAAGAAAGTTTCTTTAGAAAGAGGAGAAAATCCCAAGTGTATAATGAAACTTGCAGATTTTCGGTCAGAGTTGGCAGACTGTCTCTGCAAGTATACTCCTCCACCTACCAGGGGTCGCCCAAGTGATAGCGTTGAAGAAGGACCAAGAACCAAGATAAGAAAGGGTGTGGTATGTCAGCAGAAACCGCCACGGGAACTTCGCCTTGACGGTTTCGAGCATGACCAAAAACGAGGGGATACCAGGATGAGATGTATGATGCCTGGGTGCAAGTTACTTAGTATAATATACTGTAGTAAGTGCAAAGTGTATTAGTGCTCAAAAAAAAGTAAAGACTGCTTTACTTCATTTTATTCTTTACTTCATTCACTCGAAGAACTACCTACCTTAGGGCCCCCGCGCACTAGGCAGCCTGGCTGCGACAGCCAGGCTGCGGCAGCCAGTCAAACATATGACGTTGTACGGGAGCCCACGCACTAGGCAGCCACGAAATCTCGGCTGCGGCAGCCAATGAAACGCGCGGAGCCAGATCGTGTGTAGTCGAATGTATGTGGCTGCGGTCAGTCTCCGCGCACTAGTTGTAGCAGCCAGACGTATTTTGCGTTCCGAACTTTGATAAGATGACTTTCGATACCGAGAAATTTATTCGGGAAATTGAAAGCCGTAAAGCAATTTGGGATATAACATCGGAAGAATACAGTGATCGGGATTTAAAGAAAAGAAGATGGGAAAAAGTCACGAACCAAATGTGCTCGGAAAGTTTATCAGAAAATGACAAAAAAGAATTTGGTAAGCATGTATTTTTATTATCTGGATTATACAGTATAATACAGGGTGATTCTGCAACACCAATCAATATTTTTGTAAAGTATCGCAGAATAACTATGTATTCGTTTCTTTTTTGGAGTACCAAAAAAGAACAATAACGTAAAACATTGAAGTGAAAATACCTAGTTAAGTATAACTAGGTATTTTCACTTTAATGTTTTATTTAGATAAATAGGTAGGCACTATTCTAATGCATATCTGTTTTGCCATTCTAACGGATTTGCATTAATAAAATAATCCGCAAATAAATCCCTATAGGATGCTGATGATCGGCTTCCTCTATTTGCGGGTCCACCGGTTATTTCCAGTTCTGGTGGAACGTACAGTGTGTCTTGAAACCTATACCCGTCCCTTTCGCGCACGTAGTTATGTAAGACACAGCAAGCTTGTACTATGGCTATTGCAAGTTCCTGTCGGACATCTAGTGGGCGGTGAAAAATTCTCCATTTGTTGGCTAATATCCCAAACGTGCATTCTATGTACCGCCTTGCCCGAGACAGTCTATAGTTGAAGATTCTTTTCTCCGCTGTTAAACTCCTACCTCCACAAGGTCTCATTAAATTTTCACATAAGCCAAATGCCTCATCCCCCACTATGAAGTATGGCATCGGTACTCCATTATTTGATATGGGGCGCTTCTCCGGAATTTGTAAATCTTTGTTGACAAGTTTTTGATACAAAATGGATTTTTTATATATCGATGAGTCACTACATTTTCCATAAGCCCCAACATCTATATATGTGAATTTGTAATCTGCATCGCATACAGCAAGTAAAACGATGGAAAAATATTTTTTATAATTATAGTACAGTGACCCTGAATCGCTGGGTTTTATCACTCTTATATGCTTGCCATCGATGGCACCAACGCAATTGGGATAATTTGCATTTTCATTGAAACCTTTTGCTATTTCAAGCCACCTCTCTTCATTTAATTCTGAAAACGATGACTGTCTCATATTCTCCCAAATCGCCATACAAACTTCATGTATGATATCTCGGACAGTTGTATGTCCAATCCGATAATTATGACTCAATTCCATTAAAGAACATCCTGTAGCAAGATATCTGTAACAAAGAACAAATATAATTTTCAGGTAAATCTCTACAGAGCAAGTGGAAGAACATCAGGACTAGTTACAGCAGGGAGGTAAAACGCAGAGCTGGTATTAAAAGTGGATCAGCAGCTTCGCGTAAGAGTCCATACGTATATTTCGAACAACTTCATTTTCTTCGGCCTACCGTGATAATTAATGAAACTCAAAATAGCATGGATGAAACACGCACTGCCGAAACCAACGCTAGCAGCGGTAGTACTCAAGGTGAACGACCTGTTTCCAAAAAGAAAAAGACAAGTGACGACGATAATTTGGTGCAGGTATTAAGGGAAAGTATTGTAATGAGAGAAGAGCGTGAAAGACAGCAAGAGTCTGATTCAGATAGACTGTTTATACTTTCACTTCTAGATGATTTTAAAAACATCCCGAGACATCGTAAGCTTTCTACAAAAATGGAGTTAATTGAAGTTATAAAAAGAGCTCAAATGCAAACTCACGATTCCGAATTTAGTCCGTTTCGCCAACAGAATATTGATTATGAACCAGGGGCATCGGCCGCCAGATCATATAGACCACAAACATCGTTCAGTGGACAATATCGCCAAGGTCAAGGATACTCGACTGAATATGGACCGGAAACCACAAGCAGTGGGCAGTATCGCTATGGATACTCGACACACTCGAATTATAGACCAGAAGCCTCGACCACTGAAGGCCGCCGTGGGTATTCTACGGCTGTTCCAGACAGGCAAGATAATACTGTTTATACTGATGCGTTATCACCAACTGACACAAATGCAACAGATGTGTCTCAGGGTTCTGAATTACTAGAATTATTTACTACACAGGACAACTTGAACTAGGTAATTCATTACCATACATGTAAGAAATAAATACCTAATAAATGTTAAGAGACTGATTAACAATATCTTTCATTTTCGTACTCACCTCAAAGTTATCACCAGTTTTTCTTCAGGTTTTATACAAGCTCGCATAGGAGTATCAATGCCATTGATTGAATTTCGTATTTTTTCCAAAAGGTTATCAAACGATTGCACTGACATTCTCGTGTAGTTAAAAAACCGGTCTGGGATTGCGCGAATATCTTTGAAATAGGTTTGGAATAAGCCTTTTGAGTGTCTTTCTAGAAAAAGAGGATGAATCCAGTATCTTTTCTTTATTTTGCGTTTTTTACGAGATAGGTAAGCAATAATTATAAGTTCTTCCACGTCCATATTGCTCGACGGAAGGATCTAGACTAGTCGTTGATTGGCTGTTATAACTGGCTGCGCAAATATTCTGGCTGCCGCAGCCTGGCTGCGCAGCCAGGCTGCCTAGTGCGCGGGGGCCCTAAACCTACTTATAGGAATATACAGTACCTAAATGCATAATGTATCGAAAACAATACTTAGTTTATATAAATAAATATATATATAAAAACATGAATTGGATTTTTTTTACTATTTTTCCTATTATCTAGACCTAAAAACCTATCACATATATTTTTTTCCCGAATTTTGAAAGTTCTATGCATTTAACCTCCTGAGTACTTATGTCCTTAATTTAGAACGTCTAACAAAAATAAATCTGTGACAGATAATAAAAAATTTATCTCTCTTATTCTGTATAAAATGGAACGTTTTTGTTCCTATGTGTCAAATAAAAAATAGGTTGTCATCCTGTCAATTACGTTAACTGGAGCCGGAGGTTGCAGAGAAAGTCTATACATCTTAAATAAATTTAATTATAAATTACATTAAACTAAAATCTAAAACTAGTGATAAATGGTCGATGTATGTACCAAGAATGAATCGTTCTTTATTAAAATCTAAAACTACAACTATGGAAAGACGGTTGCGAAATCGAAGTGGCGAGATGTGGAAATCACGTAGCGCTGACTCGACGCCTCGTGCCGGTCCGCAACTGCACTGCTTCGATAAATGGTGTCAACGGTCCGCCTCTTACACCAAAGCGTAGATAAATGGTGTCGACGGTCCGTCTATAACACCGACGCGTAACACCTCCCCCCGAAGAACAGCAACTATTTGTCAAGCGGAGTGGCAAATATTGCTGCCAGACCACTGGTGTTCATCTTACTTCTTCTGGTCGGATGTTCCGTCTGGGTTCAATAAGTGTATAGTTGGCCCCTCTGCAGTATCGATGTCTGGATACGCCTCTGGCTTCAGCTTCCGAAGATCCGGATATTCGTTGAAGGTGCTTGGAAACCACCCGGGTGACTCGCGAACGCGGATATCGATTTGAGATATTCCTAATTATCGCGAACCGGCCCGCGAATATCCTACCGACTGCGCCAATTACGTTAACTGGAGCCGGAGGTTGCAGAGAAAGTCTATACATCTTAAATAAATTTAATTATAAATTACATTAAACTAAAATCTAAAACTAGTGATAAATGGTCGATGTATGTACCAAGAATGAATCGTTCTTGGTTAAAATCTAAAACTACAACTATGGAAAGACGGTTGCGAAATCGAAGTGGCGAGATGTGGAAATCACGTAGCGCTGACTCGACGCCTCGTGCCGGTCCGCAACTGCACTGCTTCGATAAATGGTGTCAACGGTCCGCCTCTTACACCAAAGCGTAGATAAATGGTGTCGACGGTCCGTCTATAACACCGACGCGTAACATGTCAGTACGTGTCAAAGGTAAACAAACATGGCGTCACAACAACAACAAGCGCGTGCACCGTTTAGAAGGGGTAAGTCAATCTTCAATTATCATAATTAATTTTAGGAATACCCTAATTCTTGCACTAGATACTTCAAAATTAGCTATCATTCTAACACTATCTACACGTATTTTTCTTGTATTGTACACAACTCCGATTTTATTTAGTTGTTTCCGTCAATGTCCTAAATTTAGTATGTTGGTTTCTAAGTAAGTTCCCATGATATTTTGGATGTTCTATATTTAGTACTTAACCCATTAACCGCCAAAGTCGGATTAATCCGACAAATATTTTCGTGTCCATTTCGCCAGCGTCGTATATAAACGACCAAATACACCATCACTTTTAGTTTTAATTTTTTATTTAATTATGCTGTATTCTATGAAAAATATGTTTGTATAAGGTAAATAGTTATACAACTAGTAATATAATAATGTAATCAACATATGTCTTTTAATTATATGCCGTAATAACAGTTTTAAAAGTTCGATGAATTACTATAATATTTTTTCGGAATTTGCATTGACCTGCAGCGCCAGCGACGGTAAAATACGACATTAGGGACGGGACTCATACCAAAGTTTAGTAATACTAAAATAAATGTAATTATAAATATTTCGCGCTAAACTGACTAATTAATCCCAAAACAAATGCAGTGATTTTTAATAAAACGTGTCTTTGTAAATATTTATGAGTGTTTCATTTAATTCCTTTGAAATGGAGTAAATTTACACTAGATAAATATCAGCAACTGCATAGGTGGTCACATCCCTAGTGCATGCGTCTCGAATCAAATTTGGTCAGTACGCTCACCGCCACGATCGGATATACACGACCACTGCTTACGTCATAAGCGTGTAGTGCATTCTGGAATTTTCCATTAGTGTTGTGAATAAGTATCGTTTATTCATCGATACACAGTCAAGTTGGGTAACTTTGAATTTCCATATAACTTTGAATAAAACCTGTTTAAAGATTTATATTTTTTTTTTTCAAATACTTTTAGTACAAATTACTTGAATAATTCTAAGAAACGAAACGTTTTGATGTTTGAAATGTCAAATGCGTCATAAAATTGACAACTGTCAACCAGTTTTCAATACTTTAGCGCCTTTTCTGTTCGCGGTTGTAAACAAGAAAAAAGTGTGTGTGACGGAGATCAGAATTAAAAATAGAAAAGGTATGTGAAACACTGTTTTATTGGTTTTTAGATGTGAAACATTTACGCAACTAGTTTTTTTTACTAATAATTTAGTGATTTTATTATGTTTTCTGCCCAAAATCGATTGTTTAACAGATCACTGTATTTTTTTTTTAAATTTGTGTAACTTTGAACGATTCAATGTTACCCCATTGTTTTTGTATTTTTAAAGGGTAACTTTGACAAATTGAGTTGCAACTTTTTATGCTTTTTTTCTACTGTTACAGGTTGATAAAATGCCACGAAAAGCAAAAGTGATTAAGCCCGGTGTGCGTAAATATGGCGTTAAATCAAATTATACCCCAGCTCTTTTAGAGGAAGCCCTAGATAAAATCCGATCGGGAGCTTTGACTAGGATGGAAGCTTCAAAAAGGTATAACATACCACCTGTTACTTTATTCTACAAATTGAAGCAAAAGCATACCAAGAGTGTTGGTAGACCAATTGCACTGTCGAAATCTGAGGAAGAAAGTTTTAAGTCTCATTTGTTAATACTGAGTGATATTGGAATACCAATAAGTATGTTAGACTTTAGGGTTATTGTAAAAAGATATTTGGATAGTAATAATAGAAAGATAGCGCAATTTCAAAACAACTTGCCTGGATACGAATGGGGTACTTTATTCTTAGAGCGACATCCAGATCTTAAAATAAAAGTGGCGCACAATATCCCACGAAAGAGGGCTCAAGTAAATCGCGAGCAAATAGGGACATTTTTCGCCAATATCTCTCAAGAGATAGAAGAAATCCCTCCTGAAAATATTTTTAACATGGATGAGTAGCTAATTAGTCAAAATATTCAAATGTGGTTGAAAATTTACTTTTACAAAATAATGACATAAATTCGGGTAACGTTCAGCATATGTATGACACTTTCATGAGCAAGATTAATAAAGCTGCAGATCAAACTATTCCTTATAAGAAAATTTGCACTAATCCTAACCGCAAATTTATCCCTAAAGTTTATTGGAACCAAGAACTGTCAAGAGTAGTAGCCCAACGTCGTCTCGCACTAAAACAATTTAGACGAAACCCCACTCCACAAAATCTGTCTCTTTTAAATCTTAAAATTTCAGAGGCTCAACGTATGATAAGGCGTGCTAAATCTCAAAGCTTTCAGAACTTCTGTGATAACATCGATGAGTCTACCACTCTATCAGATATGTGGCGCAAAATGAGATGGATGAAGGGTTTCAATCCAACAAGATCGTGCACTTCTGACCTCGCTAAACAGGAACTACTATCTTCATTGGCCCCGGACTATGTAACCGATCCTCCTATGACATTTACCTCTGTCAACCCTAAACTCGACGCTTGCTTTACACAACATGAAATGGAAAACTGTTTTAAGCGGAAGGACACTTCACCAGGACAAGATGGTATATACTACTCCATGATTTTTAATCTGCCAGATGTTGGTAAACAGGTTCTCCTTCAACTATACAACGCTATATTTGATTCTGGATATGTACCGATTCAATGGAGAAAAATACAGATTGTCCCAATTCCTAAACATAATAGTAATCTAAATTCTAAGCTTCGACCCATAGCGTTAGTCTCTTGTTTATGTAAAGTTTTTCACTTGATGCTTGCAAGGCGTCTAGAATGGTTTGTCGAACACAATGCAATTTTATTGCCGAATACGGTGGGATTTAGACGCGGTCAGTCCTGTATGGATTGTTTGACACGACTTGTTACTACTATTCAGCTTGGCTTTTCACAAAAAGTTCCTACTATCGCTTGTTTTTTAGACATAGAAGGAGCCTATAATAACGTCTTAGTCAATAAATTAGTAAACATTTTAAACGAATTACATGTCGGAACTAGAATGTGTTCGTACCTATGGGAATTTTTAAAAGAGAGACACCTCCATATTAAGTGTGACGAGAAAGAAAATAGTGTTTTGAGTAGGTGGACAAATAAAGGTCTAGCTCAAGGGGATCCCATTTCACCTTTGCTATTTAACATAGCCACTATTGAGATCTGCCAAAAAATCAACCAAGTGTTCATATGTCAGTATGCAGATGATTTTTTATTATTTGTCAAGTGCAATAGATTTGAACATAGTGTCTTAATGTTACAGGAATCCCTTAATATCATGGTTGAATTATTGGAACAGCTTGGCCTAAAACTGTCGACATTTAAATCTAAATACTGTGTGTTCAGTAGGGCACGAAGAAGTCAACAAACACAATTATTTGTCAAAGATTCACTATTGAACTCTGTTGATTGCATCAAATACCTAGGAATGTGGCTAGATAGATCCCTAAGATGGTCGAAACATATTAACGAAATGTATGAAAAATCTTACAAATTCTTAAATCTGCTAAAGGTTTTAGCCGGGTCTAGTTGGGGTATTCACCCCTTGCATCTCCGCAGAATTTACTTTGCTCTAATAAGAAGTCGGTTAGATTATGGTAGCTATCTATATGACAATGCAGCTAACTGTCATACACTAAAGCTTGATAGATTACAAAACCAAGCTCTCCGAATTATTGGTGGATTTATTAAATCCACCAATAATTCCATGCCGTGGAGAGCGAAGTCGGTGTTGCTCCTTTGACGACTAGAAGACTTTACTTGTCATACAAATTTAGTTTAAAAACAAATTCATTTTCCAACAACATTAATTTTCAACTGTTGACAGAGCTTAATAATCTGACTGGCAATAGTTTTTGGGTCAACAAAAAGAAGCCGCTTTTGGCAATATGTCATAATGAAGTAACACAGGATGTTATCTCTTCTACGTACCCTCTTGAAATGTTTACATTAGATACCTGGATGTCTAACATCAATTTGAAAAATGTAATATTTAGTAGATTAGACAGTGTAAACGGGTCAAAGTCGCAGTACTTGGACTATGTTTTAAGACAGGAAGTAGTACAAGAGTTACACCAAAAGTATAACGAGTACTATGCTATTTATACCGATGGTTCTAAAACGCTAAATGGTCTTGGTGCTGCGTTTTACGATCCTACAAGAAATAATTATAAACTAATTAAGATTCATAACTTTATTTCTATTATGAGTGCTGAGCTCATTGCAGTTTCACAAGCTTTAAACTACGTTTCTAACTTAAACACCCGTAAAATTGTTATCTTCACAGATAGTCAAAGCGCTCTTCTTCATATAGCTCGTTGTACCGCTGGTAATAGAGGCATATCAGTTGCCTATCGCATTTTGGATAAAATTAACCAAGCTTACGACAAGGGAATAACTATTGTACTGCAATGGGTTCCATCTCATATCGGACTAGCGGGAAATGAAGAGGCTGACAGACTAGCAAAAAGGGCTGTATTAGAGGGAGAGGAGGTAAATGTACTACCAAACTGGTCTGAAATTTTACCCAAGTATAAATCAATATGTTATAAGAGATTTAAGGAATATTTTGATGAACGATCAAAATGCAAAGGCATATGGTACAAAAGTATCCAATGTGAGCCTCTTCGTGTCCCCTGGTTCTACTCTACTAAGTTAAATAGAAAACAAATTGTCATGGCGTGCAGACTGCGATCCGGCCACACTCCTAGTAGAAGTTTTGCACATTTAATGAAATTAGTTGACTCTCCTAACTGTGAAATATGCAACAAACGAGAAGATGTATACCATCTTTTAATGGAGTGCGTTCGATATGCTGACAAAAGAGCGCAACTTCAGAATTTATTTAAGTTAAATATGTTTGACATTGGAGTTTTCCAAAGCATTCTATCTGAACCCAATTCGAGCGCAGCTAGAATGCTTTACTCCTTTAACTTTAAATCGTATACTAGCAATAGTCATTAGATAGATACTTAATGTAGTAGTAGTTTTAGATTTTAGTACTATAGGATTGTCATCGTCATTACTATGTACAAAAATCCTTTTTATAAAATAAAGAATTTAAAAAAAAAAAACATGGATGAGTCGGGTTTCCATGACAATCCAGGCAAAAAAAAATTGTTATTTCGCCGAGATTGTCGACATCCCGAAATAATCAAGAATGCCACAAAATCCTGCTACACCGTCGTATTCTGTGTTAATGCAGCCGGGGAAACTCTTCCACCATTTTTTATTTTCAAAGGCAAAAAACTGTGGTCGGATTGGCTCTACCAAGCGCCAGAAGGTTCGCGGATGGCAGTGTCAGAATCAGGCTGGATAACCACTGAAGTTTTTGAAGAGTGGTTAGAAATGCATTTCATTCCGCATCTCTGTAATCTTGAGGGTAAAAAAATTCTTATATGTGACAACCTCAGTGCGCATATTTCACCCAAAGCCTTACGTCTTTGTGAACAAAACAATATTGTGTTCATATGTTTAGTCCCAAACTCCACACACCTAGTGCAACCACTAGATGTGGGATATTTTTCTTCTGTCAAAAGCAATTGGAGAAAAGTGCTTGACCACTACCGTCAAACAAGTAGAGGCAAGAAGGTCATGGCACTACCTAAATCATTGTTTGCCCAGCTTTTGGGAAAGGCACTAGAAATGGGAGAGCTCACTCGTGTGGAGAACATCAAGGCAGGATTTCGAAGTAGTGGCTTGTATCCATTTTCGCCAGAAACCGTGTTAAATAAATTGCCAAAGTACACTTCGGAAGTGGAAGTACGAGAATCTGTTGGTGAAGCATTCCATCGTTTTGTCGAAGAGGTGAGATCATCTGATTTAAACGGCGTAACCAGGGGAAGAAAGTTTCAACTGCCAGTAACAGCAGGCAAAAGTGTCTCGGCAGAGGAGGTTGAACATTTCTATGCAGAAAAAGCAAAGGGTTCTCAAAGCCAAGGAATAAAAGAATGTTGTACCAAAAAAAAGAGGACGGCCAGCTGGATCTAAAAATAAAAAAAGATTGAAAGTGCCTATACCAAATGATAGTGATGATGAACCAACGGAAAATACTGAAGTGACGGTTGAAGCAGAAATACATATAATTAAGAAACCCGAGAAAAGACTACAAAATATTGAGAACCAAAAAAATTTAGAAAACATAGAGAGAATCGAAGACAGCATAGAGGAAAGTCAGTACGAAGAAATTTTGCAAACTGTAGATGATAGATTTGAAGTGCCTATGCCAAATGATAGTGATGATGAACCAACGGAAAATATTACAGTGGAAGCAGAAATACATGGAATTAAGATACCTACAGTGAATCCCGAGAAAAGACTACAAAATATTGAGAACCAAAGAAATTAAGATAACATAGAGAACCAAAGAAATTTAGAAAACATAGAGAGAATTGAAGACAGGATAGAGGAAAGTCAGTACGAAGAAATTTTGCAAACTGTAAATGACGGTGACTGTAATAATCTGACCGTTATACAAGAGTATGTTGTCAGTTCAGACGGTATTCTAATAAGCTCTGAGGAAGCTGCAAACAATGACGAGAAAGCACAGCCAGATAAGTACACAGAAGGCGTGTTTTGTGTTTTCAGAGATGAAGGAAGTTTGTTTCCTGGATCCATTCGAAAAATAAACTCTGACAATGTCACCGTAAATGTTTTGAAAAAAGAGTGTTTGGGGGGCTGGACGTGGTACTCGAAAAATGAACGGTGCGTTGTGAAGAAAGAAAACATAATATCTCTACTAAAAGAACATCAAATAACAAGAAGGTCTGGAAAGTTTTTCATAGATGACGATATTTTATTTATGGAATGGGGTGAATGATTTTTTATATAGCATGTTGCTTAGTGCAACCTTTGATTTTATCACCCTTTTTTGATCTCGTATGATAGGTAATTAAGCAAAGAATTTTATGTTTCTGTTTGATTCTTAATAAATATATCATATATTATTAAAAAAACATGTGTTTCTGTAAGTTTTTTCCACTTATTAGAAGCAAATATTTGTAGCATGGTATCCCCAGTGAATGATAAGTTGACGTCTTTGACAAGTCTCTTTATTTTGACAGATCTACATATTTTCTAACGTACATAACAGTATAATGTTACCCAAATCAAATTATTAGTGAACTATAGAGGATTTTCATTGTCCCAGATAACTCAATTCAAAGTTATCCGAAAGTCGATGTAACTTTGAATGCCCACTAAAAACCAGATTTCTCAACTATTTCTGTATTAAGTCATCATATTGGTTAAATAATTTAATTTTTTGGCATGTAAGAACACTTACCACACCGTATAAAATAGTGCAACCAATACATTAATTTTTCAGTATCTTTACAAATCTAAGAAAAGTGTTCAAAGTTACCCAACTTGACTGCATTGACTATATGAAAATTGTGTAATAATTATTATGACGACTGCTGAAGAGCTAATAAGAATTTTAGAAGGTGATGATGACGAAGAATTTGTATCAGGCGACGAGTTTGATGTTGAGGAAGAGGTAAATATTTAAGTTTTATTGATTTCTTACATAGTTTTATTTTAGTTTACTTATATTCACGCTATATCACTGACGGGCGAGACAGACGTGCATAAAGCACCCACCTATGAAGTTTTAAATAAATAAATAATTAATAATTATTCCGGGACATCTATTTTCCTATTTTTGCTATCTAGCCCAAAGTAAACTCACTAAAGCCTGTATTATCCGATCTAGACAATGAATTAACCCATTTAAATAAATGGGTTAATTCATTGTCTCAATGTAAATACATTATTTCGTAAATACTTATATATATATAGTAATAGATAAGGAAGGCATCTTGTATGTTACAACATTCTTTTATCGTTTATGTTAATACACGATAAGCTGAATCGGTTACGATTCAGCTAACATTTGATCAGTTCAGGTTTAACTTACCAAAATAGTGTACTTAACATGTTCAGTCACTAACGCCACTATATGTAACGATTCTATCTGTTATCTTCGATTATTGGTAGAAACTCAGCCTTATACGTATAAAAATTAGATATACCAGGTTCTCTACTAATACTTACTTTGTTGTATCATTTTAGGTTCACGAAAGCGATGAGGTTAATTGGACAACGCAAATTACCCCGCCACAGCTAGAAGATTTCGACGATTTTGTTAGTGGGTTGTCGCCTGCTGTCGAATTAGACAGCACCTCTACAGAATTGCAGTTTTTTGAACATTTTTGTAGCAAAGACTTGTTACAGAACATTGCTAATTGCACGAATAACTATCATCAACATTTCTTAAGACATACTGATCTTAGAGTTTATTCAAGACTGCAACAATGGCAAGACGTCACTTTTAACGATATTTATATTTTAATAGCACTTACGATGCTTTTTACGCGAAACAAACGAATATCTATTGAAGAACACTGGTCCACCGACCCTTTATTGCATAGTGCGGTGTTTAAACACTATGTCGCGAAATAGATATTGCACAATTTTATCAATGTTATCTTTTCATGAAGTGAGTGCAGGAACAACTAATGCAATGAGAATTCACAAAACAAAAATGTTAATTGATCATGCACGTAAAACATTTAAAAGCACATTTATCCCAAATAAAAAACTGTGCATTGATGAAAGCATTGGGTTAGTCCCGCTATGGTATGGCAACCTCTTAAAATACCTATCAAAAAGGCCCGCTATGGTACCCTTCAGTTTTTGGTACTATTGTAAAGAAAAGTTATACAATAGGCGTTAAGAAAAAAATGTATTAATAAAAATTATCTTTTCTTAACTATTATAGTTAAGCAAGATAATATTTATTAATACTAATTTTTAAACAAATCACGCTCGGTGATCGTCGTTTCACTTCAGGTAGTTACCTGACCAACCGGTATTTTCGTAAAACAATAGAGACGAGCCCTTTCTCGAATTCGTATCTAGCTCTTCCCTTTTGTTTTTATGAAAATAGAGAGAGACAGTATTATTCCGGGTTTACTTTGCTATTTGCAGCTGTACTTTTGCGATATGAGTAATTAGGATAGCTTGTTAGTTTATCTATTGCAATGTCTGGGTCAAGTAGTTCACGTGGTGTAAATTTAATAATTATTGACAGTCGACACGGTGGAAAAACGTGCCGGGCATAAATATATTAAACGCAGAGAAAATAAAAATTCAAGTACTTGGCATTGTGTAAATAGGAGAAATAGTATTAAATGTAGTGGATATATAACTATTGGGAATACCAATAATACGATAACTAAAGACAATAAACACAGTGATCAGTGCGTGCCACATTTTGAAGACAATGAAGTTCAAATGGCTATAAGTGAGTGCAAAAAAGAAGTAAATTCAAATTACGGAGCAGTACAGATCATTTTCGAAAAACACATGGGTAACTTAAAAGACAAAGGGTTACACCTTACAGGAAATGTTCCTGACTATAAAAAATTAAAAACAATATTATACAGACACCGAAATAAGTCGTTGAACGTACGAGTACCAAAAACACAATTTAAGAATGTGGACGAAATTATAATACCTGAACAATTTCATAAGTATGTATTGGCTGATTATTGTAATGAAGACTGTTTATATTTTGTTGAGAAACAAAGAAGGGAAAACTTATGAAAAAGTTTTCGAATTGATTAAAGAAACTTTGCCTGAATGGCGTCCATCGAAATTTACCTTCGATTATGAAATAGGAGTAATAAATGCAGCAGCGAAGATTTTTCCTGATATCAAAATTAATGGATGTAACGTACATTTTCAAAAGAACGTCGCGTCGTCAAAAAAGCGAAATCTTTAAATCTCATGGAACACGAAGAGTCCTCGAACCATGTTGAGCAATGCATAGGCTTGGCGTTTTTGCCAAAACAAGATATTGAGGACGGCTGGCTGCATATAATGGAAAATAGGTATAATATCTTGGTTACTTTCCAAAATGATGTTTGAGTACTAAACTCTAATTATGTGGCAAAAAAAGTAAAGAACAACAATATCAGTCAGGACCTGTTAATTTCATTGCTTTACAAGTACGAACGTTTAGTAAGTTTTTTTTTCAGTTTCGACGATGAAGCTATGACCAAATTTAATGACTATTTTGTCACTCAGTGGCTTGAATATCCAGACCTCATTTGGTGTTGCCATAATGAACGCCATAGAACAACTAACTTGGCGGAATCATGGAATGGCAGATTCAACAAAGTAATTGGAAAAAATCCCAGTTTATTATTGTTTCTGCAAACAATTGGCAACGACACATGTCACTTTGATATAAAGCAAGCCAAGTAAGTTATATTTTTAGACAATATTTTAAAGCAGATATAATTTTTTTCACATATTACGAGTACATAGTAGAATTTGAAAATTAATTTGATTTTATTTATTTTGGTAGATATTATTGGTTGTCGCCTTCCATTACAGACGGTTACTGAAAAAAATAGCTTAACTTAAATAACTGATCATTTTTGTTATAGCTTTCGACTAAAGAGATCACCTATAAATTCAAGAAAAAGAACAAGTATAGAAATCGACCGCAAGATTCAAAAGCTAACAAAAAGTTACGAAAATAAAGATATCTCCATTGGTGATTTTCTGATTAACATATCAAAGTCAACATTTCGATCAGAACATTTAAAGAAATAGTTTATTTTAATTTTGTTTTTATTTAGCCTATTAAAATGTTTAATATTATAATACTTTTTCTCGGTGTTGATTATTTTTTGTAGTTTATGTTTACAATTTGCGCCTTTTACTCCATGTTGTTTATTTGTAATTAATATATTTGTCTAGTTAGTTGTTGATTATTTTTGTAGTTTATATAAATTTACAATTACTTAGTGCCTTTTTCTCGATGTTGATTATTTGTAATTAATATTTTTGTCTGGATGTTGTTTTTATTTGTAGTTTATAATATTTACAATAACACTTTTCTGAGATGTAGATTTTTTTTTTATTTCTTTTTTGTTGTTGATTATTGGTAATTAATATTGTGGATTATTTTAAAATGTACATTCCAATGAATATTTCTTTTTACTGTTTGAATTTTTTTTATAAATATTTTGAATTAATAAAAGACTGATTTAATATCGCAAACAGACGTTTTATTTATACACTTCTAAAAGTATTTATTTATAGGTACACTTTTCTTTTCAGTTGTACATTCTATTGTCTAACGTAGATCTAAAAGATGGGTACCATAGCGGGCCTTTTTGATAGGTATTTTAAGAGGGTGCCATACCGGGACCATACCATAGCGGGACTAACCCAAAGCATTGTACCTTTTAAAGGTCGCTTGATTTTTAAACAATACTTACCAAAAAAGCGCAATAGATTCGGCATTAAATTATTCGTTTTATGTGATGTAGAAACCGGCTATATAGTAGATTTCATAGTATACTGTGGATCCGAAACGGAAATAGAAACCGTCCCAAATTTAGGCATAACTGGATCAGTTGTGGTGGAACTTTTAAAAGATTACTTTTTTTGCAACCGGGAATTGTACGTAGACAACTGGTATACTAGTCCTCGGCTTTTTAAATATTTAAAGGAAAAGGGCACTTACGCGTGTGGCACCGTAAAGTCAAATAGAAAACTCATGCCAAAATTTAAAAAACTAAAGCGTGGGGAAGTTGAGGCTTACATGTCTCCTCCTCTATTAGCTCTTAAATGGCAGGACAAAAAACCAGTATTAATGTTGTCTACAAAACATGATGATAAAATATTACCATCAGACAGTGTAGATTACTCAACTGGGCTACCTAAAATGAAACCACATTGTGTTATAGAATACAATAAAAATATGGGGACGGTGGACACTGCTGATATGATGACAAGCACTTTAGGCTGTATAAGAAAATCAAAAAAATGGTACAAAAAGCTGGGATTTCATGTGATTGATATATTCTTACTGAATGCATTTTATTTATTTAGAATGCTAAATGTTAACAGAAAATGTAGTTTAGCTGATTTCCAGTTGAACGTAATTAGACAGATAATAAATACGTATAAACAGTAATTTAGCTCTACCCTCGACTTCGCGCGGAGTCCTTGACCCTCATCGTTTTTTACACAACGATGCCTTACAGCATTTTCCTGTTAGGATACCAACAGGCAAAAGTCAGCGACGTAGTGTGCGCAGCTAAAAATAAACGGTCAGACACTCGTTTCATGTGCCAAAAATGCAACGTTTATCTGTGCATAAATCCATGTTCTGTTGAATATCACAGTTCACTAAAACAATAGACATCGACTTTTCACATCACCATTTTACGGTCTTCATAGAACCATAGATCTCATGATATCTATGGTCGACATTCATTTTGTCAAAGTCAACAGTTCAACATCCAACGGCGACGAGGTTTCGACGTCTGTGAGAATTATCAGCAAACATTAATTTTACATTAACATTATTTCACAAAAACTAAATGGGTTCAAAAAGTTTGTAATTTTCGCAAGATAGTATTTGATGTAAGTACCTAATTACAAAAGTTCACGTTTTGTTTGTTTTGTAGGAAAATTTGAAGAAAGTCAATCAATTTTGGCTGGCTTTGACGATAGCCAAGATCAAAATGAGCAGGATTTTATAGACAGTAGCCAAGATGCTGCTGATCTATTTTCAACGCTGACCAACAGCGAGTATATGGTGTTTTTAAAAGAGGGTCACTCGCAAATCAGAAGCTCTGATAGTACGCCTGATTTATATAGGTCGACGGCGACACAGACCTCAATAAAAACCAAAAATTGTAGCACACAATATGAGGACACTGAAATTGATGATCCTGTTAAAGTAACAGCCTATACCCTGGCAAACAAATATTTTGCTAGCGATGAATTAAAAAAAAAAAAAATTATCTCATGCTATATAAATGTCGTCTCGTCAATAATACGTCTCGCCGATATTGAGCATAAATAGTGTTAAGACTGATTATATGTACTATTTTTATATTGTTAATGAGAAATGAGTCTGATAATTTGACTGATTATTTAAATACTTATTGAAACTAGTTAGTAAGTATGTTCTACTGAAATAACAAAACTATTGTTCTTATACTGTTAAAAAATATACCTATGATTGTAACTGATTAAGTATAGGTATTGTGATGAGAAATTTATCTGTGATTATTTTAATTATTTTGTTGAAACTTGTTAGTATGTTCTACTGAAATAACAAAACTATTGTTCTTATACTGTTAAAAAATATACCTATGATTGTAACTGATTGAGTATAGGTATTGTGATAGAAAATAAATCTGAATAATGCAAATACTGTAATAAATCTTCTAAATCTCTATAAACTTTGTTTTATTTCTTTTAAAAACCTGAAAAGTTTGCCGGAAGCCATAAACCGGGATATGATAGCGCTTAAAGACTTGTCAGGCAAATTTGGATTGAAAGTAAATCCAGCAAAATGCCATGCTATTATTGTAGGGTCCTCGCGCATGGTAAACCGGATAGATACCTATGTGTACTCTCCCTGTGAAAGTAATGAATGCGGATGGCCCGAGACCAGGCGAGGTGGAAGCATCTGGGGGATGTCTATGTCTAGCTGTGCATTTTTTGTAGCAGATGTGATACGTTGGTGTATATGCAGGTGTTACTAACCATGATCACATAACATAGTTACGAACTATCGATGTTCAAAAAGTGCATAAAGAACATCCCTATTTTATGTAGGTATTTATTAATAGTTTACTGTGCCTGGCGCTAAGGGCACGAAAACTGATACGTCGCTTGGCGGTTAAAGGGTTAAGGTCCTAACTATGCCTTCTGTTTTATTTTAGGTTTAGAAGAAGATGATATCTTAGAAGCTTTAAATGAATCAGAGGGTGATTTCAGTGCCTCTGATGATGATGAAGTGTATGTACCACCTATACAAAGGGAAATCTCTGAGTCTGAACGGTCTAACAGCTCTGAATCTGAAGACATTGCAGATTCCGATGTTTATGGACAGGCTTCGTCACCTGCATTGTCTTTGTCATCGTTTACACGAAGTCGCCGTAATGCCCGAGGTGTTAGAAGAGTCACACGAAGAGCCAGAGGTGCACGATTACGTGGAATAAGCCGAAGAGGAAGACCTGCTGCTGTAAATGATGATACGTCAAGTACAGGTAATACTTGGACGGGTGCATTTTGTCCTACTTTACATTCCATGATTTCACCTAATTATTTCGAGAGAGATCTAAACAATTTTCAAATGTTTGATTTTTTTGATGATTACATAGATGATGATATATTAAATAAAATAGTTTTAGCCACAAATCAAACAGAAATGATAAAGAATCATAAAAATCTGGGACTTACAATAGCGGAGTTGAAGACATTTTTGGGTATCAATATGATAATGGCTAGTATTGGTTATCCTAAAATTAAAATGTATTGGGAAAAAGCATTTCGACTGCCGATAATAGCTGATAATATGACTCGAAATAGATATTTTATTTTAAGAACAAGATTAAAAGTAGTTTTTGATAATGACGTTTCTGATGATCAACGTGCAATTGATAAAATTTGGAAGGTGAGGCCTTTGTTTGAACGTGTATTGGCAGGATGCTATCAACAAAAAAGATCTGAGCATATTTCGATAGATGAAATGATTATACCATTTTCTGGTCAATGTGGTATTAGACAATACTGTCCTAACAAACCAAACCCTCTAGGGCTCAAAGTCTTCGTTTTAGCCAATCCAAATGGTTGTATTTGTGACATGAAGGTATATGAAGGATCGACAACTTTTCCAAATGATGATGGAGTCAATTTAGGTGAATCTGCTATTCTCCACCTGACCCAGTCCTTAGTTCCAGGCCATTATTTATACTTTGATCGCTATTTTTCTTCCAAAAAGTTGATG
Organism: Herminia tarsipennalis; assembly: GCA_945859575.2. Lineage (NCBI taxonomy): Eukaryota > Metazoa > Arthropoda > Insecta > Lepidoptera > Erebidae > Herminia > Herminia tarsipennalis. The sequence continues at coordinate 10,322,336 of OX243835.2, forward strand.
GAGGAGTTAAGTGTTCGTGGTTTTAATGCTACGGGAACAATGATGAAAAACCGCATACCACGTGACTGCATTATGACACCTGACAATGAATTCTCGAAACAGAACCGGGGAAGTTCAGAAGTTAATGCTTCTCAAGATGGAAAAATAGCAATAACAAAATGGTTAGATAATAAACCGGTTCTTCTCATTTCAACTTGCCTAGCTAATGTGAATACTGACATGTGCAAACGGTGGGACAAGCGTCATAAGAGGTATGTACAAGTACCACGCCCTGAAGTTATCAAAATGTACAATATGAATATGGGTGGCGTAGATTTGGCTGACAGGATGATAGCTGTATGTCCAATTCGAGCGCGCACTCGCAAGTGGACAATACGTTTTATTTTCCACATGATCGACATATGTGTGTTTAACTCTTGGATAGCATATCGTGAACAACGTGCGTCGGTTGAACTATGTTCCTATGCATAAAATACCACAGCTCCGGGAGTACAAATTACAATTAGGTACTAAACTTATTGAAAGGAATACTATTACTCCTGAAGAAGAAAATTGCGAAGAAGATTTAGAATTATCAAACCAGCATAAAAAGAGGAGGGTTACTATAAATCCTATACCGACTATCCAAAAGAGAACGTCAAATGCTAAGCATATTCCAAAGTTTACAAAAAAACAACAGCGATGTCGCAATGAAGGTTGTGATAAAAAAACCACAGCCAAATGCAGGTATTGTCGCATTTACTTATGTTTAAATAGTTCTAGAAACTGTTTTGCGACGTTTCATGGCTATGCAAATGACTCTGATTCTGATTAAATTATGATCTCATTTCCTATTACTCTTTTAGTTTAAGTATTGATTAAAAGTAAAACAATTATGTTTGATTGTCACTATGAGAAGATGAATATTTTTTTGTTTTAGGTATATTTTGTTTTTTTTTTATTTTGTGATAATTTTATGTTTCAAAGATACTATGAAGAAAGCAAGAAAATTAATATTATTGGTTATATTTGTGATTTTCTGAAATAAAACTATAATTTAGAAAAAGTTTTTCATTAACATTAGAGAACAAATGTCTTAAATGTAGTACATCAAAACAAAAATAATTCAGAAGTTGAGAACCTATGTTCTAAATTTAGAACGTCGTGAAAAACTGGGTTTCCCATTATTAGATTTTTTTAAATATTTTTCGTCAATTGTTTATCATGTTTAGAAGTACTTAGCCAAAAATCAGAAAGAAATTCGAAAAAAATGTGCTCTGGAACTCAGGAGGTTAAGGGTTAAAGCGTCGACTAGTGTTGTGACTACCTCCGAATGGAAAATAAAAAATATGAAAGGAAGGTAGTTTCAAATATGGTGACGGTCAAGTTGTAATAGCGTTCTAGATTACTCTACACTAACTGTCGAAAACAAGACGTGTTAACGACGTGTGTATTTTTTATTTCGCTGCATAAAAGTAATAGTGACAGTATAATTATTATTGTTTCCGCATACATTTGAAGTTGCGCTTGGACCGTAATGGAGAAAACTGGTAAGTTTACGTTCTTTTTCTTTGATTAACGTTGATTTTATAAAATATAATAAGCATACACATTGTTCCGCCTTTGCTTGAAAAATTGTTATTCCTCGAGTAAAAATATTTGCAAATTTTGAGATAGGAAGAGGCAAACCATTCGAATTTCAATAGATCAAATGAGATAATGTACCTATAAAACTTACTTAAATGCAGCCAGCATGTGTAACGTATTAAGTAAACGTGATTTTACATAAAAATATATATTTATTTTGCCTATTGCATTTTACACAGATTTGAAACGCCCAAGAGAGCAATCGCCGAGCATCCTACCCCATGTGGCACATAAACATACACCTAAATCAGCAGCAACTTCTCAACATACAAATGTTGAATAAAATATCTTATCTTATCTATAGTTGAAAAATATATACTAAATGAAGAATTTATGTACATTAAACCTTGTATTCGTTCACGTTGTTACATTAAAATGTTAAATTTTTTAGAGCAGGCAAAGAACACTCACTTTGACGAAATAGATTTGTCAAATACAGAGAAACAATAGGTTTGGATTATGTTCGAATAATTAAAAAATAAACAATACCCATTCATAATACAGTTTTTTTTATTATTTACAAACCACCTACCTATTACTTATTATCTTTGTTTGCAGTACCTACATACGTTGATCTATAAATAAAATTGAATTACCTACTTAGTTTCCTTGTCACATTATAGTTTTCCATTTACTTAAATAAACATCGACAACTGCATTACAACTAGTGATGCGCCGTTCCCAAATTCCCTTTCCCGGAAATATTTCCAGTGGAAAATTTCCAGGAAATATTCCGGAATTCCCGGGAACGTTCCCACATAGTGGGAAATGGACATTTAAATTGTTCCTTCTATTTTATTATATTAGTAGCTGCTCCAGCGAACGTTCGTTTAGCCAATTTTTTTTTAGGAAATTATATTAACATATCAAAATAGCGGACAGTACAAATGCCAACAAAAGGATATTCTAAATATTTGTAATACAATATTTTTCGTTGTTATATTTTCATAAAAAAGAAATATTTTATATTTGAATTAATATTTAACTACTAATAATACAAGAATATAATATACAGGTAATAATAAATTCGTTACTTATCGCTAGGCTGTCCCCAAGCCATAAATAACGTATTTATTTTAAAACGGTAAGATAAAGATATGACATTCTTGCGAACAATATTTACAACCTATTGTAATGATGGTAAAAGGGTTTCAGTACTTGCTATTGTAATAATTGTATTGTCTTTAGAAGTGCACGTGCGTCGGCTTCACTTTGTATCCCTTCCCCAGATTTTTTATTTGTTGTTTTTCCTTTCTCACACATTTGCTTTTGCAAAAATAATGTATTTTTATCTCCAATTTTAGTTGCATTTCACACTTTAACCGTTTCGAGCGCCTATTTTGTAAAAACCATGAGCAAGAAAAGTGCAATTTTCGATCATTTTGTGATTAAGTCCGTGGATGAAAAAACTATTTACGAGTGTGTTTACTGCCATTTTGTGTATGCGTTTAAAAATGTGACTAAATTTGCCCGTCACATATCTAAATGCAAAAATAGCCCAACAGACATAAAAATAAAATTTCAAAAATATGCTCCCAGTGCAAAGGTTAATTCAAGTTTAATATCTACGTCCATAAATACAACAGGACCACCAGAAAATCCTTCATTGCCACAGGACGAAACTGCTATTAGACATAGCCAAGTAAGTACCTACCATTTGTTATTAGATTTTTCATCCTAATATTTTTTTTTATTTCTTTTAATACCTTTTATATGTATCTTCAATGGAAGAATTTCTTAGTTAATAACCATAATGGGAAAACCAAAAAGAAAAAGTTGGATAATCAAGACGCTAAAATTTCTTTCTACTACTACTACTAGGTACTGAATATTTTCAATTTAGATTGATCCTTCTATATTTTGACTGGGCTCTCTCTACTTCTTTATCTAATTTAAGTAGTTATATGTAACGATTTTGCATGTTCATGTTGTTATTGTTATGCATGAACGATTTTTGTTGTTTTGTTGCAGACAAATATACATCAAGCAATTGCAAGAGCAGTTTATGTGACCGGTATACCATTTTCTACTCTGCAACATCCTTTATGGACCGAAACATTTGAAATGTTGAACCCCCAGTTTACCATGCCATCTAGAAAGCTGTTAGCAACAAAATTATTAGATCAAGAATATGAAACAGTACACAATGACGTCATAAATAAAATAAGACATGCTAATGTAATTCACTTAGGCATCGATGGCTGGTCCAATATTCGTAATGAATCAATTTTAAATGTAATTTTATATGCCCCCAAGCCTTATTTTTGTAAATTTATAGAAACTACCGACAATCATCATACTGCTGAATATTTATGTGAGGAAGTTTCTAAAATCATAGATGAATTTGATGCATCAAAATGTTTCGCAATAGTAACAGATAACGCTAGTAATATGGTTAAACTTGGAAAGCTGTTATATGAAAAATATGACCATACTATTTGGACTGGATGCTTAGCACATACGCTTCACTTATTTATAGGAGATGTAGTGAAGGTGCCGAAAATTCGTAGCTTGTTTTTTAATATTGTGGAAATTATCAAAACTATTACTAGATCACACAACTTTTCAGCTGAGTTTCGTAGAATAGCTAATGATAGATCTATTAACAGTAGTCTTCATTTGCCTGTTAAAACAAGATGGGGAAGTTATTTATTATGTCTACAAAGTTTTGTAAAATGTAAAGTTATATTGCAGAATATGATAATTAACGATAATTCACTACTAACAAAATATAGAAACCTAATATTTGAAGAAGATACTTGGGACGAAATACAAAGACTGGAATATTTTTTAAAACCGATCGTCCAATGGATAATAACACTAGAAGGAGATTATTACGGAGTACACTTAGTGCACCGAGCCTTTAAAGAAATACAAAAAGTGTTAAAACACGTACATTCAAGAATGCTTTTTGGAGATATGGTACATACTCTAGAACAAAAATTTGATAGTAGAAAACTAAATGCTCTTAAGCCAATTCATTTGGCAGCTGCCCTTCTGGATCCACAAAATCAAGGAGTACTATTATCTAGTCAAGAGAATGTTGAAGGCTGTGAATTCATTATAAATATTGAAAAAGATGCAGAAGCTGCAGTTAATATATTTACGGAATTATCGCAATACAAAAGCCGAACACACTTGTGGGAAAAAAGTTTTATTTGGACTACGGGCGAAAATATTTCACCATTATCATGGTGGGAAACTTTATTTCCTCAAACGCTTTTGGGTAAGATTGCCATAAAAATTGTATCAGTTCCCGCTACTTCTGCAGCTGTAGAAAGATCCTTTTCAACATTTTCAAATATGCATACGAAGAAACGAAATCGTTTAAAGGCAAACACAGCAGGGAAGCTAACATTCATATCACACAATTGGAAGCTAATTAACAAACCCACCCAACAATATCAAAGACCACTGTCAGATCATAATTTATCTTCAGTATCAAATTCTGCCTCGGAAGACGAATTTTCCGAAGTAGCAATAGATGAAACGGAAAACTCAGAGCTTATTTTTAATAACCCTGGCACTTCCAGGGCTAGATTAGATTTGGATTCCGATGATTCCAATATTATGAATTGTTCAACAGAAGTATTTGATCTAAATAAGCCAGGCCCCTCCAATATTAGTACAAGTGCAGCAAAAAAAAGAATAATAAGAAATATATTTATTTCCGATTCAGACTCTGATGACTAATTTTGCGTAGTCTCCGTCAAACAAACTGATTTCTACTATACTATACTGTATGGATTATTATTATACTGTATGGATACTGATAACTGTGGAATTGATATATTTTTAGGTATCTGTAAAACACTACAATAAAAATCTGTATGTTTTTAATCATTTCATAATTATTGTATTGTGTAATCAAAAACTTTAATTTCTGTGATTAATACGCCAATCCAAAAGACTGATTTGTATTTTATTTAAACTAATTAAAATTGTTAATCTATAAGACACGCGTAAATACTTTATATAGGTACATTTAATCATAAGCCATGATTATTATTATTAAAAAAAAACGTGGAATTTTGCTACCACATTAAACTGTGTGGTGATTCTTTTTTAAGTTTTGTTATCATATCTGAAAGAAGAAAATGATGTGCCGTTTAAAAAAAGTGTAAAATTTATAAATCAAAGTTTTTTTTAATTAAAATAATGAATAAATACTTTGTTTTAATTCAAATAATTTCTTACTAAAAACCTTGGAACGTGCCCATCGATCCCGGGAGCAAAGGAATATTCCCAGGGAATATAGGAATATTCCCAGGGAATATGGGAATATTCCCAGGGAATATGGGAATATTCCCAGAGATTATCGGGAAAGTTCTCAAAGCAACGACTTAATTGAATTATGCCTATGTATAAAGGTGTACTTGCTTTTGCACATAGTGCAAAAGTTATTTACAAAAATATATACAACTATTTAACACGTTGAACGCCACTGAAGATTTGGTAAAAATTACTCAAAAACTTTTTGCTTGAAATAGACGTGTAATGTCAAAACTGTGAAATACACTGACGGACTCATAAACTGCATCAAAGTTCAGGTTTACTCTAAAAGGATTTTTTATTATAAGTATGCAAACTTTTTAGATTAAATTATATAAATATGGAAAGACTGGCTCTTAATCTTAAAAAAAAATTAAATTTAAAAATAGAACTGCGGTAAAACAAATGAATATAGCCGGGAAAAGAAAATTTACTCGTAGTATCAGATTTGCGTGTTATTTATAGCAAAGTTTTAAATTAATTCTCATTGATTTTTTTTGTTTGGTCAATTGAATTATTGTTACCAGCATAATTGTTGGGTTAGTTTTTTAACACATCGAGAGTTTTTGAACCATAATATGGATACTTCGTCCGAACAAGCGGCACAAATTGTAGCATTGGTGCGGGAGGGCTTGGATCAACGAACGATTGGTAGAAATTTAAATTTAAACCAGTCTACGGTTTGTAGAATATACAGAAGGTTTGTAGAGACAGGTTCTTACAGGAGGAGACGTGGTACAGGCAGAACTCGAGCAATCACAGGTCGTGATGACCGATTTATTGTTACAACTTCCCTGCGAAATCGTTTCCTCACGTCAGTTAACATCAAAACCGAGCTTAATGAAGTGCGTGGAAAAAACGTGTGTGCACGAACAATAAGAAGAAGGTTAAAGGAAGCGGCTATCACCCCTTTTAGACCAGCAAATGGTCCAAAGTTGTCTGCAGCTCACAGACAAGCTCGCTTAAGATTTGCGCGTCATCACCTGAATTGGACAGAAGAGCAGTGGGCCTCTGTATTGTTCACGGACGAGTGTAGGACATGTTTATATGGTGCAGATGGTCGCAGAAGAGTCTATCGTCGACGTGGGGAGCGATATGCTCAAAGTTGCATTGAGGAGCGTGTTCCTTTTGGAGGCGGTTCATGTATGGTCTGGGGTGGCATATCGATGAACGGGCGAACAGAACTTGTGTTCATAGACATGGTCCGTCAAAACGGTAATAGAGGGGGTTTGACAGCACATCGCTACATAACAGAGATATTAGAAGATCACGTGGTGCCTTACATGGGATTCATAGGCGAAAATTTTACTTTAATGCAGGATAATGCCCGGCCGCATGCAGCTGCACAAGTTCAACATTATTGCGAAGAGGTTGGGATACGTACAATGAATTGGCCAGCACGCAGCCCGGATCTTAATCCCATCGAGCATGTTTGGGACAATTTAAAAAGAGCTGTATATGCGAGAAACCCTTCGCCTACGACAGTGGCAGCACTAAGAACAGCACTTTCAGAAGAATGGGACAATATTCCGCAAGATCTTTTAAAAACCCTTATAAAATCTATGCGGAACCGATTAGAATCCGTAATAAGGGCACGTGGGAGTAATACACCTTATTAAAACACAAATAAACCCTTGCATAAAGTTTGTGTCTATTGTTAAAACCAATTTTTTAATTAAACAATTTTTCCTTAAACTTCTGTTTTTTCTTCAAAAAAGGTCTTAAGGTCCTTTCCAGTACATAAACTTAAACTTAAAGATATGATCCTACGCTGTTTTAAAGTTCACGAACCAATCTAGAGGTTTCAATTTAAATCTGTATAGAAAGTTTGCATACTTGGTTAAAATATTTATTTCAAAGTCGTCTATTACTTTGATGCAGTTTATAAGTCCGTCAGTGTATATCTAATTTAGGATTCAATAAGAAAAGGGGATCCATAGTTATTTAAAAAAAAACCCATGAGGTCACCGGTGACCGTCATGGCGCCCTGATGTAAAAAAGTGAATTTCCGTTATTACAACGCCGAGCCGGTCACAACTCCGGTCACCCGCACCCCTCAGTTGCCTGTCAGCGCTTGAGCAGAGAGCACGTGTATGCTGTTGATTTGTTTGGCGGACGTTCGTTTTGGTTTTCTATTGTATGTCGTGTGTCGTTATTATGGATAACGGTAAAGCAGATTTACCGGACTTTGACGAGTGTTGTTTCGACATCTCGCAAGAGGATTTGCGGGATATAGACCTACTTGAAGCTCATATTTTCTCTGAAATTACGAGAAGAGATCGTGATGAGAATAATAAAGAAGATTCAGAAAGTGAAGATGATATCTGCCGGCCTCCGAAACGACGTAAACGTATTTTTATTCCCAGTGAGTCTGAGAGTGATTTAGATGATGCGGAAAAATTTGTAACAAATAAATTGGCCACCATGACTGCCCATACGTCACAAAAATGGTCCAAACCAAAAGGACATCAACCATCTGTAATAGCATTTACAGAGCCCACAGGTCAGTATCTACTTTATTTTTAACCGACTTCAAAAAAGTAGGTTCTCAATTCGTGCGATATTTATTTTTTAATATTTTTTTGTGGGTATGTTACGCGATAGCGGCGCCAATTATATTTAGATGGATTTTGAAAATTTTTTTTGACCATGTATACGTTTGAATCCATAAGGCAGTAATTCAATTCCACCTTTATTGACATTTATGCTTACTGCTCTCTCTCAGCTGATTTATGGTCTACTGCACGCTATGTGTATGAGCACAAAATTATAGGGTAATTTGGTAATTTTGCCTGTGTGTATTTGATATTTCATTTACTTATTTTATATTCCAGGCATGTTAGAACCATACGCCCAACAACTTCGAAATGGAGATCAAGGAAAATATTTTACACTGATGGTTCCCGACGCGATCTTTGAAGAAATTGCAGTCCAAACCAATTTATTTGCAGAGCAACGCGAATCAAGTTTAAAGCCTTCGTCTCGCGCTAATAGCTGGAAAGCAACTACAAAAAACGAGGTAAAACGTTTCTTCGGATTAATTTTGTACATGGGTCTTGTTAGACTACCACAAATTAATCTTTATTGGAGCAAAGATAGAGTTTTCGGGCAAACATTTGCAGCAACTGTTATGAGCCGCAACAGGTTCGAATTACTTATGCAAAATTTACACTTTACTAATAACGAGACAGCCGATCCCTCTGACAGAATTAGCAAAATAAGATCTCTCATAGACAGTTTAAATGAAACTTTTATGAAGCTTTATGGCCCCAATGAAGACGTCTGTGTTGACGAAAGCCAAGTGCCTTTCAGAGGTCGCATAATTTTTCGACAGTACAACAAAAGTAAAAGGCATAAGTACGGCATGAAACTTTTTAAATTATGTACTGTACCAGGTTATACGTGCAAGTTAGAACTAGTATGCCGGCAAAAATAATGAGCAAGAGCTTACTACACCTAAAAACGTGGTAATGTCTCTATGTGAGCATATATTAGATTTAGGACATACAGTTGCGACAGATAACTGGTATACAAGTTTAGAACTCGCTAATGCACTGCTGAATAGGGACACGCATTTGGTAGGCACCCTGAGAAAAAACAAAAGAGGTCTTCCTAAAACAGTAGTAGAAGCTAAATTAAAACCTGGTGAATCAATAGCCATGGAAAACGAACGTGGGATATGCATATTGAAATGGAAAGATAAACGCGATGTACTGATGCTGTCAACTAAACATTCTAAAGGATATGCAAGTGTCACGAAAAAAGGGAGAACTATACGTAAGCCGAAAATGGTGTTGGCTTATAATAAAGCAAAAGGCGCTGTGGATATGAGCGACCAAATGACCTCATATTCCTCACCACTGAGGAAAACCGTCAAGTGGTATAAAAAAATAGGGATTGAGCTAATCTTGAACACTGCTCTTGTCAATGCATGGGTCATATACAGGGTCTCCCGTAATGAATGGATAAACCGTAAACTGGAGTTGCTCCGGATGTGAGGCTATAAGAAAATCATATCATTTTGCTAGGGTTGTCAACCATATGGTAATGGCATAGACTTTTATACTTTTTTAGTAATTTCTCTACTTTTTTTATTAATTCCGTAGCCATTTCTTCAAATTTAAGTATTTTCGTGATTTTTTTTTTTGTATTATACTCTTAAATACGTGTATCATTCACTTTTAATATGATTTTAGGTGTCCTTAACGTTAAACGTTAATAAAATAGTCATTTTAAGAGAATTTTTTAATTTTTTTTTTTCTTAACATCAACTTTTGATCATCTACTGTGAAAAACAAAAGTACGGCGCTATAGCTGCCCATGATCTTAATAAATTGTCTAGTATGTGTAGTTTCTAAAAAGGTATAACAATGTGTACTTTTAAAGCAACATTATGTTACTAGGAGCAAGAACGTTTATCAAGGTCAAAATTTAGATTTTTCAAGCAATGTTAAAAATAGTTGTAAAACTCGTCTTAATGATTTTATTCTATCAAGATACTTTAGAAAAAAACTAACAGGCCACTAACTAGGATATTCAGAATGAAACCAAGTTGTTTAAAGTAAAAAAAATACTTGACTCCGCAATAATAATGTAATCAAAGTAAAGTTGATGAGTTCTGATAGTTACATAGGAAGAACATGTTGCGACACGTTAACTTAAAATTGAAAGGGATGGATCAGGTAAAAAAAAAACAAAGACAGCAATACAAAGTCCCTTCCTGCGTAAAAATAACTCTTAAAGCTCATTGTTACTAGGCAGATGCACGCTGTCCCTTTCACATCTACGGTGTGTGATAAGGTTAGCATGTTTTTGCTGTTAGAGCGAACCCTTAAATTCTAAAGTGTACTTTTTAGTGTGATTTTGACCATCGCCTGTGCTGTTGTTTTCATTAGTTTAGTCAATTTGTTACTGCTTTCTAATATCGGACTTTGATTTGCCTTGTGATTTGGACTTGTTAACGTGGTGATACTGACAACTTTGCAAACATTTACGGACTTCGTTTTCTGCTAGCGATTGGACTTGTTGTTTGAAAAAGTTTTTGTGAAATTTGTGTATTATGCCTCAACAATACACGCCTGCCGGATACGCAAACATGCATTTCATTTACGGCGAATGTAATGGCAACGCTAATAGAGCTGCTAGTGTTTATCGCGAAAGATATCCAAATGCGCGACACCCTGATTACCGTGTTTTCAACAGAGTACATAATGCATTTATGGAAGGACGATTTCCTGGAAGTGGCATAGGCGGGCCAAGCGGAGGACGACCTCAACGACACAATGCAGACGAAGTACTAGAAATAGTCGAAGAGGACCCTGGTACGTCCATAAGTGCTATTTCACGGCGCACAGGTATACCTAAAACATCTGTACACAGAATTTTAAAGAGGCACGAATTGTATCCCTATCATTACCAAAGGGTTCAAACATTAATGCCAAGGGACTGGGCTGCTAGAGTAACGTTTTGTCGCACAATGTTGCGGCAGATGAGAGAAGATTCTACCTATTTTGACAAAATTCTATGGAGTGACGAGTCAACCTGCCGAAAAGATGGTTTTTTGAACTTCCACAATTTACACAGCTGGCAACTCTAAAACCCAAGACTGATACGGGAAGACCGATCGCAGTATCAGTTTAAAATAAATTTATGGACTGGTATTATTAATGGGCAAATCATGGGTCCATTTGAGTTGCCGGCTATACTAAATGCGGATATGTATTTAGACTTCTTAAGAAACACATTACCTGGATTGCTAGAAAACGTTCCACAAGAGATACGAAACCAAATGTGGCTACAAAATGATGGATGTCCAGCTCATTACGCTGTTCGTGTCAGACAGCATTTAAACGAGACGTATCCTGATAGATGGATAGGAGACGGCTGGGCCCAATTTTATGGCCTCCACGCTCGCCAGACCTAAACCCTTTGGATTTTTTTTACTGGGGCTGTATTAAGGAGAAGGTTTACAGCGAAGCAATAAGTTCTGTGGAAGAATTGCGTACGCGCATTCAAGTAGCAGCTCGTAAAATTGAAGAAGCTGGTTATGCGCGTCGGATTAAAAGATCTTTTATTAGGCGTTGCCGAGCATGCATTGCTGCCGGCGGAAGACATTTTGAACATTTAGTTTAAGTTTTTCATTAAATTCTTTTTTTTTTAAACAACTTGGTTTCATTCTGAATATCCTACTTAGTGGCCTGTTAGTTTTTTTGTAAAGTATCTTGATAGAATAAAATCATTAAGACGAGTTTTACAACTATTTTTAACATTATGACCTTGATAAACGTTCTTGCTCCTAGTAACATAATGTTGCTTTAAAAGTACACATTGTTATACCTTTTTAGAAACTACACATACTAGACGTTTAGGTTCATAATGTCCAAATCCCAAAATGTCCAGTGGTTGCAAAACGTCCATATCCCAGAATGTCCATATCCCTAAATGTCCATATCCCAGAATGTCCATATCCCAAAATGTCCATATCACAGAATGTCCATGTCCCAAAATGTCCAAATCCCATAATGTCCATGTCCCAGAATGACCATACCCCAGAGTGTCCATGTCCCAAAATGTCCAAATCCCAGAATGTCCATATATGTATATACCGGTGTGTTTGTTTGAACTTTTTTCAAATCTATATGTGTTCTATATGTATGGTGGATAAAAACAAAATACTTTTGCCAGTCATATAATTATTATATTTAATAAACAAAAGAGAAAATAATTGTTTGTATTTATTATGTAAATAAAGAAATGCTTTGTAATTAACTCGAAATACAACATAACTAATAATAATAATAATAATAATATCTTTGGACAACTCACACAACGCTATCTGATCCCAAACTAAGCAGAGCTTGTACTATGGAAACCAGATAACTGATAAACATACTTATATATTTCTAAATACATACATATTATAGATAAATAACACCCAGACACAGAATAAACCATCGTGCTCATCACACAAAGTTTTATCCTGGGTGGGGATCGAACCCACGACCTCTTGCGTAGCAGTCGGATACACTCCCACCGCGCCACAGAGGCAGTCAAAACTACTAAAACTACTTTTGCCAGTCATATAATTATTATATTCAATAAACAAAAGAGAAAATAATTGTTTGTATTTATTATGTAAATAAAGAAATGCTTTGTAATTAACTCGAAATACAACATAACTACTTTTGCCAGTCATATAATTATTATATTCAATAAACAAAAGAGAAAATAATTGTTTGTATTTATTATGTAAATAAAGAAATGCTTTGTAATTATTTATTTTTGCTTATATATAATGCTTTGTTTTTATTTATTAATTTTAACTCGAAATACAACTGTAATTAATGAACACACGTAGATACAGAAAATTCTCTTATGTCATTAAAATTAAAAATGGAATACAGAGTTTAAAAAACCCTTGAAATGATACAATCAAAGTCAATAATCATAGTAACGTGTTATAGCACGGGTTAATGAAATTACCTATTTAGTAAGTAGTTGAAATTAAGGATTAATCATTTTAAATTTAACAATCAGCAATTCTTAAAAAAAGTTGAATATGTTTGTTCAAAACCCTATTAAAGTCAAATTTGAAGTAATTTACACAAAAAATTAAAAAGAAAGTTGAAAAAAATCATCGGAAATAATAAAATTTATAAACAATACAAAGTTGAACTAGTAACAGGTAGTAACTTCATAACAGGTTCAGGATTTATGAAATGACGTAAGAGAATTATATATACCTACTAACAAATAAATTATTAGGTAATTAAAATAAAATTACAAAGCATTTCTTTATTTACATAATAAATACAAACAATTATTTCCCGTATATGTAGGTAGAACGGATATTATTTGTGTTAAAAGCGTTTAGGTAGTACCCACATAATAGATACTGATGACTGCGTTTAGTAATTGCAAATAGCAGAATGAATATTATTTCTTCATGACAGGTTCAGGATTTATGAAATGACGTAAGAGAATTATATATACCTACTAACAAATAAATTATTAGGTAATTAAAATAAAATTACAAAGCATTTCTTTATTTACATAATAAATACAAACAATTATTTTCTCTTTTGTTTATTAAATATAATAATTATATGACTGGCAAAAGTATTTTGTTTTTATCCACCATACATATATAGAACAAATATAGATTTGAAAAAAGTTCAAACAAACACACCGGTATATACATATATGGACATTCTGGGATTTGGACATTTTGGGACATGGACACTCTGGGGTATGGTCATTCTGGGACATGGACATTATGGGATTTGGACATTTTGGGACATGGACATTCTGGGATATGGACATTTAGGTATATGGACATTCTGGGATATGGACGTTTTGCAACCACTGGACATTTTGGGATTTGGACATTATGAACCTAAACGATACTAGACAATTTATTAAGATCATGGGCAGCTATAGCGCCGTACTTTTTTTTTTCACAGTAGATGATCAAAAGTTGATGTTAAGAAAAAAAAAATTAAAAAATTCTCTTAAAATGACTATTTTATTAACGTTTAACGTTAAGGACACCCAAAATCATATTAAAAGTGAATGATACACGTATTTAAGAGTATAATACAAAAAAAATCACGAAAATACTTAAATTTGAAGAAATGGCTACGGAATTAATAAAAAATGTAGAGAAATTACTAAAAAAGTATAAAAGTCTATGCCATTACCATATGGTTGACAACCCTAGCAAAATGATATGATTTTCTTATAGCCTCACATCCGGAGCAACTCCAGTTTACGGTTTATCCATTCATTACGGGAGACCCAAGGAAAATAACCGGTCTCATGAGGGTATAGTACAGTTTAGAAGACAGTTAGTGGAGCATTTAGTTGACGCTGGAAAAGATGAGAATGCAGAGCCAGAAAAGGTTGTTAGACCAAAAAGATTGAAGCACGAATTGCTAAAAAAAGAGGGAACTGTTAGGAACACGAGACGGTTTTGCTCACAATGCTATAAAAACAGTGTAGAAGTCTTTGGCTCAAAAGCAGCCAAAAACAAAACCAAGAAAGTAGCAACATATTGCAAAGATTGTCCGAATGAACCATATTTTTGTATGGTTTGCTTCAACAAATTTCATCGCTACACATAAATATGATTTTTGTATCTAAGTTACCTATAATATAAAACTGTTCTAAATAAATATTATAATAAATAACGTGCTAATAAAAACCTTTTATTGTCATGGTAATAAAAATTAAAACATAAAATCGTGTTTTATTTTACTTTCGTTCTAAAACTTGCTCCGAATTTAATAATTTTAAAGACACACAAAAACCACGGGAAAGTAGTAATCTACAGCGCCGTTCCGGTCACTTCAGTACGCTAAATGTACAACAACCGTGACCGTCGGCGTAGAAATTTGATGTAAAAACCTGTCTAGCTTAAGGTCACCGGTGACCTACGCAGTACCCTAATGCAGGAAGGGGTCCGGTCACCGGTGACCGGCGTGGCGTTCAACGTGTTAAGTCAATGTTCCCAGTCGTTCCCAACGTGCCCGGGAACGTTCCTGGGAATTAGGGAACGTAGGGAACGATCCCGGGAACGGCGCATCACTAATTACAACATTACTATACTAGAGCCATTACAAACGTGCGAACTGAGTCATAAATCATTACGTCAAAGGAATGTGACAATGCCGCGTCACTTGTTATCGATAAAGGGATGCCGCTCGGACGCAGGTAGCCAGGATGCCGCGGTCGTTGATGACTAATGCAATTAGGTAGTTTTCATTAGTAAAAATGTAGGTGTGTGTAAAAATTGCGTTAGTTGTCATTAAACTATCACAAGCGAACCATGGACGCATTATTCTCCAACTTGACTTTGTTGAAATTAAAGGGCGATATTAACGCGCAAACTCGTACGGTTATTCATAATGTGTTGACAGTGTTTAACGAATTGAAAAGTGACCCGGAAAAAATATCTTCTTTAAATTTAAATAAACCACGAGATATTACGGCGCTTCTTTGTGGAGTTAGTACGAGAACTGTAGACAAAGTGAAGAAAGAAATACTTCAATCTGGCCATCCATCTACACCAAGAGAAACATAATGTGAAACCAGAAACAGTTACAAATATCGATAACTTCGAAGTTTCTTTGTTGCAACGCACCATTTCTTCATTTTATGGCAATGGCGAATACCCAACAGTGGCTAAAATATTACAAAAAATGCAAGAACAGATGCCTGAATTTAAGTGCGGCAAGTCATCGTTGAAAAAAATATTAAAGAAAACTGGATACCAATTCAAAAAAAACATGGATGGCCGAAAACACCTAATGGAACGAATTGATATTGTCTGCGCTAGAGTTTTTAAGAAAACTTGATACCGTAAAACGGGGTGAATAGAATTCACGGGGTGAATAGAAATATTCTTGGAAAAAACTATAGAAGCCTGATATTCGAAAACTACTTTAAAAATCGCAATAGTGTTTTTTGTTTTTACAATGGCAACATTTTTTTGTTGGTCTGACAACATTTGAATAGTATGAAGTTAGCAACTTATGTCAAAAAAGTGAGTTCAAAGTGCAACGGTTGTGTGTATGTCTTTTGTGCTCTTATTAACTTCTCTCTAGTTATTATTTAAATTGTGTTTTTGATAGTAAAATAACTTTATTCAACGGTGAAGTGTATCCAGAATAAATTGAAAAGGTAAGTTTTACTGATTAGTTTGATTTTTATTGGTAAATTAGTAAAATAATTGCACCCGTAAATATTTCTCGATTAAGAGGTGGATAGAGACGACTGAGGGGTGAATAGAAACGCCATATGAGGTGAATAGAAACGGGAAAGGGGTAAATAGGAATGAGAAAGGGTTTAATAGAAACGCCAAAGGGGTTTTAGAAACGTTTTTGATAGGGTTGGCACTTTATGTAGGTTGTTGAGTTTTAACTTTATTACCTACCTACATTTTTAAAAAGTTGATTTTTAATATTTATTTATTAATTTTGTGTACGCAGGTATAGTTGCGAGTTGCGAGCAATATGCCACGCAACTACAAACCAGACCCTCGGGGTAAGAAATATATAAAATATGACTTCAACTTAATAGGGTCATGTATTGTACCTGTGGACGCTTTTACCTATGGACATTGATTATAGTAAAAAAACTTGCAGTACTAAAAATATAATATTACACAATTTGGGTAGTATTTTTATTACTTGACAACACCAGTGAGTGGCGCGATCGTACCAGCGTTGTGTGCAGTGACAGATGATCGCGAAGAATTTTGTGTTAAAAAGTAAGTTTCTACATAATCTTTCTGATTTTATTACTTATATCATGTATGCATTTATTTTAATATCAAATATCATTCATTTTTCTACAGCTAGTTTTGTTTGCGATTCATCAAGTAAAGAAATCAATTTCTAACCTAAAAAAAAGTTATTCATGTTTTGTTTAAAATGTTGTGTTGTTTGTACCATTGGACATAACTTAATGTGTACCTTTGGACGTGTCCAAAGGTACACGCTTTGTTTTTACCTATGGACACGGTTATTGACATTCGTATGTATTTGTTCCTAGTGCCGAGAAGTAAAGCTGGTATCAAAAGAAACGCAGTTAGTCCAGAACGTTTGAAACTGGCAATAGATAAAGTAAAAAATGGCGGCAAAATTAGAACTGTTGCGAAAGTTCATGTTCAGAAATTTTATGACAACTTAAAATAATTATATCAACGCAAAGAATTTGCCCCACAAAACATATTTAACCTGGATGAAACTGGATGCTCTACAGTACATAAGCCCGAGAAAGTTTTAGCGCCAAAATCATTGAAACTGCTAGGTAAAATGACATCAGGAGAAAGAGGGGAAAACGTAACGATGATAGCTTGTATAAATGCCGCAGGAAATTCTATACCGCCAATGATCATATTTCCAAGAGTTCATTTTAAGGATAATATGATGAAAAATGCACCTCCCGGATCTATTGGTGAAACAAATCGTTCTGGTTGGTCAACAGAGCCTATTTTTCGTAAATACTTAGACCATTTTGTCCATTGCGTTAAGCCATCACTTGAACAGCCAGTAATTCTTATTTTAGACAACCACGAGACCCATATTTCATACGAAATCATAACAAAGGCCAAGGAAAATGGAATCCATATGTTGACGTTGCCTCCACACACTTCTCATAGATTACAACCATTAGATAAGACCGTTTTTGCTCCATTTAAGACTGCATACAACAAAGCGGCTGATCTGCATATGGTTAACCATCCCGGTGTTCCAATAACAATTTATGATTCAGCTGAATTGATTAACAAGGCTTATGCAGCATCCTTTGTACCGAAAAATATTATAAATGGTTTTGAATCGACAGGGATTTACCCTTTCAACGATGACCTGTTTTCGGAAGATGATTTTGCTCCATCGTCAGTCACAGAGCGTCCAGAACCACCAAATATGAATTCCGAACAAATAGATAATTTGGAAAATGAACCCCTTACTATTAATATTAATGCCATCCAAAAAGATTTGATTATTTCTGAAAACCAGCCCTCCACTTCTCAAGCATTTGCGTCAAACACAGAAGAAAATAATGCTAACAAAAGCTTAATCACCCCAGAAATGATACGACCGTTACCAAAATTATCAAGAAAAGAAAGTAAAAGAGGAAGAAAGAAAGGAAGCTCCCGTATTTTAACAAATACCCCAGAAAAAGAGGCTCTTTTGCAACAAAAGCTAGAAAAGGAAAACAAGGGAAAGGGGCCAGGTAAAGGAAAAAGTACGAAACCTAAGTTAAATTTAGATGTACCTAAAAAATCACAAGTTAATATTCCTGTTGAAAAGCGGGTTTTAGTTCTAAAAGAAACGATTTTTGTAACATGCAAATCTTGTAATAGAACTGATTTAAAAGAGAATGTGTTACTATGCAGTTCATGCAATGTGAAAGTCTCGTTAAAATCGGTCTAGCCGTTTCAGATATTAAACGGAATAAACAGACTGACAGAAAAATATAAAAAATGCTTTGCTCATGCACTTAGTGTAAAGCTGTTGATTTGGAAGTACAATATTATTTATCTGTTTAACCGAGGAAAAATGTTTTTGTTTTATAATTTTTTGAATTAATTCTATTTTCTGTTGTTAATATACCTACTATATAAATTTATTTTGCTTTTGATTATACTTCTGGTTAACTGCGAATCTGGTGAGTTGAGAATCTGGTAAGTTGCGAATCTGGTGAATCGAGAATCTGGTGAACTGCTCCTGAGGGAATTCTACTACCACAAAAAGTGTTGCCCTAAAAATTTTCTGGAGCATATGCCAGATGAAGATGATTCTGAGCTGTTTATGTGTTCAGGCTGTTTTTTACTAGATGACAGTGATGATGACCTTCTTTCTGAAGAGTTATTTGGTATGGTTCGTGCGTCCAAGTAAATCTGACAAAATTCACTGATCTCATTTAAGTGCCTTCCCCAATTGAAAAGTTCCTACTTTATACTAAAGATTATAATGAAGAATTTATTTTGTTACCTAATAAAAAAGGTTTATGTTCGTTTATTTAAAGTGTAATGTTAATAATAAGAGTTACCTAATTTATGATGATTACAAGACTGATTTAATTCATTAATGTTGTGTTTTATTTTGTCCAAAGGTACATACATGTTGTCCAGAGGTACAAACATGTAACGTACCATTGGACAAAACTACCTGTTACAGTACAATATCTTTGTGCTGTATCTACAATCTACATCACAATCTTATGTTCCTTATCGCACGTTCAGTATCTATTAAATGTTTCCACTATCTGTTATCAACACGAAGTCGTTAGTATATAAGATGCACCTTTAGATAATTATAACCAGACTATACTACATCTTTTGTCTCATTTATACCTAATCATATATTGCCAAGTAGTTTGGCAAATTGGTGACCCCGACGAACGAATACGCAGCAAGAAACATGGCACAATCACCGTGCAAGGCGAACATAAATCAGCAAGGAACACTTGAAGTAGCTGCTGGCACCTCGGTTTTATCCCGCATTCCGGAATTTTGGAAAGACCAACCAAGATTATGGTTCACGCAACTAGAAGCCATATTAGCACCACAGAAGCAAGGAGACGAATACAAATACTGTACAGTAATAGCAAAGTTATCCAAGGAAGAAATACTACAGGTTAGTGACCTAATCACTTCACCACCGACTACAGATAAATACAAAAACATCAAGGAACGTTTAATTGATTGTTACGAAGAAACAGAACAGCGACAGTTTCAAAAATTAATATCAGAGACAGAACTCGGTGATCAAAAACCTTCGCAGTTATTACGTCAAATGCGAGTCCTCGGGAGAGGAAAAATCAGTGACGAAACAATTAAACTACTATGGTTCAGGCTTTTACCAACATCAGTTACTACGGTTCTAGCAGTTACGGAAGACATGGAAATTGACAAACTGAGCCAAATTGCAGACAAAATAATAATGAATTCAAAAGTAACCGAAATATCAGCTGTTAGCAACGACACTTCAAACGACAACAATACAGCTAGCAAAATTACAGATAGATATTGACGCAATTCAGCAAGGTCAATATGGCTATCGACCCAACACGCACAATCATTTCAAGAAACGTCAACAATTCCCGATTATGAGGCCGAGAACAAACTATAGAGGAGCAAATCGATTTTGTTACTACCACGAAAGATTCGGAAAATATGCAAAGAACTGCATTAAACCATGCAGTTGGAAACCAATGACTTACGTACGGAACCAGGGAAACGAATAAGAGCACAGACAACGGCGAAACTCTGTGCAATCCACCCATCCAATCGCCTCACCATTACCGACCGAAAAAGTGGTATGAAGTTTTTGATTGACACGGGCGCAAATATTTCAGTCATTAGCAAGCAACAGAGACATTCAGTTTTACAAAATGAACAATACACACTATACGCTGCAAATGGGACTAAAATTAGGACTTACGGCGAGAAGACGCTTACCTTGAATTTAGGACTACAACGATGTTATAAATGGAATTTTGTAATCGCCGATGTTACACAACCAATAATTGGAGCAGATTTTCTAGAGCACTATAAACTATTAGTCGACATAGCAGGTCGCAAACTTATCGACAAAGTTACAGAGCTGACAACGCATGTAACTTCGGAAAAAGCGACACAACAAACAATTCGTAATATCGCAGTGGGAACGAATCCACGTATTACGCAACTTTTAAACAAATACGAAGACATCACGAAAGGGTCCTCTCTCCGCAATGCGCCCAAACATAAGATTGAACATCACATTATCACTACAGGACCACCCGTCGCAGCTCGGGCAAGACCATTACCTCCAGAAAAATACGACATAGCCAAAAAGGAATTTCAAAATATGATAGAACTCGGAATTTGCCGACCGTCAGATAGCCCATGGGCAAGCCCATTACATATGGTAAAAAAGAAAAATGGCGAATGGAGACCATGCGGAGACTATCGAATGCTCAATAGCACGACAGTACCGGACAAATACCCACTACCAAGATTAACTGACTTTACATACATATTAGAAAATAAGAAGATACTAAGCAAGATAGATATACGTAAAGCATACCATTGTATTCCTGTTAAAGATATAGAAAAAACAGCCATCATCACACCTTTTGGACTTTTTGAGTACTTAAGAATGCCTTTCGGATTACGCAATGCGGCACAAACATTTCAACGATTCATGGATTCCTTATTTAGAGATTTAAACTACGTATTTATATTTGTAGACGACTGTCTCATTGCATCGGACAACGAAGATTTGCATTATCAGCATTTAGAAACGGTTTTCAAACGTTTACACGAGAATGGAATAACCATTAATCTCGAAAAATGCGAATTTCTCAGAAGGGAAATAGATTTCTTAGGTTATCATATAACGAGCCAAGGAATACTCCCTACCGAAGAAAATTACAAAGCAATCATGGAATTTCCCAAACCGAAAACAATTCAAGAATTAAGAAGATTTTTGGGCATGGTCAATTTCTACAGAAGTAATATTCCATGCGCAGCGGAAAATCAAAGAATTTTAAACGAATATCTACATGGTTCAAAAAAGAACGATAATTCACCTGTTCCTTGGACAACGGAAGCAGACAAAGCTTACGAAAAATGCAAGGAAAGCATGAAAAACGCAGTGTTAACAGCGCATCCTTCCCGCAACGCATCACTAGCGCTCATGACCGACGCTAGTGCTACTTGCGTTGGTGGAGTTTTACAACAAAAATCCGGACGCAATTGGGAACCATTAGGATTTTTTTCACAAAAATTGAGCGAAACTCAACAAAAATATTCTACGTTTGACAGAGAGCTGTTAGGAATATACATGGCCGTCAAACATTTTCACAGATTAATCGAGGGAAGAGAATTTACAATATTTACGGATCACCGACCTTTGACATACGCATTCTCCCAAAAACCATCATCAAACGATACACCGCGACGGGTCCGGCAGTTAGATTTCATTTCACAATACAGTACCAACATTCAACACATAAGCGGACGTGACAATATTACCGCCGATGCCTTATCTCGAATAGAGGAAATATACGTGCCATCACCTATCGATTACGCTGAATTGGAAAAATGTCAATCAACAGATAATGAACTAAGTAAATTACATGACAATAAAAGATTAAAATTCAAAAACATTACGCTTCCGGGTTCCACAATAAACATCACCTGCGACACCTCTACTGGAAAAAGCCGCCCCTACTTACCAAAGCATTTTCGCAAACAAATTTTCGATACCATTCATGGTATGAGCCATCCAGGAAAAAGAACTACGAGAAAAATGATAACCCAAAGGTATTTATGGCCGTATATGAACAAAGATATCAATAACTGGTGTAGATCATGTATAGCCTGCCAAAAATCAAAAATACAACGACATACGATATCACCTCCTGGTACATTTATGACAGCGCAACGTTTTGAACATTTACATATTGACATCGTCGGACCACTTCCGATTTCACAAGGGAAGAGATATTTAATCACAATCATAGATCGTTGTACGTCATGGCCCGAAATATTTCCGGTAGAAGATATAACTGCAGAAACAGTAGCCAAGACACTTTTCGAGGGATGGATTACTCGTTTTGGATGTCCATTGCGCATTACTACGGATCAAGGCCGACAGTTTGAATCAAGAATATTTGAGTCACTCTCACAATTTTTGGGAATACATAAAATTAGGACAACACCTTATCATCCACAATCCAATGGAATGATAGAGAGATTTCATAGAACTTTAAAGGCGGCGTTAATGACAAGAGAATCCAACGAAAATTGGTTAAAAGAAATTCCAACAGTTTTACTCGGGTTGCGGAGTAGCTTGCGAGAAGACACAGGTTATAGTTCAGCAGAGATGACATATGGAACGCCAATACGACTCCCTGGAGGATTTTTTGAGTCATCAGCAGCACAGTTATCAACGTACGAAGAGTTTGTAAAACAAATTCAAAAGGACATCACACAAATGACATCAATTCCGAAAAGAAAAAAACACAATCAAGCTATATTTGTGCATCCCGAACTCAAAGAATGCTCACACGTATTTGTTCGGTGTGATAGAATTAAGAAAGCCCTGACACCGCCGTATGAAGGACCCTACCCAGTAATTAGTAAAACAGATAAAACATTTTGCATTAGAATTAGGGATAAAGAGACAGTGATATCAATTGATAGATTGAAACCAGCTTTCATGATCAATGACGAATCAAACTACGTGCCAGATTCAAAGGATTGCGACAGGCATTCACACACGTACACTACACGATCGGGACGTAAAGTAAAGCCAGTAGTACGTCTATAAAAAATCGCTGATATAAGCAAGCTATTCGTATATATATTAACATAGATCTTAACATATACCATTAATTCACAACTACTCGTAACAACAAGACATCTAAAATGGGAAATCAAAGTTCTAAGGACCAGATAACATACAATACGGACAATTGCCTCAATCAAAACGAAGCGGACCAACTCCGTAACCTGATCCAGGAGGACTTACGGTGGACAAGAAATGTTGCAATGGGACAGATTATTTTAACAATCGGCGTGATCCTAATTTACGGCATAATGAAAACACTGGACAGAAGAATGAAGAGTTTAACGGAAAAAAATAATAAACACTCGTGCAACAGCTAAGTCAAAATTACAGACGTCAGCAAATCACACCACAACAGGCGTCATCAAATTCCACCGCGTACAATAGCATTATTATTTATATACATCAGCAAATAACTAGTAAGGTCTAGGTCAAATTTATATTGTAAACACTATTACCATATTTTTTTTTTTTTAAAGGGGGGTGTACTGTTACAGTACAATATCTTTGTGCTGTATCTACAATCTACATCACAATCTTATGTTCCTTATCGCACGTTCAGTATCTATTAAATGTTTCCACTATCTGTTATCAACACGAAGTCGTTAGTATATAAGATGCACCTTTAGATAATTATAACCAGACTATACTACATCTTTTGTCTCATTTATACCTAATCATATATTGCCAAGTAGTTTGGCAAACTACCCTCTAAAAATATAATTTCTTAAAAAAATAACTAGCAATATTAGATCTGCTATAAAAATTACAGTGATTTTAGACTTTATGTTCTACAAAAAAAAGTTATTAAAGTAGGGACAAGATAATAGGTCACTTTTGACATTTCATCAAAATTCAACAACGTAACCTTGTAACGGCGGGCATAAAATAAGAACTGCACAATTGCTTAACTTTTTTCAATTACGTTTACATATTTATTGTAATAATGACCGATACGAGTAATTTTACGATTTGCTTTCACTAATAAACCATTCTAAACATAATAAACAATTTCTGATCTAAAGAACTGAACGTCGTTACAATGTTGCGTCAGTCAACCCTTTTTCTTTTTAAACACTAGGGATGTTACTCTAAAAATCGAAAGCTGATAGGATTGTAAGTTGAATCGAATGCAATGATTACTTGTGAAGAAAAATCACCATAAATTTATAACCACGTTGTGATTATAATAAAACCTAATTATACATATTTATTATTCTTTTAACTAACTATGAAAATACAAAAAAATAACTAAATAGAAAGGTCATTGATGTTGGGTGCAATTTAGGTGGATGTTGCTGGCAACACCAGTGCCTGTCGATGACGCATGTCATGTCGCCATAACATGATGATGACGCAGTCTTTTGTTGTTGTGCGAAGTGACTGTGCGTTTTTGGTGTGCTCTCTGTTATTTTCTTCTGATCCGGCTTTTTCATTGAACTGATCTTACTGACTACGTTTACCTGGCTATAAATTGGACTCCGATTGCTTAACGATTATTAAACAAGAAAAACATTACAGTCTTACTATGTCGAAACGAGGGAAAACTCTAAACAGTCAATCTCGCGAACTAGTGCTGAAATTGTACAATTATTTTGGACGTGAATCAGTTAACGATGGGCCTCTTTTACCATTGAAACCACCGAGAGAACGCGTTGCCGAAGCATTGGGAATAGGGAAGAAGACAGTAACTCAAATTCTGAAAGAGAAATACGGACCATCAGGCTCAGAAGATAATACTTTACGTACACCGAAAAAACGAAAGAGGGACAAGAAAATTGTTGACGTTGATAATTTTGATGCTGCTGCAATTCGCAACCACATTTATGGATATTACTCGAGAAAATAATATCCTACACGGGAAAAGCTATTGAGTTCGTTAAAAGGCGCAGGCTTATTTTTTGGAGGCAAATCGTCTCTATCAAAGGTTTTGAAATCGATTGGCTTTAGATTTAAAAAATCCGACAAGCGGAAAATCCTGCTAGAACGCTACGATATTATTTTGAAGAGAATAACATTCTTACGTCAGGTAAATAAAATTACGGATTGGGACAATGTCGTGTTTATTGACGAAATATGGTTGAATGCGAACCATACGGTTGCGCGGACATGGACCGATGATACAGCGGCCTCCACCTCAAAAGTTCCATCGGGAAAAGGAGCCCGACTTATTATATGTCACGCGGGATCAGCTTCTCAAGGTTTTATTCCAGACTGCCTCCTCGCATTCGCCTCTAAAACTACAACAGATTACCATGAGGAAATGAACTTTGATGTTTTTAAAGAGTGGTTTGAGAAGCTGCTAGTCAGCTTAGAAAACCCATCGAAAATTATAATGGACAATGCTCCGTATCATTCTGTACAAGTTGATAAACCACCAACTCAAGCAAATAAAAAGCAAGAAATTGTCTCGTGGCTGGTAAGAAATGGTGTGGAGGCAAGTCCAACTTTATTAAAAGTTGAGTTGTTAAATCTGGTAAAAGCAACTAAGCCGTCCAAGCTCCGCTATGTAATCGATGAACTAGCCCTAGAGCATGGACACGAAGTTATTCGATTGCCTCCCTACCATTGCCAGTATAACGCCATCGAGCTTATTTGGGCACAAATAAAGGGTCATGCAGCGCGGAACAATACTGAACCACCCTTCAGTACTGCTAAAATGATGACTCTGCTACAAACTGCATGTGCAGAAGTCACTACAGAAGACTGGCGAAAAGTCGTGGAGAAGACAAAGAAAATAATTTTACAAGATTTTGAACGAGATGTGAGAATAGACAATATTATTGAAAATGAATTAATAATATCTCTGAGTGCTGACAGCAGTGATGAAGATAGCAGTTCCGATAGTTCAAGTGAATAAAAGCAATTTTTTTGTTAAATTACGTAGGTACTTGTCATATTTTGCCCCTTTAATTAATTTATGAAAGAAAAAATAATACAGTCGGACTGGGTAACTTTGTCTTTCAATATAACATTGGCTCTCAACTTCATTATTAATTATATATTTTTTTAAGTTTCTCAACGCATGCAATGTAACGAAATTACAGTCCATCAAATCTAAGAGGTACCGTTTGACGTTTCATATTTTTCAAACCGAAACAACTTTGTTCATACGTACATTATTCAGTTTCGATAACCTTTTTCATAAAACCATGAATTTAGAAAGATTTCATTATTGTATCTAAAAATGTACAATTCTTAATATCTAAATGTAATTGAAAACTTTCAAACAAAGCAAAATAACACATATTTACACAGTAAATAATTTCTAATAGTTATATTCTTGACCTCATTACAAAGTTACGTAGTTAGGTCACTGCACGTAGTGTTGCGACTCTTCGGATACACTTGTATGCAAAAAAATCGTTTACATATACGAAAAATCGAATGTATTATTTACAAATTACACTTAACAACCAAACAAATATTTTTTCATGTGAATGGGATTTATCTCACATATTACGATTACATAACTAAATAGTTATGTAATCGTAAAATATGAGATAAAACCCATTCACCAAAAATACGTATTTATAAATCAAATATATTTGCTTCTTTAAAAAGTTGTCGAAAGCGATTTGTCGATTTTTGATTTTCGCGCCCAAATAAGTCGGGGTTTCTCGCGCTAACGCTGTCGAAATAGTAAATGGAGTCAGGGATAGTGTTTTTTACATTTATTTTTGTGTATGATAGTATGGGTTTGCATATTACAGAGAAATAAACAAATTTTTAACAAGCACATCCATTGATTTTACAATTACAATTTTTTCTTCTAAGTCTTATTTCTACGTCTAAAACTAATAAAAATAAGGTATGTAGAACCCATTCACAAAAATGTTGTTGCCTGATGTTATAAATTAACGACGTTACTGCGCGACCGCATAATGCACTGAATACACAGATACCCTAAAATAAATTAATTTAATTATTTTTAGGTCAATAGGCAAAATCGCAGGTGTCCAAGTCTCTACAATTTTTTTTATCTGGCAACACTGCCAACTACAAGCGCACGCGGTCCGCTCGGTCGGTTCGGCGTCAGCAGTCTCTCGCCATCTTGGAAGCTGACTGTGCGCGTACTTGCTTTCTCGTTTGTGTTTTACAATTTGTGACTTGGCTATTACTTTTCTGGACTGATCATTCTTTATCCGTTTACCTTGGCAATATTTATACTGGACTCCGAACTAAGCAAGTGTTTATTAATAATGTCGAAAAGAGGACGTACTTTGAACAGCCAGGCTCGTGAATTGGTGGTGAAATTACACGAGTATTTTGAGCGTGAATCTCAAAATGGGGGACTTCTACTGCCAGTTACACAAGTTCGGGATCGCGTCGGTGAAGCTCTCGGTATTGGTAGCCGCACCGTTGGCAAAATATTAAGTGAAAAATATGGGCCTTCGGGGAGTGACAGTAACGTACTTCACACACCGAAAAAACGAAAAAGAAATAAACCTGTGACAGGCATCGATGAATTCGATAGTCATGCTATTAGAAACCATATATACGGGTATTTTACAAGAGGCGAATTTCCAACATTGGCAAAGTTATGTGCAACTTTAAAAGATGCCGGGCTGTATAAGGGAAGCATAGAGTCGTTGAGAACGGTAATAACAGGAATTGGCTTCAGATACAAAAAAGTTGACAAACGAAAAATTGTTATGGAGCGACATGACATAATTATGCAGCGACTAACATTCCTGCGCGAAGTTAAACAAATTATAAACTGGGATAATGTAATATTTTTGGACGAAGCCTGGCTAAATTCCAACCATTCTGTGCCGAAAACATGGACTGATGCTTCTGAAGCTTCGTGCTCGAAGGTGCCGATAGGAAAAGGTGGACGCCTCATAATATGCCATGCTGGGTCAGCGTCTACAGGCTTCGTGGAAAACTCTTTATTAGCTTTCCAATCCAAAAGCACTAAAGAGTATCATGAAGAAATGGACGCAGTAAGGTTCCGAGAGTGGTTCTTAAATTTATTACAGAATATCCCTCCTAACAGCACAATTATAATGGATAATGCCCCATACCACTCTGTGCAAATTGATAAAGCACCTACGTCAGCCAATAAGAAAGCAGATTTGGTGGCATGGCTGCAAAGAAAAGGAGTGGATGCCGACATGTCACTATTAAAAGCTGAATTATTACAGTTAGTGAAATTGCATAAACCACCAAAACCGACATATGTAATTGACCAATTGGCCGAAGAGCACGGGCACAAAGTCATACGACTTCCTCCGTACCATTGCCAATATAATGCCATTGAACTGATTTGGGCCCAAGTTAAAGGTAATATTTTATAATATTATAATAATAACACGAGTACTTCTAACATTTATAATTTAAACAATGGTTTTCGTCTGCTATCAAATAGTTACATTATTGTTTTACAGGTTATGCAGCAAGACACAACACAAAACCACCCTTCAGTGTCAAGAAAATGGAAGGTTTATTAAAGGAAGCATGTGCCCAAGTTACACAGGAAGATTGGAGTAAAGTAGTACAAAAAACAAAGAAAATAATAATGGACGACTTCGAAAGAGACGTACACTTTGATAATGTAATGGACAATCAACTGGTCATTAATTTAAATGACGATGATGACAAAGACGACGATACTAGTACTAGTAGTGAATAAAAAAATATCCTAAACATTTCTTTTATTTAATTATAACAATTGATTTCTTAAAATTCGGATATTATAGTAATCGATCTCTTAAAGTTCGGATATTATAGTAATCGATTTTTTCATCCCATCCCTATCATTCAATTGTCAGAACTGTCAAACGGTACTTCTTAGATTTGACGGACTGTAGGCATAATTTATTTTTTAATAAGTTTTTGAACGTAACCTGAGTTGACAGCTTAAGCTATTGCTGTCAGTTTATTTTCTTTTGACGTTTGAATGTTTCGCTAAAACAACTGTCTGCCATTTGGTGTTTTTAAAGTTATTTGTTTTACATGATAAACATCAGTTTGTAAGGTAAGTTTGTATTTTAATTGATATTTGGTTATTACTCTGCTATGTCAAATAGAGAAAACAACTTTTTATTCAATATTTATGTGAAAAAGTCTTATTATAAAAATGTTTCAAGTTTCCGCGGGTGATTGGGGTAACTTTAACTATGAGCTAATGTTACCCTATGGTTGGTTTAAGTGTTGCTAAAATATATTTTTTCCCTGTTTTAATCGTAAAAAATATTTTTAGGTGAATAAAATGGCTAGGAAGAAGAGTTGTCCCGCCCCAGGTACCCGTCAATATGGGACGAAGTCTCGGTACACCAAAGAAGATTTGGAAAAAGCTTTGGACGATATAAAAAAATGCAGAAAGACTCAAAAAAGGGCTGCAGAATTCTATAATATTCCTGTGAGTACATTAAAATATAAATTAAAAGAGCAGCACAGCAAACCAGTAGGTAAACCACCGGTACTTAGCAGTGAAGAGGAAAATTCCATAATTGCACACATCATAGCCCTAGCTGATCTTGGAGTCCCAGTTAGCATGCTAGACGTCCGAGTAATTGTGAAAGGCTTCTTAGACAATTTAAAGAGGATAATTAAAGAGTTCAAGAACAACTTACCTGGTTGGGAATGGGGGAAACTCTTTCTCGAACGTCATCCCGACATCAAAGAAAAAGTAGCCCATGCCATAAGTCGAAAGAGGGCACAAGTCACACAGGAGATGATTCAAAATTATTTTGATCATTTAAAAAACGAGCTTGAGGATGTGCCACCTTCTAACATTTTTAACTTCGATGAAACAGGATTTCATGATTACCCCAAGAAACAGACACTTCTTTTCAGAATATCTTGTAAAAATCCGGAAATAATACTTAATTCTACCAAGTCGTGCTATACTGTAATGTTTTGCTGTAATGCCACTGGCGAGTTTGTGCCCTTATATATTATTTATAAGGCTTAACAGAAGTCGACTAGTTGGATCCAGGGAGCACCTGCTGGGACTCGTATGGCTGTCACTAAGTCTGGTTGGATAGATGCTGCAACATTTGATGACTGGTTTGAACAGCAGCTACTGCCAGTTCTTCAAAAAAAGGAAGGAAAGAAAGTGGTTTTGGGTGACAATTTGAGCTCCCATATAACTCCCAGGACTTTACAACTGTGTTCTGAAAATAATATTAAATTTATTTGTCTGGTACCCAATTCCACGCATCTACTACAACCACTTGATGTCTCTTACTTCAGCTCACTGAAATCCAACTGGCGAAAGGTATTGGCAGATTGGAGAAAGACTAGACGTGGAAAAGTGACCAATGCCTTACCAAAAGAAGTTTTCGCTAAATTGCTTACTGAAACTCTAAAAGTAGGAGCCGACACAGCTTCAAGTAATGCTATTGCAGGTTTTAAAGCCTGCGGCATCTATCCATTTGACCCAGCCATTGTTTTAGATAAGTTAAAAGATTATTCTAAACCCATTGAAGAAGTCCGCCAAGAAATTGGCGAGAGTTTCAAACAATACATCAGTGCAATCAGGGAGGCCGATTTGCAACCCAAACTGACCAAAAAATTTTAATTACCCGTTGTTGCTGGAAAGAGCGTTTCTGTGGAGGCTGTAGAAAAATACTATCAAGAAAGGTGACTGCAAAATCCAAGACCGTAAAGCGAACATGCGAGTCTGGCGCGGATATTATTCCTGGACCTGCCAAGAAGAGGGGGCGACCTGTGGGAGCAAAAAATAAAGCAGTTAAAAAGGGAGTTGCAACCATCGTGGATCACCCAACATCACCTACACCTGGCCCTTCTTCCAATATACCTACAGCTACAGCTACAGCTGATCCTTCAGAAATGTGTGTGGCGACGTCGAAAGATATAGATGACGAAGACTCCATACTTGCATTTTCACATCTATCCTCCGATAGTGTTTTGATGTATCCCATACCAGTATTACCGCCGCCATTGGATGCTGAGATTGTTGAAGATCAACGTATGAATGTTCCATCACCAATTGAAGTCGTTGAAATATATAGGGGCAATACAGATTTTGAAGGACACTATGAATGCTATGACGGAATCTTAGAGAAGGTAGACTTAAATACGAAAAAAGATGCAAAAGTAGGATATGTGTCTACAACTGAGGATGCTAGTGAAGTTAGTTTGGGAAAAGAAAACAGAAAACAGGATTATTGTGTTGTGAAATACGAAGACTGTTTGTTTCCGGGGCGTATCATTTACAGGGATGGAGATATTGTAAAAATATCTGTCATGCAAAAGTCAGTAGACGGCTGGAAGTGGCCAGTAAAGCGGGACGTCTTCACCTGTCATCAGAAGAACATAGTCAGCTATCTGGATGATCAAAAAAATACCAAACAAAGGGACTATTACTTGGTAGACGACCCGCTGCTCTTCATGGAATGGGGCGACTGAACTCATATATTTTTAAGTGTTATTTTTATAAAGATCTCATTTTTGTTTTTTTAATTAATAGTTTATAATTTTGTTTAACGTTTCTAATTAATAACTAACGTATAAGAAGCAACGCCAAAAAGTTTTAGTAAAGTCATAAAATAAAATGATGATTCTCAGGAAATTTTCTTTCATTTACATAGCAACCCCAAAATAGAGATGTTTGACCGATTCGACTGACTTGTTAGTGATGCTATTTAATAATCTGTCAGATGTTTAATGTAAAAAATGAAGATTATGTTAGATTTAGCCTTTAATCGATGAAAAACTGCACAATTTCTTCTATAGTTTTAGCAATAGCCAAACCTACCCCACTATCCATGTAACTTTGGCCCTCGATATTTAGGCGATTTTTTCGTTATTCTTATTGTAATTGACTAAAATTAAGTATATTTATTGATAAAGCAACACTGGATGCCACCAAAAATGCATAAAACATCAAAATCTTTTCAATACATGTGGAATTTATAAACAAATAACAGTGAATTATGGGCCAAAGTTACCCAGTCTGACTGTAATGGGACAGGGATTCGCATGATCATTTTTAAAATTCACATATGTTTCAAGTCTGTATCGATTCATTCGATTCATTCATTTAATCGATGTTTTTAAGGTCACCTCACTATGAATATAAAACTGACATCTGTCAAAAGTGACCTATTATCTTGTCCCTACTTAAATACGTTAATATCTCAACTATTTATAGAGTGAGGTTGCTCGAAAGTTGTGGTAGACTGAAATGTCCATAGGTACAACACATGACCCTACTGGGTGGCGCAAAAGTACTGGCACTAAAGAAAATACTTTTTTTTTTTATATGACATTTTCTGTCATTCTGTTGTTGAAAACTGTGTAGTGAACAAATGTAAAATACACTGAAAATAAACATGGACCGTTTTACTCCCCAAGAACGTGGAATAATTGTGTCAATGTTCTTACGGAATAATTCATCAGTGATAAGAACACAACGTGAATTTCGTCGACGATTTCCCCACCGTCCGGCACCGATTGGTCGCACAATTCGACGCTTTGCCACACGCCTTGAAGCAACTGGCTCAACATTGGATAGACCTAAGTCTGGGAGACCAAGAACAGGCCGTTCAGCTGAAAATATCGATGCTGTGCGCGAAGATGTGGAAGAGTGTCCAGAAACATCAACGAGGCGACGTGCCACGCAATTGGGCATTTCCAGACGGACCCTGCAGCGTATTTTGGTAAAGGACTTAAAGATGTTCCCGTATAAAACTCAAATGACTCATCAGCTGCTGCCTGCTGACCACCGAGCTCGTCTAGATTACTGCCAGCGCGTCATAAACCTCAACCTTGAAGAGGATGATTTTCCTTCAAAATTGGTTATGAGTGACGAAGCGCATTTCCATCTCTCAGGGCATGTCAATAAGCAGAATACTCGGTTCTGGGGCACTGATAATCCGCGCATTATTCAAGAAACACCTCTACACCCACTAAAAGTTACTGTATGGTGTGGCATCTGTGTTGACAGAGTGATCGGACCCTATTTTTTCGAAGACGCTGGAGGCAATGCGATAACTGTCACTGGAGAACGCTACAGAACCATGTTACGTGAGTTTTTGATACCCAGTTTGGACGAATTGGGGCTGGAGCACATTTGGTTTCAACAAGACGGCGCTACGGCACACACAGCGCGCGACACTATGGACTTAGTGAGGGACGCTTTTCCAGGCCGAGTTATCTCTCGTTTTGGCGATTTGCCTTGGCCTGCAAGATCACCCGATCTGACCAGTCCAGACTTCTTTCTTTGGGGTTTTTTGAAATCTCGGGTGTATGTGAACAAGCCACAGACTCTCGCAGCTCTAAAAGAAAACATTCGTCAAGAAATAACGACCATATCGCAGGAAGTGTTACGGCAAGTTATGCAAAATGTCATAAATAGGGCTCAAATGTGTATCAACTCTGGAGGTCACCATTTAAAAGACATCATCTTTAAATCCTAATGGTACGAAATTTAATGGCACAAATATACATTTAAAAAAATCTAAATCTAGTTTTCTAATTTAGAAAAAATGTTATAGCTGAACCAAATAGGGTCTTTACTTTTGCGCCACCCAGTACAACAGGCTGTTAATGAATATTCTGCGAGTAATAATTACTCGCAGTATCAAGAGAACAATTATTGTTCTCTTGATACTATCTCAAAGAAATATAATATACACAGATCTGTTTTATACAGACACTGCACAAAAAATATGAAAAGACAAGGAGGTCAAACTGTTTTATCCAAAGAAACTGAAGAAGAATTTATTAAATACCTAAATATACATATGTGCTGACTGGGGCTATCCTTTGGAGGCGTATGATTTAAGAGTACTTGTTAAGGTCTATCTTGATAAATTAGGTGTGAATGAAAAAAAAATTTAATAATAATATGCCTGGACCAGATTTTGTCTCCTCTTTTATGAAAGGGTATAATTTAGACGGTCACCAGAAATATTATTAGGACCATAACCCTAAGCGCCAAATAAAGTAAATAACCCCAAAAAAATTAAATTGACTTTATAAAAAGGGTCCTAAAGTAAACCATATTGTGATCCAAAATAAATAAACAAACATCAGAATAAATGCACGCATTGTACAAATATTCTTTTTGCTTCCCAAAATAGATAAATGGTCACCAAATAATGTCTTACACAAAGATTAATATTAATACCAAAAACCTTACCCTAAATTAGTTTGACGCCATCCAAAATAAATATATTGAACACAGACTACTTTAATGTAAGACTAAAATTACAATTGCTTCCCTTATTTCTTTACCCCGCACCCCGCACAACCGCCACCGTCGCCTGAGACACAGGCCGCGGGCGCAACCCCGCGCTCCTCTCCCAGTCGTCGCGGTAGCGGCATAGAGGCTAGTTGTGTACTGTTTATTACGCTCGTTGCGCACGCGCTTTCTTTACGATGTGCGACGAAGCTTTGGCAGGGCCAAGTACTGTCGAAGCTCCTTTACTTAATAATTCTGAGTCTGATTCAGACCAAGTAAATAATCATTTACAACCGAAACGAAGACGCAAACAAGGAAGATCTTGGGTAATTCTGAAAAAAATTTCAAATATTCGTGATGCGGAATTTTTTATTAAGAACGAAAGAGTGTGGTCTGTTCAAAAAGTACACAACACTGAAGAAGGCGTAAAAAGGTATTATCGTTGCAATAAAGTAAAACGACGCGGATTTCAGTGTTCGGCGGCAATTCATTTGTTATTTGATTCTTCATCAGATGAAGTGATATTATATCGGACAGAAGAGAATCACGACCATGATTCGCTGGGATCGCTCCCGGAACGTGGTATATCTACGGAAACCTGTAGTGAAATAGATAAATTATTTGAACTCAAACTGAAACCAAAGGCAATAATGAGTGCCTTGTCGAAAAAAAAAGGTATACATGTACCGTCTAACACACAACTTAAAAATTACCTGGCTAAAATTCGTCAACAAAAGTACGGGCCGTCTACTATTAGCCTGGGAGAACTGAAAGCGTGGCTTATATCTCACTCACCAACTTCTGAAGATTGGCATTCTGTCTTTGTGGTTTCATTCGAAGTTTCTGACGATGA
The DNA here is from genome assembly GCA_945859575.2 of Herminia tarsipennalis. Taxonomy (NCBI): domain Eukaryota; kingdom Metazoa; phylum Arthropoda; class Insecta; order Lepidoptera; family Erebidae; genus Herminia; species Herminia tarsipennalis. Next base: position 10,358,094 of record OX243835.2, read on the forward strand.
CAAAGACCCCTACTTTCGTTTTATGTTATCAACGAAATACCTACTGAGCCTTGCATGTGATTGTAAAATTATTCACACAGATGCAACTTATAAATTAATCTGGCAGGGTTTTCCAGTACTCATCGTTGGAACAACTGATCGTGATAGAAGTTTTCATCCATTTGCTCTAAGCGTAACATCCTCGGAACGAACTGCTGACTTTACATTTGTATTTACGGCGCTCAAGGACAGTGTTTCTTCTATACACAACAAAGACTTGACTCCAGAAGTATTGATATCTGATGCTGTAAAAAGCATACAAATTGCATTTTTAAAAGTTTTTGGACCTAATGCCATAGTAAGAATGTGTTGGGCACATGCGAAAAAAAATATCCAAAAACGAGTTGAGAAGTCAGTAGACAAAACACTATACAAGCAAATAATGTCTGACATAGATGCTTTACAGTGTTCATCGTCTTCTGATGTCTTCGACCGTGCTTGTGAAAGTTTTTTGGTAAAGTGGCAAGATCAGCAAGAATTTATTAAATACTTTGAAGAAGAATGGCTGATTATGAATCGCAATTGGTATTTAGGCGTCCTTCCAGGTACTCCAGCAACTAACAATGCACTGGAAGCATTTAATCGAACCATTAAAGACGAACATACCTTACGGGAGCGTCACTCATTGTCGCGATTCCTGGTGGTAGCAAAAGATATGGTGACCGAGTGGCCTAACATTTATAATAATAATAAGTCCGTTTCCAAACAACCCACTATTACTCTCAAACAATGGACTGAAGCGTACCAATGGGCTAAACTGCCTAAAAGACTACCCGTCAAACAGACAACTGACTCAGCGACATACTACAGAATTCCAGCTGGTGATAACATGGAATGTAAAACTTTAAATGATCACTGGGAAAGCTTCAACGATTTTAAGGAACAGTTTTTCAGTGCATGGGAAGTCATGTTACCCATCAACAGCGATGAATGGCTAACCGGTAGGTGTAACTGTCCTACATTTTTAAAACAGTATACCTGTAAACATCTACTGGGCTTAGCAATTAGGCTGAAGTGCGTGGAACCACCTCATGAAGCCAGAAATATCCCTATTGGCGAGAAGATTAAGAGAGGGCGGCCAGCAAAATCTAAAAAAGCTCTATTAATTCAATAATTTTTACTTGTTTTTTTATAAAGTGTCTATGATTGACTGATCTCAAAGTGCCATTAATAAATCGTACATCAGTACCTACGACTGTAATAAAACATATTTTTGATTCTACTTTCGATGGTTTTATTTTATAGAAACATTAAGACTGAAATACCTATACTATTTGGCTATATTATCGCATTTTAATTAATTTCATATAACAATAAACTAGTGACATATGTTTGGGAAACGCAGTATATTGTTTGGCAATTAAAAAAAAGTTCTAGTGATCATTGGCTTTTTTAGTACAGCGAAAACTTCCAAATTAAAACTCGTGACATAAAATATTGGTAACATCTATTTAGTAATAATATAAAATATTTAGTCTGAAGTAAATTTTCAAGGCGTCCGTCCTCATATTTTTATGGTAGTCAATAATAAGAAAAATTGGATTTATTTGATAATATTTTAGGAAACGTAATTTGGTGACCATTTATCCATTTTGGTAAATGTTTCGAATTTTATTGATAGTAAAATAGGTACATTTTAGGGCGGCATTTAAACATAAGCCTTTATGAAAAGGCACAAAGATGCAATTTCTCAGAGATTATCGCAAAATATAAAGCGAAATCGGGCTGCTGTTTCCCCTGAAATAATAAAAAAATACTTTGAAGAATTAGAAATTTCATTATCAGGCGAACCTATGTGCAATATAATAAATTACGACGAGACGAATCTTTCGAAAGAAAATAATTACAAAAAAAGGCGTGAAATATCCAGAGCGGGTGATGAACCACTCGAAGTCTGCCGTTTCTATTATGATTGCGTGCACAGCTGAGGGAGAATTACTGCCTCCTTATGTTGTCTATAAAGCACAACACTTGTATGACACTTGGACCGTTAAGGGGCCAAAAGGGACTCGTTACAATAGATCACAGTCAGGTTGGTTTGATGGAACCATTTTTGAAGACTGGATTAAATCGGTAATCATACCCTATTTTCAAGGAGTACCCGGAAGAAAAATATTGATCGGTGATAATTTATCGTCGCACCTTTCATTAGATCTAATTAAACTGTGCCATGAAGATAACATAAGTTTCGTATTCTTGCCAGCTAATTCTACCCACATCACACAGCCATTGGATGTGGCCTTTTTCAGGCCCATGAAAATAGCTTGGCGAAATATTTTGTATCAATGGAAAAAAGCCGATGGTCGCCAACAAGCATCGGTTCCAAAAGGATGTTTTCCACGTCTACTATCGATGCTTTTAGACGCCCTAAAACACAATGCTAAAGAAAATATTTTATCAGGATTTAAAAAAGCTGGAATAAATCCACTGGACCCTACACAAGTACTGAAAAGATTACCTGGATATGACAGAGTTAGCCATCAAACAGAAACTATCAAAGAATCTGTTCTAACAATACTAAAAGAAATGAGATATGGAACCATAAATATCGCTGAACCTAAAAGAAAAAGAAAAATTGAAGTAGAACCTGGAAAGAGCGTTAGTCTTGAAGAAAGTTATGCTGAAACAGAAATCGAGAACCAAGAGCCAAAGAAAAAAAATAAGAAGACAAATAAAGAAAGTAAAGACAATAACAAGCAAAACGAACCAATAACAAAGAAAGGAAAGGGAATTGGAAAGAAATCAAAAACACAACCACATACAAATGTAACAGATGAAACGAAATCTCTCGCCGCTAACTGTTTACAAGATGATCTTGAAGTTGGAACGTCTCAAGGTGCGTACGGATTGCGCGTACCCTGGTACGCGTACTCAGTTTACGCGTATCCGGAACGCCTAGTCCATACCTGCAGTAACGCGTTCACTCTTGGGGTACGCGTACCGCGCGAGCCAACTCGCAGCGCGAGCCACCGTCAGTCGGTTTTTGGTCGCGCGTCAAAGAGGACGCACGCGGCCGGCTACGCTATATTTGGACGGCAAAATGAATAAACATGCGTGTTCTTCGAGTTTCAATAATGAAAATATTATTAGATTGATTCAACTTTATGAATTTCACCGGGTCTTGTGGGATAGCACACTAACTGATTATCGAAATAACGATTTACGCCAAGATGCATGGAAGGCAATTGAGGAGCGTTTTCACAAAGAGATACAACAAACATTTTTTCAAAATGTTTTTTTTTCTTGTATCGGGACACCCTTTCTAGAGCTGAACATTCTGGCACTGTTGAATTTTCAATAAGTGATATATAAACCATTAGAATCTTATTGCAAAAACGCTTAATTTTTTCAAAGTGATACATCAATGACGACACAGTTTTCTCAAAGCGGTACATCAAACACGATTAAATAGGTTGCTATACTATTTCAACCATAAATGCATGTGCATTGACAAGTTTTGACATGTTTATTGCACCATTATTTGGTTAGTTACAAAAGTACAACATTATATCTGTTTACGTCATGAAGAACGCACGCGCTTTTGTTTTTAATTACAAAAATAATCATTAATCATGGATAATGAGGAATATAACGCAGCAGTTGTTGAAGTGGTTCGAGGTAGAAGGTATAGGAGACATTGCAAGAGTCCACAGTCATCAAAATACACCTTGGAAGGAAAAGATGATCCCGATGTAAACTGTGATCATCATCTTGATGCAACAATAACAAGCACTAAGAAAAGATCGTTGTGCCAGTTTGTTAAACTTTGTTTAAATGACATGAAAGGTGAGATCGCAATAGTACCTACTTTAGGTAGTACTTAGCTAACTATTTTTTGATAATGTTTGACCAGTGTAAACACGTTTAAACTTTACAAGTTATAGAGTTATTATGTGCTAGTAATAGCACGCAGTAACTCTATAACACAATAATATCTAATCAATAAAAAAAACATGTTTTATGTCGTCTTCCTTCGTATGACTATTATTTTACGGTAGGTATTACAGTAGTAGACAGGATCACGCATGTTCTTCACGCGTGAATTTACCTACTAATGTTTCTGTGCAAATATTTATTTATGATTTTATTTGTTACAGAGTTTAGACGCAAACTGTATTTAAATGAAACGAAAATTGAACAAGATAAGTTTTTGTTAAAATACATGCACATCTCTACTCCTCAAAGGCGATCAAAAGTGACAAAGTCTATTCATATTCGTAAGATGTCTGTAGCTTATTTTGTACCAAAAGAAAACGGAGAAGAAATTCAGGTTTGTTCAAAAACTTTTCAGAAAATAACTTGTACTCAACGAATGCGTCTTATTCGCATAGCCAAGGCTTTTTTCGACACTGGTGCTCAACCAAAAGAGCGTCGAGGAGGTAAGAGTGTTAAACAGCTACAAGATATAGCTGAAATGACAGATTTAATAAAAAATGACATAATGAAGTATAAATGCCGTGAGAGTCACTATTCGAGGAATAAGTGTTCAAGATCTTATTTACCTCCCGAACTTAATTTAAAAGGCCTGTACGAGAGATTTATAGAGAACCAAAAATCAACTTCTGGAAGAACATGTTCTTTATCTAAATACAAATCAGTGTTTTATAAACATTTTAATCTAGGATTTGGTAACCCTCATGAAGATACTTGTTCAGCTTGCAAAGAATTTTTAATTAAAATTAAAAATGAAAAGGATTTAGATACAAAAAATAACATTCGTACTGAATATCGGCTGCATAAATTAAGAGCTAAAAAGTTCTTCAGCTTACTGAATGACTCGCATGATGAGGATAATGTTATTAAAATTTGTTTCGATTGCCAGCAAAATCAGCCTCTTCCAAAGTTAAGTGTCGGAGAGGTATTTTATTCTCGTCAAGCCTGGCTGTATAATCTTTGTGTAATGCAACATAAGCCTAACGCTAAGCAAATCAAGGATGACATAAAGTTTTACGTTTGGTTAGAAAATCAAAGCGGGCGAGGAGCTAATGAAATAGCTTCTGCTCTCAAACATTATTTGTGTACCTTAGAAGAAAAAGTCCTAAAAGACAAGAAAAAAGATTTGATACTTGAACTGTACTCAGATACATGCAGCTGCAGCAGTCAGAACAAAAACTTTGTTATGTTAACAATGCTAGCGAATTTTATGGCTTCTACTAAGGTGTTTATTACGTTGAGACACGTTTTTCCTATTCGAGGTCATAGTTTTATGCCACCTGACAGAGTGTTCGGGAGAGTAGAAAAGGACTATCGTCGACTTGAAACAATTATCTCGCCAGGTGAATATTACTCTGTATTGAATAAACACGGTCAGGTTAATGAATGGGGTAAAGATTGGTTTACCTATGACATAAAAGCGAAGGCAAAGCAAATGGTAAAAGCAAAACTACCATTCAAAATATCGCAAACACGGATAATACATTTCAATAAAATCGGTGCCTGTAATTCCAAGAAAATAGAAATTGCTGTTCAAGACACATATTCTGCTGAACCAGTTATCGTGGAAATTACGAAGAAAGGTGTTAAATCTTTCATGGGATTTGATTGTGCCTCGTTGCCTAAAACTAATATGATATCAGCTAAAAAGAGAGCAGATATTGAAAATTTACTTAAATTTTGTGACATTTCTGATAACCCTGACGCTCAGATATTTTATGAAGATGTTCTCCAGGGTTCTGATTCCGATGAAGACAACATAAGACGTAACTATGATGATGAAGAGCCTGTTCTTTAATACACCTTATAATCCAAGCCAAATGTACGGGGTTTTTCTCAAAAGATGACATCAACAGTTGATGTATCAAAAATGAAAAAACTCATCATTTTGTGATTTTTTTATTTCTTCGTAATATGTTTGATTTCCTTTTTGTCTTTAATTATATTAATACTTAATAAAGCAACTACTGAATCATTTGAGTATCTCATTAAAACCTCTCACCTATATACAAATAATCAATAAAAGTCGTTTCCTGAAAAAAACACTTTTTTATTTTGTATCACTTCGTGAAAACGCTCCTCAATTTCAACTGAACTGAACATTCCAATAGGTGAATTAAAAAAAAAGATGACAACTTTATTAGCAACTAATAGAAAAGAAAGGAGCAAAATCAAAAAAAGTTTAGTAACAGGATCAGGTAAGTTTTTAAATTGTTTATTTACGCATTGTATTTTAGCATTGTAAATTGACATATTTATAATAGCCTATATACTTTTATATCTTTTTTTTTACAGGAGCTAATGATGTATATATATCGAAGTGGTTTGCATCTGAATATTTTACTTTTCTAAATGATAAGGACAAACCAATGCCAACAACGGAGACTACTATAAGTAATTACGATTAGTTATTAACGTTATTATATTTATACTTACCTTACGTTTATATTTATAGCCTCCTGGCGCCCAACGTCTTTCACGTTGGACAAAACAACAAAGTGTACTAACGCCCGACTCTGTTGAACATGTATTTAGGATTAATGCCCACTGTCCAAGAAAATGGACAAATTATTCAAATCTAGTTAACTTTCAAATTTGGCGCGTATCCTTCAACTTTTTAAGTTTTAATGGTCTGTGGTATAGTACCATTTCATAATATCTGTCACTTGTCACTGTCAAAAGAGTCAAACGGAAAAAATCTTCGCAAAATGGCGCACAGATCGGAACCAGGTGAGTTTAATCAGTAATTATCTCGTAAATCTCTCAGTTTTATTTTGTTCCTTTTTGAGATTATTTTTATAGACAGAAGTGTTAAATAATTGATCATATAAGTTTCTTTTTATCTCTTGTAATTTTGATAATACACCTATTTGTACAGTAGGAATGACATCGAGCGTTTCCTTCATACGGTACCCATATTTAAATGTGATTTTAAATGGACAACGGGTTTTAATTCATTTTCATTTTAGTTTTAGATGAAGATGAGATTGCACAGTTTCTTGAGACGTCGGATATGGAAGATTTTGTGCCCAGTGATGAAGATTTGGGTGATTCTGAATATTTGGTGCGTAGTGAACAGGAATCCTCTTCTTCTAGTTCTGAAGAGGAAGTAGAACCCTCTAATTTGCCTACATCCGGCCAAAGAGAACGTGGTTTTGCAGTTACCAGACGAGTGCGCGGCCAAAGACGCCGACGTCAAGGGGCAGTTCAAGTGCCGAGAGGTATGTTCAGAACTAGCTCCTCAAACAGAAGCAGACCTTCAACTTCAGACGTTTCAATTACTTCAAATTGGTCAGTAAAAACATTTTTACCGCGGGTAATGCAACTATCAGAGCCCTCGTATTTGCCCATTGAGAGTGAAGGATACGATAAAATACAATATTTCCGACATTATATTGATGATGAAATAATAAATCTCATTGTTGAAAAATCGAATCAAACAGCAGTTATGAAAACAGGCAAAAGTTTGGATTTAACTAGTAATGAATGCTATGTTTACATAGGGATTTGCTTGGTAATGGCAAGTATTAACTACCCTCAATTGAGAATGTATTGGGAGAGGAAATTTCGCGTAGCTTTGATTGCAAACTCAATGTCACGAAATAGATTTTTGACTTTGCGTAATTCATTGAAACTCGTATTTGACCCCGATATCACCATCGACTTGAGAGCAAAAGATAAGTTATGGAGGGTTCGACCTCTCATCAACAAAATTCAATCCGCGTGCCGTTTGCAAGTAAAAGAACAGTGCCTGAGTATCGATGAAATGATAATTCCTTTTACCGGTAATTGCGGAATTAGAATTTACTGTCCGGGGAAGCCAAATCCATTAGGAATTAAGGCATATGTGCTAGCAAACCCAAATGGAATGATCTGCGATTTCCGTATGTACGAAGGAGCAACTACATATCCGGAATTCGAAGACACTAATTTAGGCCAAGGAGAAAAAGCAATACTTGCACTGACTGAAACACTTATTCCTGGACATATTATTTACTGCGATCGGTATTTTACTAGCGAAAAATTGTTAGATGAACTTAATGCAAGGGGTTTAGGGTGTACTGGAACTTTAATGAAGAACCGCATCCCCAAAGATGTAAGAGGGCTGCTGTTGAGCGATAAAGAATTAAAACGACGTGGCAGAGGATCTTCTCATGTCGTAGTCAGGAATGACGAAGAAATATCTGTCACCAAGTGGTTTGATAACAAACCAGTAATTCTCATGTCTTCAGTGGAAGCTAAAATTGAAGAAGATACTTGCCAACGTTGGTCGAAAAAAGATAAGAGGTACTTAACAGTCAACCGCCCAAAATGTGTAAGACAATACAATAAAAACATGGGCGGTGTTGATTTGGCGGACCGTTTGCTAGCTGTATGCCCAAACAGATACCGCACTCGCAAGTGGACCCAAAGATTTATTGCCCATATGATCGATATTTCTGTGTCAAACGCGTGGCTTTTATTTAAAAGTGATGAAAAACGAAAAGGCAACCGAAAGATACCTCAATTGCGACAATTTAAGCTCGAACTTGGAGAATTTTTAATCGAAAATTCTCAACAAAGGGAGAATACAGAGTCTGTTGAAGAGGTAGTAGAACCTCCACAAAAGAAGAGTAGAGGTATGCCAAGCGTACCTCTGCCCTCGCAATATCAAAGGACTGTCCAAGCTAAGCACTTACCAACTTTTTCGGCAGTTCAAGGTAGATGTCGTGCATGTCATGATAACAAAACATTTTTTGAATGTTCATCGTGTTCTGTCCGTCTATGCCTAACTAAAAAAAGAAATTGTTTCCTAGATTTTCATAGTTAAGATATTTAATTTTATAATTGTGTTTAACAAAGAGTTAAGAATAAGCAGAATATGTTTTGATACAAAAGTTAAATTTAGAATTTCTGATTCATTTTTGTTTTGAAAGAAGTTTAATTTTGTTATTTTTTTACTGGTTTTTATTATATAAGTATTATAAGACCAAAGTGAGCATTGTAAGACTGAAGCTGTGTTCCTATATACGATCTCAATTATTGTAAATAAAAAGTGATTTGACAAAAAATCGTCTTTTATTAACGCTCGTTGTACTTTAAGAAGTACAAATATCACGTAGTTAGAAATAGAACTAAAGCTCAGTGTCCTTTAAAAGGGACCATTCATATTTGAAAAAAATGTAAACCAAGCGATTCTAAAGTAAGTACAGACTACGAAAAAATAACAGAAAAAAAAAATATACATTTAATACGAAAATACAAACAATTTATTCCTTGGGCGTTTAGGCATTTGACACTATTGTCATTTATATAGGACGGTGAGCGTTTTTCACTTACTTAATTTATAATGCCTGGGCGCCAGGAGGATAGTTCCAATAGTTGTACAAGTCACTGTGCGCTAATAAACTGTTTATGTGCTCTAAGCGTAGTGTCTTTCACTGAGTACAAACCCACGCCACCACCATCATACATATTATTTTAGCCTACGTTAATCCGTGTAGTTAGTACACGTTTTATATAATATAAATGTCACATTAAGACTTAGTGATTATTTTGCCACTCAAGGGGGGCATTATTAACCTTTTGCACGTCCATGACACATACCGTTGTGTCAAGTAAAATACTACCATTGAGCGTCCGTGGCCCATACGGTTGTGTCAAGAAAATACCACGTGATTGAACTCGAAAAAGTTTACGTTTCATTCCATCACTACGCAATGTTACACTTTAGTCGATTCGTTCAGTGTATAGTCTATGAATTTAAACGTTTCTAAACGTCACTACATCACTCAGGCGTCATAAAAAAATAAAATCATAACAACACTCGCGTACGTGTTACGCGTCGGTGTTATAGACGGACCGTCGACACCATTTATCTACGCTTTGGTGTAAGAGGCGGACCGTTGACACCATTTATCGAAGCAGTGCAGTTGCGGACCGGCACGAGGCGTCGAGTCAGCGCTACGTGATTTCCACATCTCGCCACTTCGATTTCGCAACCGTCTTTCCATAGTTGTAGTTTTAGATTTTAATAAAGAACGATTCATTCTTGGTACATACATCGACCATTTATCACTAGTTTTAGATTTTAGTTTAATGTAATTTATAATTAAATTTATTTAAGATGTATAGACTTTCTCTGCAACCTCCGGCTCCAGTTAACGTAATTGGCGCAGTCGGTAGGATATTCGCGGGCCGGTTCGCGATAATTAGGAATATCTCAAATCGATATCCGCGTTCGCGAGTCACCCGGGTGGTTTCCAAGCACCTTCAACGAATATCCGGATCTTCGGAAGCTGAAGCCAGAGGCGTATCCAGACATCGATACTGCAGAGGGGCCAACTATACACTTATTGAACCCAGACGGAACATCCGACCAGAAGAAGTAAGATGAACACCAGTGGTCTGGCAGCAATATTTGCCACTCCGCTTGACAAATAGTTGCTGTTCTTCGGGGGGAGGTGTTACGCGTCGGTGTTATAGACGGACCGTCGACACCATTTATCTACGCTTTGGTGTAAGAGGCGGACCGTTGACACCATTTATCGAAGCAGTGCAGTTGCGGACCGGCACGAGGCGTCGAGTCAGCGCTACGTGATTTCCACATCTCGCCACTTCGATTTCGCAACCGTCTTTCCATAGTTGTAGTTTTAGATTTTAATAAAGAACGATTCATTCTTGGTACATACATCGACCATTTATCACTAGTTTTAGATTTTAGTTTAATGTAATTTATAATTAAATTTATTTAAGATGTATAGACTTTCTCTGCAACCTCCGGCTCCAGTTAACGTAATTTACGCCATAACAACAGTGAAACACGGGAGACATTCGGTCGAAAAAAATGAATAACAGAAAAGTTCGGTGAGTATTCTTTTGATATTGTATAATATATTTACTCAGAAATAACTATAGTGTATGTGTAAAGTGTATTTCATGTGTAATACACGAAACATTTCAGTGAAAAACGTTTCAAACTTTTGAAGTGACGATTTTACATCAATCGTCGAGCATGTTTTGTTATAATTATGAGTTAAAAGTATGTTTATCTCTAGTATTTTTATAGATAAGTTGTTAGAGTATATATTGTGAAACAAAAGACAATAATTAGTTTGTCATATTATAGCATATTTGCATTACAATCGTAATACAAATAGTAAAAAGTGAAATTACTCAGCCGCCATTGTCAAAATTATTGCATCATAATGTAAATAGGGACAGTGCGCTTTGTAATTGAATATCGATAAAATTATTGATAGATTTTTGGACGGCTTTCTTGATTATGCTAGATGAAAATCTGTTACCGAGTTTTATTATATTTATATTGCAATGTTAGAAAAGTAACTTTTAACTAACTTAAAAAAAGAAGTAACAAAGTTGGCAATGGGAAATTTTTGTTACTAGTAAAATGTCTCAAACTCACGACTTGAACCGATTTCTTTTTTTTATGTTTACAATGATACAAAAAGTTTTCTTTAATTGAATTTAAGAAAAGAATTAAGTTCTCAGGCCATAGTATGTATTAACATTTATTTATAATTGTTATGTATTAAAAATATTTTTTAGCCTTGCTCGTCTTCGATCCCTGAGCTCAGAGAGTCGTTCGCGCTCGGCTACTCCAATGAACGAGGAGCGCCACCACCATCAGCCAGTAGCTCGCCGGGCCCTTATACATGGACTTATTAATAAGAGTGAAGTTAGAGATCCTGAACTCTCACCTCCCCGGTAAATAAAATCATAAATATTATATTATTTTTGTAAATTTTTGAATCGGCTTTGTTATATTTTCCTTTATTTTTTTGTAGGAAAATCCGAGCAATAGGGGTCGAATGCACACCAAGGGGGGGTTCAATAAATGTGAAAGAGCCAGAAGTAATTTTACAAAAAACCCCTGGTGGCAGTATAAGAAAATTAACCGAGCAGGTTCGGTAAGTTGTTTACATTTATATTTCTAGCTGTCGAAGCAGGTTCAGAAGCAGATTAACAATTATTTGCAATTTTTGTTACATTTTAGTGATAACGTGGTGGAGAGAGTCGAGGCGATGGACATCTCTGACGGTGAGATCGAAGAGCTTCTGCAAACGAACCCAGGCCACATCACGCGCTGGATTCCGGAAATTCGGTCTCCAAATGTTGAAGTTGCTTCGGCGTCAGAACCTCGCCCTTCAACTTCGGGAGTGACGACAGGTATTGTCTATAACTATGAGAGTGATGGCAGTGGCTTCGATAGTGACTGGGACGACGAGTTCGAACAGACATCTGTCGAAGCCCCTGCCATGATTCAGGTTCAACGGGACATCCCGGATGACGCAGAACTGGATGCGCCGATAAGGACCATAATAGCAGATGTTGAAAGAGGTATGGATGACGAAGCCGATCGACTGTTAGGTACATCGCCAAATTTTGTATGGCGCGAAGACTTTGAGTCGTTCAGGGGTGTTCCTGAACAATTTTCAGGGCCTACTCCTGGACCACTCAGAGACTACGATTCGGCTTATGATGCCTTTGTCGACATATGGGATAAAGACATCATAGACCGTATAGTCTGCGAAACGAATCGGTATGCCCAACAGACGATCGAGAAATTGAAAGCAAAGGGAACCTTAACACGATCATCCCGTCTACATAGGTGGGACCCCACTAGTGTAGATGAGATTATGGTTCTCTTTGCTATTTTTCAATTTATGGCCATCGATCCGCGAACATCACAGGATGAATATTGGAAGAAAGGTGTTTTAGGTATGCCAGTATTTAGGACCCTTATGTCCTATAATAGATTTATTTTGTTGAAGAAATTTCTCCATTTCGTGGACAATTCTGACCCTGGTCGGGATATGCCTCGAAGTGGAGCAATAGGTTCAACAAAAGTGTTGTCGCGGAGACTTTCCAAACTGGCTCCTATAATTGCGCATTTAGGATACAAATTTGATTCGCTGTATCAGTTAAAGCCTCATATTTCCATTGACGAGTCTTTGACGTTATTTAAAGGTCGCCTGTCGTGGGTTCAGACGATAAGGTCAAAGGCTGCGCGATTTGGAATAAAGTCGTATGAGCTATGTGAATCGCACTCAGGCTATATGGCTCGGTTCCAAATTTATACAGGGAAAACTGATGAGGTTTTAATAGATTCAGAAATAAGTGCTGATCTGGGGCTCAAAAGTACGAAAACAGTCCTTGAGCTTTTGCAAGGCCTTGAACATCGGGGTCATTGTGTCACTATGGATAATTTTTACAATTGTCCATCGTTGGCACGATACCTAAACCGCCTTATTCCAAAAGCTGGACTAAACCTGGTTTGACGAAAATCCTAGTTTAAACCATGGGTCTACGAAAATCTTTATTACAAAACGAGGTTCATCGCTTAATCGATGATCTTCTTTGGTCTATAAATTTTAACTATGGTAATAACCTTAAAATGTCAAAAACTTGACAATTTGAAAGTTAGACCATTTACTATTTTGCGTATTTTAGTTTCAATTATTAATGACGAATAATGCGTGATTAGTGACTTTAAATTATTAACTAACTAAATATGGTGTGGCAACAAAATAAACGCAAAAATCGAGTGAAATGCGATGTGTGACCAAAGATTTAATAATACATGCTTATTATTGTTTTTCAAAACATTTATCACAGCTTGGAATTGAGAGAGAAGATTTAATATACTGAACTCAGTTGTTTTAAAATCATCAAGTTTTTCTTTACAAAAATAAATTTTACTGAATGAACCATTGTGTTTGGTGAGTGTAATCGTTTATAAAATAAGGATAACTAAATAATAATACTATTTGTAACTCTAAAATGAGTATATATAAACGTATTCAGCAAACACAATACTTCACTTCTTACAAAGTAAATATGTATATATACATATAATCTTAAAGTACATTTTAATAGCCTGTGAGAGAAAGCAGTTCAATCCCAAGCGTTTTTGTCTTCCATATAATCAATTATTGAGTAGTAACTTTTCATACACAATTTTTTCTTAATGGTACACTTAAATTTATTACGACTTAATTTTTGAATATCGCTAGGGATTTTATTGTAGAAACGTATACATTGGCCCCGAAATGATTTGTTTACTTTTTGTAACCTTGACGCTGGTACAACAAGTTTATGTTTGTTCCGCGTGTTAATATTATGTATATCACATTTCTTACAGAAACTATCAATATTTTTGTGAACATAAAGGTTTTCATAGATATACTGACATGCAACAGTCATGATATTGATTTCCTTAAATTTTTCTCTAAGTGAGTGTCTACTACTAAGATCGTAAATTGATCGAACAGCCCTCTTCTGCAGAACAAAAATGGTTTGAATGTCGGCAGCATTCCCCCACAGTAGAATACCGTACGACATTAAACTATGAAAGTGACTAAAATAAACTAATCGCGCTGTTTCAACGTCTGTTAGCTGACGAATTTTTCTAACTGCGTACGCTGCAGAACTGAGTCTATTAGACAATTCACTTATATGTGGGCCCCACTGAAGCTTAGAATCTAGAGTAATTCCTAAAAACTTTGTGGTCTCTACAGTGTTCAACTCATCTTCTTTTATTTTTATAGTAGCTTTTACTGGTTTCACGTTAGGTGTTATAAATCGAATACATTTAGTCTTGCCCTCGTTTAAGAGTAAATTGTTAACATCAAACCAGTTAACCACTTTTGAGATAGCCATATTTACATCTTCAAAGTCTTTTTGCTGGCGTTTTAATTTAAATAAGAGTGATGTATCATCTGCAAACAGGTCAACCACACTCAACTTGGTCTGTGCAATGTTTGGGTCAACCAGACTCGACGTGAAGTGTACCTACGCAGTGTGGAAAGTTGAAGATCAACACAGATTATTTTTGTTCGACAATAGTATCATTAACTAGTGCTCTATGTAAAACAATCTGATGCATTCCACTTATAATATGTCACATTATTTATATTGAAGTTAGAAAATCACATTTGGAATGTCTGATAGGTGGTCTGGAGTAGTGCGGCAAAAACCAATGTTGAATTTACTCAAAATGCACAAAACAAAGTAATAGAAACATCATTATGACAATATTTCTTACCTAAAACTTACTACTAAACTATACATATAGTGGAACTAAATAAACATTGATCAATTTAAAATTTAGTTGGTAAAGTGTAACCATGGGTATACCTATCACTAGAAACAGATGTAAACTTAGGTTATAGGTAGGTACCAAGAACTGAATATTATGTTTATAAGAGCTCAGCTAGTTAATACATTGCTACAATGTTCCTTTAAACATAGTTTAAACACTAAACAGAGTATACGAGGGTGGATCGAAATATTCGCGGCCTACCACATAAATACTTGACTTATTTTAATGTAACTGACCTCATTCGATTTGTTTACTCTCTGGTTGTCACATTGTAAAATTCTGTCACAATAGCATTATCTGTTTTTAAATTAGACTGAATTTTGTGAGCCTAAGTGCAGCGTTTTTAAAGAATGGAGAAAATTGAGCAACGTGCGGTCATCAAATACCTGTTTAAAAAAAGACTGACTCCAAAAGAGATTCACGAAGATATGTCAACAACATTGGGGGAATCTGCTCCATCGTATACGACTGTGAAAAAGTGGGTTGCAGAATTTAAACGCGGACGAGAGAGTATTGAAGATGACCCTCGCTCCGGCTGGCCTACGACGTCTACGACTGAAGAAAACATTGGGAAAATCTGTGATCTGATATTGGCAGATCGGAGATTGACCATCAGGGAGATTGCTGACACTATTGGCATCTCATATGAACGAACACAAAACATCATAGTCAATGAACTTGGATTTTCTAAGGTTTCTGCGCGGTGGGTCCCCAGATTGCTTTCAGTTGAACAAAAACGAATACGGCTCACGATTTCTCGCGACAGTTTGGAAATGTTTGAGACTGATCCACAAGATTTTTTGGACAGATTTGTTACAATGGATGAAACCTGGGTACACCACTACACCCCAGAGTCAAAACAGCAATCCAAGCAGTGGAAAAAACCTGATGAACCGACTCCAAAAAAAGCCAAAACAATTTTGTCAGCTGGCAAGGTGATGGCGTCAGTTTTTTGGGATGCTAAGGGTGTCATCATGGTGGACTACCTTGCAAAAGGTGAGACTATAAACTCTGCTTATTACTGCACCCTTTTACGTCATTTGCGTGAAACGATCAAAGAGAAAAGGCCAGGACTACTCAGCAAGAAAGTGTTGTTCCATCAGGATAATGCACGCGTTCACACGTCTGTTGAATCAATGGCTCAAATTCGTGATTGTGGCTTTGAATTACTGCCCCATCCCGCCTATTCCCCTGATTTGGCACCTTCGGACTTTCATTTATTCCCAAACCTTAAAAAACACCTTGGAGGTCAAAAATTTTCATCAAATGAGGAGGTTGAAACCGCGGTGGGTGACTTTTTTGAAGGCCTTGAAGAAACTTTTTTTATGACCGGCATACAGGCGTTGGAAACCAGATGGAAGAAGTGCATTGAGTTAAGTGGAGATTACGTGGAAAAATAAAATTACTTTTGTTTATATTTTATATTGTTTTCTTGCTGAGGCCGCGAACTTTTCAATCCACCCTCGTAGATTAGTTACAGGTTATTGAAATTGTGATGTAATAACTATTATGCACTACTTAACAGTTTAGATAATTATATTTAGATTCTCATGAAAATGAACTATGTTCTTAGGGAGAATAAATGGTATCTAATAAATAATGATTCTATGAATAATGTACCTAAAACTTACTAGTGAACTATATAAGTGGATCTAAATAAACATTGATCAATTATTGATTGATTACTGTTTATATATTTATACATAAAATGCCTAATTAAAAATACACTAGTGAATTATAAGGTGGATCTAAATATAGAATTATCAATTTTATTATATAAATATATTATTGATCACTGTTTATATATTATACAAAAAATGCATACAATTTAAAATTTATTGTAAAATAAATATCTATACTAATATTATAAAGCTGAAAAGTTTGTTTGAACGGGGTAATCTCATGAACTACTAATTCTTTTGAACTTTTTACTGTTAGATAGCCCATTTGTTGAGGAAGGCTATAGGCTATATAATATCACACTACAACCAATATGAATGGAGCAGCATTGAGAAATGTTGCAAAAACAGGGAAGATTTATGCAAACTAAGTTGTGCGGGAAAGCTAGTTATCTAAATAGAAATAAGGGATATCAACTCAATATTCCTTTTCAAACATAGTTTGAACAGAGAGGACAGAATGGTTACAGGTTATTGAAATTGTTAACATCCATTGTGTTGTCAAATGGAATAACTATTAACCCTTAGGTGCATAGATTATCAAAATTGATAACAACCATTTATGTAGTTGTTACTTCTGAACTGGAATCTTTTTCTTTACAATTTAAGTTTTAGAACGTTCTCTCATCTGTCTTCGTTCAAATACGTCACTGAACCAAACAAATACTTGAACATGATTGGTAGAATTTTGACATTTGTAGTTGGTGGGATGTGTTGTTAACATTACAACTTTTTCAAAGTTTTCATCCGAACTAATCTTTAAAAAAAAGCCAATTTAGCCCGCAAAAAAAATATACATCGAAAGGTAAGGAACTATAAATTACTAAAATCTATTTATTTTCCCATAAAAAATATTTGCAATGCACCAGCTTTGCGTTTGAACTTTATTATCAAATTTGATAATGCATGCATTCCCGGTATAAATATATTGCTAATTTGAACAATATTATTTCATATTTGCTTTGCACTGGAACCTATTTGTATCGTGTTTTTATGTGTTGGGAGTGGTGTTGTATGGGCTTTATATGCTTTATAGACTAACCGGCGTGGTGATGAACGACCATAGAATTGAGCAACTGCTACAGCAGTTAGAAAATGGTGATATCTCCGAAGACGAAATGGACGACATTGATGAAGATCAGATCGACTATTATGAGGATATTGGTGAGTTGAGGGCAGATCTTGAGGATCACGAAGAAGAGGAACCGGAAGAAAACGCACCGGAAGTAGTCCCTGAGGCCTCAGTTTTACCCAATTTACCAACGGGAAATACTTCGTTCAATTACACAAATACTCGTCACTTGGTTTGGAAAAAGAAAAATATGGCCCTAGTTCACCAAGCTCTCGATTTTCAGGGTGTAACTGATTATCCTCACAGTATTTCAAATTTGTCGACACCTTACCAATTCTTCGCATATTTTTTTGAAAACAGTTTACTGGAACGGATTGTCGAAGAGAGCAATAAGTATGCCACACAAAAAAACCCCAACTTTTCCGACCCAGTAACTGTACTTGAACTACGTAAATATATCGGTATTTTGATATATACTTCTGTATACCACTACCCAAGTATTAGGTCATACTGGGCAAGTAACGTACGCTTTCAGCCTATAGCAGACACTATGACAATTAACCGATTTGAAAAAATAAGGCAAATACTACATTTCAATGATAATGACTTACACCTACCTACTGACCATTCTAACCATGATCGATTATATAAGACCCATAATAGATAACCTCACCAATCGCTTCATGTCTGTTCCTTTTGATCACAGATTATCTTTAGATGAACAGATGTGTGCTACCAAACTATCCCATTTTATGAAACAATACCTGCCTAAGAAGCCCCATAAATGGGGTTTCAAATTTTATGTTCTTTGTTCCCTCATGGGCTATGCCTATTCTTTTGAAATTTACTCGGGAGCCCATAATATAGAAAGGCTGTCAAATGAGCCCGAACTAGGTGTGGTTTCAAATACTGTTCTACGTTTGCTTCGACCTGTTCCCAGACAAGTTAACCACATCGTATTTTTTGATAATTTTTACTCCAATTTATCCCTTTTTCACCATCTATACCAAGAAGGTATATATTGTCTCGGGACCGTACAAAGAAACAGATTGGGAAAAACCTGCAAGCTTCCTGACAAGAGAGATGTGATGAAAGCATCAGTACCACGAGGGTCTTACGAAGAAAATGTCACAACATTTGAAGGAGTAGAGTTATCAGCTACGAGCTGGAAAGATAACAAGCAGGTGTTATTTCTTTCGACATATGTTGGTACAGAACCTGTCGACACTATCGTCAGATATGACAAAAAAATTAAAAACAAGCGTCACTATACCCTGCCCCAAGGTAATCCATGAGTACAACTCCAATATGGGCGGCGTAGACACCATGGACAGCCACTTAGGCAGATACAGAATACGCATGAAGTCTAGGAAGTGGACAAACCGTATGTTCCATCACATGCTGGATATGGCCATCGTAAATAGCTGGGTAATGTACAAAAAGATAATGGCAAAAAATGGCAAGGACCCCAAGAATATTATGAAATTAGCGGACTTTAGAACCGATTTAGCTGAAACGCTCTGCAAATATGGGAGTGTGCCCGAGAATAAAAGAGGACGTCCTAGTCTTACCCAAACTGTGACAGTGGTGCAAAAGAAGGCAAGACACGGTGCTCAAGTGATACCACCTCTAGACGTACGGTGCGATGGTATTGGACATAATAAAACATACCACGAGAAACGCAACCAGTGTAAAGTAGCCACCTGTAAAAAAACTAACCTCAGTTATGTGTGGTAAGTGTAAGGTGTCCCTTTGCGACAATCGAAAAAATAACTGTTTTCAAATTTTCCACAACTAGGTCATTAAGGGACATCTTACATTTACTGAATAAAGCTATTATTTCCTTCTGATCATTAGAATTATATTAATAAAATAATAATAAACCGTTACTGTACCCTGTTTTATTGTCTACAAAAATATACCTACTTACTGCATATACTATCAAAAATGATAACTATTTTGGCAAAAAAAAAGTAATTTTTTTTTTATTTGATTTTTTTTATTATTTTTCCTACATTATATAGTAAATTTTCTATCATATACATTTTTTCGAGCGCAAAATAAAAAATCATGCACCTAAGGGTTAAGTGCTACCTAACAGTTTAGATCAGCTATACCTACTCTAAGTGTGTTCCGCGGAACCCTAGGGTTCCGTGATACCTCTGTCGGGGTTCCGCAAGAATTTAGAAATAAAAAAATCAAAACACCTCTCTCTGGTCGCTCCGCGGCTGTGCGGACTCCGCGGCCGCGCGGAGACAAAACGCTATGAATGTTATTTATTTATTTATTTGTATTTGTATAAGCTTGTGTTACATTAGCTGGTACAATATCTTATAAGTTTGGTCTCAACAATTTTATACTTGTACAACGCGTTCGCTCTAAGTTTGCCGGTCTGTGGAATGCGCGTACCCTCCCCCACGTGACAACAAAACTTATAATGTGTCATAGTTTTACCCAAATATCTACCGTACACAATTTTTATTGTTACAATTAAATAAAAAATTTCGAACGTCATACACTCATACCTATCGCCAGCGGCAAACTTAAAACGAGCGGGTAGTATACTTGTAAGCGCTCAGTCTCTTTGATAAAAGCCGCCTCTGAATTAGACGCTATAGTTGTCAACAAGCGACTTTCGTCTCTAACTTCAAAGGATAAAGTCGATATTGTTTACAACGCTATTTTTAAATTTCTGTTTTTATTTTTGCTTTTTGTTTATCAAAGGTGCCGACTTGAGTATTTTCGAGAATATTTCCGTGGCCGGCGGGAAGATGTTGATATCTCGACATGCATGTTATTTTTTTTTCCTTTAAAAGCTTCCCCTGCCTATGCTTTTGTATGAAAAAAAAACTCATTCAAATTTAAGTGTAACTTTTCTAATTATTACCTCCGGTACTAACCTGATATCTCGATTATGACGGTACTAAATATAATAAATAGACATATTATATTAAGGATTCTTAGTATTAATAATTAAAACATTGATATAACGATGTATTAACTTATGCTCGCCAACAAAATAAAACTTGAGATTGTCAACATATTGATATTTAAATTTATCAACCTACGCTCCATAGCGACTATTGTCCATAAGTTAATAGAACGACTTATCCATTTATGATCGCAACAACTATATTGTCAACAGATTGATATATATACATATCAACTTATGCTCGCTTTAAAAAAGTAAAATACAACAGTCAACAACTTGATATAACGATTTAACAATTTATACTCGCTAAGTTTTAATACTCTATGGTTTATAGAAAGAATGAATGATGCATAAGTCGTTATAAATACGCGCGAAAAGTGACAGATTGTTATTGTCATTTTATTGAATTACTTATAACGAAGTCCAACGTTCTGTGTTTAGAAGCTTTGATTGTTTATTGTTTTCTTAAAGTTTGTTTTGTGAAATGGAAGACATGGATAATGTAAGTACCTACTGTTTTATTATATTACCTATTGTTCATGTATGATCATGGTCGATTTATAAATTATCAGATGACAATAACTTGTAAAAGATCTGACGACTCAAACGAAATACCTAAATGTATTGAACATTTGGGGGAGGCATATTATGTCCAGCAGTGGCCGTCCTTCGGCTGGAATGATGATGATGAAGATACATTAGTTGTGATAGTATCAGACTAATGTTTATTACATTTAGTTATTTCGTTTATAATATTCTATGTTGTACTATGTAGGTATAATACCGATTATGATTATAGATGGGCGTGTTTTTTGTAGTTTTTGCCGCTATGAAATAAAAGTCATTCTAAATGTGTTTGATAAATGAAGGGAGATAACCTTTACGTAATAACATAATGAGTAGGTATTTTTGCTATTGGGTGTTTGGCTGTAAAATTTGAAAAAGATTGAATTACAAGTTTACGGTTTTGTAGGTTCATAGGCGTTTACGAGGTGGATTCACATGGGAGGGGATCATGAAGAGTTCATAGGGGGTGGGACTTGCAAGGGGTTTCATCATGGTTTCATAAGTTTGGAGTTCATATTATCAAGTTACATTATTATGTTAATCGATCGAATCGAATCGATGGGAAAGCGCTAGGATGATGATGATGATTATTATGTTAATCGAATTGTCACTTAAAATAATTAAAATTTACTGTATGTTTGAGCTAAATACGCCGCCGGTAGATAAACTTTTTATCTACCGACGTATTTTTCTTATTGTTTAACCTATTCTGTAATGTACTTATTTTATGTTTTCAGAATCAGATGACTGTTCTCACAGAATTAATGCTCAGGAAACGGAAATTAATGGAGCTTCGAGAAGAAATTAAGTTGAAATCTTCGGGAAGAAATGACAAAGGTACGTAATGATATGGTTTGTATACGATTTTCTACTCTATTATTAATATTAGTAAAGGGCTATGGTCACAATTTTCACTCACATATTACAAATAATCGAACTTGCCTTGTGTGGCACGTGCCACGCACGGCGCACAACGCTTTGTTATAACTTACTGCGATATTGCGCATGTCTCGTTCGCGGCACATGTCTCGCGATATCTTTACGCAGCTGTATAAAAATGCACCCTTAGCTTTATGCTTATTATTATAACTTTTTTTTAAATATTTTATAAATTTTTACTGTCCTGTGTTGGTAACCGAATCTTGCGAAGTGAAAATCGAAGTATAAATCGATAAATATTGACATTTTTGTTCCCGCTTAAGTGAATAATGTATGCTAACGCTTACATTTCTTTGCTTTAGATGAATGCAGCCCCGATGCTTTATTTTCTAATGCTGATGCTTTATCTTCAATATCCCCTCCACCATTTTCGTCACTAACTCCTCTATCATTCAAGACAAAACATAGAAAATTACAGAGTAAGTGATTCTTGTATTTAAGATCCCTTCGTTGTTTCATACTACGAGCCGTTTGAACCAAATTCCGCTTGATACATTTCAAAAGTGTATTTCCTATAATTCACCGTGGTTCAAAAAGCTCGTGGTGTGAATCCACGAAAAATCTAAAATAATTTTATTAAATGAGTACAAAAGACAGCACATGTATCAACTCGGAAAGAGATCGTGACTGCATCAACTGCATGCTGCAACGTGGGCGATACATGTCAATTTGTATTTTTTCTCTTTTATTGCTGCTGGTGGCAGATGAGCAGCTGACGGCTTACCTGATGGTCAGTGATAACCTTAGCCTAGCCGCTACCAACCGAAGCGCTTAAGGTTCGTCATTCCCGCGCTTATAAATCTCTACGCCCTCCCAGTCGCCATCAGGACAACTTTCCTAGCCGTAGCCGAATTGACATACCTGATCAGCGTTTGTTCCTCGCTTACGTTAGGTTTACATGTGTTTGACGTCGGTATAGATACGTTTAGTTCCAAGTTGATATGGATGCTACAACTTTATGGTCTACCGACTGACTATGATTATGGTCTTTTTGTTGTTTTAGGTGAATCTGACCCTTTATGTACCATTTCTCCGCCATTGGCATCATCTTCGGCAGTAAACATAGACAGTAGTAATGTTGATCCCCCATCGTCTCCTATACGAGCAATGTCACCCGAAACTCAGAAGTTATTCGATGTATTAGCTGAAGCAGAACTTGAAACTGACAATATAGACGTTATCGAAAACAGCGATATTTCGGAAATCGAAGGGTATTGTTGCTATGATGCTGCTAGTGATGATAGCGTCAAGGTTCCACTGCATAAAGTACGTAACACAAGTCAACGCATAGTGGACGATTCAGAAACCGATTGCGAATCAACCTCCAACAATGGTGAAACTTTAGAAAGTAACATATCTATACAGATGTGTACCCCTACACCTACTTATATTGCAGAGATTATTGATAATATTACAAAAAAAAACAAAGGCAGATCACGAAAAGAAAAGCAAGAATGTAAGATTTTAAGAAATAGTGGAAAAAGTTATGTTTCAGAAAAGGGTAAGGTAGTTCTTGATAGACAAACAAGGATTTGAGTCTATGTAGATTAAAATGTGCTGAAAGGTTTACAGTAACTGAAAGAGAACAATGTTTTGATAATTATTGGAAATTAGGCCAAAGAGACAAAAGAGCAGCATTTGTGTCTAAATCAATTACAGTATTACCAAAAAAATCCCAGAGAATTGGCTGCAAAGAAAAAAATAGAGACTGCTACTGTGTGTATAAGTTATTGATATCGAACGAAGAAAGACCAATTTGTAAAGAGTGCTTTTGTAAAGTACTTGGTGAGACTAAAGGTTTTGTTAATGTGATAATTGAGAAAAAGAAACAATCTCCAACCGGTATCATAGACAATGACCAAAGAGGGCGTAAGGTCCCAAAAAATAAAAAAACTGAGGAAGAAATGAGACTTGTCCGTGACCACATATCCAGGTTTCCGGCTTACGAAAGCCACTATTGCAGAAAATTTACAGGCAAGAAATACCTTGCTGCTGACTTATCCATTGCTAAAATGTACCGGGAATATAAATCATCTACGTCGAACCCTGTTTCTTTAAAATTGTACTCTAAATGCTTCCATGATCTTAACCTCTCTTTCAAACAACCGTCAAAAGATACCTGCAATACGTGCGATGTCTTCACTGCTAAAATTAAAGTTGCAGATGAAGATCGCAAAATTAATTTGCTTGCAGAACTAGCCGAACATCAATCTCTGGCTGAGAAAGCTTATGGTGAAAAAAGGGTCGATAAAGATATTATAAAGAACGATAATTCAATTAGGGCATTTGCCTTTGACCTGCAACAATGCTTGCCAACGCCTTTTTTAAAGACGTCAGTCTCCTTCTACAAGCGACAGCTTTGGTCCTTTAATTTGACCATTCACGACTTAGGTAGTAATGAGGCTACGTGTTACATGTGGGACGAGACCATAGGCGGCCGAGGAGCAAACCAAATTGCCTCGTGTTTATGGCACTTTTGTCAAAGATTGCCATCTGACGTGAAGGAGATAATTTTCTATTCCGACACTTGTGGCGGTCAAAATAAAAACAATATTGTAGCCATGATGTTTATGCACTTATTGCAGGGTCATCCAACATTGGAAACAATTAATCATAAATTCCTTATAAGTGGTCACACCCACATGGAGTGTGACTCGGACCACGCCATTATAGAAAAAACCAAAAAGAGAACTCAGATGAAAATAAATCATTTGAATGATTGGGTGCAGCTTGTAAGAACTTGCAAGGTACAGAAACATTTTAAAGTGGTAGTAATGACATTGGGCGACTTCTTTGACTTCTCAGAGTTAAAATCAAAGAAAGGCCCATTTTCTTTAAAAAAAATTGATAATGCTGGACAAAAATTTATATGGCAACCAGTTAAATGGTTGCAGTATAGTAAATCAAATTTTGGCGTAATTAATTTTAAAGCTAATTTAGATAGGGAGTCTGAGTTCAGCTATGTGAACCTTAAAAAAAGAGGAAGATCGCTTATTAATGAAGCTTTTACCTTAAGAGAAATATCAAAAGAACCGTTACCCATAAGCGTTGAAAAAAAGAAAGATTTGATGGACCTTTTAGATTTAATAGACCCACCTTTCCGTGATTTTTACCAAAATATTAAAACTAATGGATCTATCCCCACCGATCCTGATCTCGACGAAGATGACCCCGATTTAGAACCTCAGGATTAATAACAGTTAAAGCTTTTTCTTTTGTTACCTATATTTTTATATTAAAGATTACCTTTTCTTATTAAAGTTATGTTACTTGTATGTAAATTATGTCCTTTTTATTTTGCCTAAATTAATACTAAATAAAAAGTTATTCTTAACAAGAGGCTGATATTTTGCATAACTTTGGTACCTACCTACAGTTTTATGTATAAAATAAAAATTATGAAAGAAACAACAGTTATTTCATTTTACCATAATATATTTTACATGCCTGGCATATTTAAAAAAATAATTATTTAAAAATAATATGTTTTTCGAATATTCTATCAACAAGTTTTTCTTGCTTATTTGGGGAATATATTGATATGTCACTGGGGAAGGAATTGATAAGTCAAATATTACAAAAACTGAAAGTATTTCAGTTTATTACATAACGTAATTCGATAGATCGCATAATATTTACCTAAAACCAACTGAAATACGTAAGTATAGAAAATACCTCGATTTACCATAATGCGTCAAAGTTTAAATTGTCGGCCCTGTAAAGTTGTCATTTTGGACATGTCAACATATTCCCGCCGGCCACGGATTTGAGATAGAGTCTAGGACTAAGTATAAAAGCGGCGATCGCGCGTTGGCGTCGTCAGTTGATGATTAGCGTTCGGAGCGATAAGTTACTACAGTGAAATTAGTCTCGAGAAATTTTTGCATATGTAGTGGTGTGTATGTTACTTAGATATTAGAGCGCGTTTCCACTATATCGTTCTGGCCCTTACAAAAATGTTTCAATATCCTAACATTACTATTTAATTTAATACTTATCCCTAGCAACACTCTGATTTTTGTTTTCAATAAAAACAAGTTTTTATTTTAAAGAAAAAGGTTTTGACTTTATTAAAAAAAATATGTCATTCAATTTCACGTCCTTGAGCAAACGACAAGGCGACTACCGTGAAACAATAAAATATCGTGTCGTTCTTTAGATGATAGTAGTTTAGCTATAGGTAAAAAGTTTTGACCATAATAATTACGAAACAAAACAAATAAATAAATCGTCACTTGATAGTGGAAAGTGGAAACACGCACAAAACCAGAATAAACCAGTTTACTCTGTCCGCAGGTGCCACGTGCAGTCTGACGTCAGTCGCTTGATACCGTTAGAACATAAAGCACGCATTTCATTAAAAAATTATAATTATTAGATACGTAGTAGTTTCATTGTGAAATTTTGTATTTGTTGATTGTTGTTATTGTTTGTTATTATTGTTAAAATATTTGTTGAAGTGTTTAATTTCAAGTGTGTAAGTGTTGTAACTTTATATTGATAATTCAAAATGGCTCCAGTGTTAAAACATGGTCGAGGCAAGCCTTTGACTTCTCAAACTAAGGAAGTTTTGTACTGTTTGTACAAATATTTCGAAAATGAGTGTAATAACAACCCGAGCAGTATTATGACCCCCACTCAATTAGTTGCTAAATCAACAGGAATTTCAATAGCATCCGTCAGAAAGGTAGTATCAGAAAGCAAATGTCGTCCTTCAGATCAGGAAGTACCATTTAAATCTCCTAAAAAGAAACCGAATCGTAAACCTACAATAGTAATCGATAACTTTGATCAGCAAGTTATCAGAAGAACAATTCATGACTTCCACATCACAAATAAAGAAGTTCCCACTTTAAAAACTTTGCACTCAAAATTGAAAGAAGATATCGATTATAAAGGTTGTGTCAGCACGTTACGAAAACACGTCATGTCATTAGGTTTTAATTGGAAGCAAACAGAAGATAACCGGAAACTTCTTATGGAAAAACACGAAATTAGATACTTGCGAATTAATTATTTGATGAAAATTGCTGAATATCGTGAACAACGCCGACCAATTGTTTACACCGACGAAACATATATACATACATCACATACCCTCTCGAAATCTTGGTCAGATGGAAGCACTTCAGGTTTGAAGCAACATATATCGAAAGGCAACCGCTTAATCATTGTTCATGCCGGTGGTATCGATGGCTTTATACCAAATGCATTGCTTATGTTTAAAGCCGACCAAAAAAGTAGAGATTACCACAACAATATGAACTATGACAACTATTCAAGGTGGATTCAAACTCAATTAATACCCAACTTACAACCAAATAGTGTTGTTGTTGTTGACAACGCACCATATCATAACTCAATACAAAATCCTGCACCGAATAGTAATTCTAGAAAACAGCAAATGATAGACTGGCTGACATTTCGAAACATTGAGCATTCATCCACGTTGCTTAAGCCTCAATTATATGAACTGATTCTGCAAAACAAGGCGAGATTTATAGAGTACAAGATAGACGAAATATTACGACAGCACGGTCATACTGTGCTGCGTTTACCACCATACCATCCGGAGTTTAATCCTATAGAAAATATATGGGGGATAGTGAAAACATATGTCGCAAAAAAGAATGTCGCAATGAATATGAAGGTTATAATGTCATTAGCTGAAGAAAAAATGAACGCCATAACTGTAGAGGAATGGAGAAAAGTTTGTTTGCATGCTATTGAGGAGGAAAGCAAATATCAGGGTAGAGACGCAGCTTTAGACACAATATCAGAACGAATCATAATTAATTTAAATAATTCATCTGATGAAAGCGAGGATGGGGATGATTGTGATATGCCTGGGGTTGATGAATTATTAGAATAAAACATTTATGGCCGGAGAACACCTAATTCATACACGTCTTCACTGAAGTGAAAACCGGCATTCAATGCTTGTAATGTTTGGAACTGGCTTGTCTGCCTCATACAGTTCCATAGATTACAATGCGGTGGATACACATTTTCACGACCGTATTAGTACGTAGTGCGTATGCGTAGACGTGCACGCATTTGGTGTGCTCCAGCCACAAACGTATATTACCTTTAAAACAATAAAAACTAAAAATAAAATGTTGTTTTTTTTATTTGCTGACCATACACTACTACAAACGCAAAAATTTCTTCAAGCTAATTTACCTGTACCTACTTACAAGCTCGCTAGCGAGAAACTAGTGTTCATTGTTTTACTGCCTGCTGTATTCTGTTGTCTCAGTTTTATACATTTCTTCCCTGTAGGTTCTAAATTTAGTCTCTTATACGCAGTAACGATTGTGCATTATTTAAACCCCACTATCCTGACTTGTAACATTATAAATAAAGAAGAATGGAACGTTGGCTTAAAGGTGTTAAACGTGTTCCAACAACATCTTCTAATGACGCTGAATGTTCAAAAGCAATGCGCGCGGAGAATTTAGCAATCACCGATCCAGAAGATGATGCCACGAGTGCCACGACGTCAAGCTCGACGGTTTCAAAGACGAAAAAAAGGAAGTATGATGAATCTTATATCAGTTTCGGATTTGTTGATTCCAACG
This sequence comes from Herminia tarsipennalis, assembly GCA_945859575.2. Classification (NCBI taxonomy): domain Eukaryota; kingdom Metazoa; phylum Arthropoda; class Insecta; order Lepidoptera; family Erebidae; genus Herminia; species Herminia tarsipennalis. The sequence goes on from OX243835.2 coordinate 10,386,940, forward strand.
GCTCACCTCTCTGCATGCTCTGTAGTAAACTGCTTCCTAATAGTTCCATGGCACCTGCCAAATTGCGTCGACATTTAGAAACCGTACACCCCGAGACTAAAGACAAGAATAAAGAATTTTTTGTTCGCAAAAAAGATCAGTTATTAGAAAGTCAAAAAAATATGATGCATGTAACACAAACTACCAACGAAAAGGCCACGGAGGCATCATATTTAGTTAGCTATCGCATTGCACAAGCAGGTGAAGCGCACACTATCGCTGAGAAATTAATAAAACCATGTGTATTAGACATAACAAAATGTATGCTTGATGAAAAATCTGCAAAGCATCTTTCTACTGTTCCGCTATCAAACGATACTGTTTCACGACGAATCCATGATCTGGCAAGCTACGTCAAACAAGAACTAGTTACACGTCTACAAAATACACGATTCGCTTTGCAAATGGACGAGTCGACTGATGTCGCTGGTTTGGCTATCCTGCTGGTTATTGTGAGATATCCATATAAAAGTTCTTTTGAAGAAGACATGCTTATGTGTTCATCGCTGCTTACAAACACTACCGGGGAAGAAATTTTTAATAAAATAAATATATTTTTTGAAGAACATAATCTCAGTTGGAACAATTGCATTGACATTTGTACAGATGGGGCCAAGGCGATGACAGGTAAAACAGCAGGAGCAGTGTCACGAATGAAAAATAAAGCGCCTAATTGTAGTTCCAGTCATTGTATTCTGCATAGACAAGCACTTGCGATGAAGCAAATGCCGTCTAATCTAAAATTAGTTATGGATGAAGCGGTAAAATTAATTAATTTTATCAAATCACGACCACTACAATCCCGATTGTTCTCATTATTGTGTGAAGATTATGGCAGCAAACATAAAACACTGCTGCTCCATACAGAAGTGCGATGGCTGTCTCGGGGAAAAACTTTAACAAGGCTATTTGAACTTAGAGCCGAGTACAAATGTTTCTTTCAGCAAATACTTCTTTTAATTTGAAGGACCGTTTGTATGATAAAACTTGGTTGTTCCGATTGTCTTTTATGGCGGATATCTTTCAAAAACTTAACGAATTAAATTTATCGTTGCAAGGTAAACAGACAACAGTGTTTCAGGCCTATAATAAAATAACTGCTTTTAAAAGAAAATTAGATTTTTGGATCATTTGCATTGGTAAGAAAGAAATAGAAAGTTTTACGTTACTCAGTGAGTTTGTTAGCGAAAACGACTCAGAAATGTTTGAAGATAATGTGTTTGAAGAATTGGTCCAATATCTCAGTTCGATGCGCGCATCTTTTGAAAAGTATTTTCCCGAAGAACACAATACAAAAATTAAAGTGAACTCCTGGATTCATAATCCTTTTTTACCCAACTTGGAAAAGCCTGAAAACATGTCAAATGAGATATATGAATCTCTTTTAGAAATGTCATCAGACACAAGTATGGAGTCATTGTTCAAAACGACGCCTCTTAATGATTTTTGGTGCAGAATCCAAGATGAATATGCAATGCTTGGCCAAATGGCTCTGGATATTCTTCTCCCGTTCCCAACTACATATTTGTGCGAAACAGGATTCTCTACCTACGCAGCCACGAAAACAAAATATCGCAATAGACTGGACGCCGAAGCTGATATGAGACTCCAACTTTCTTCCATCAAACCTGATATCAAGCAATTGATGAAAAATAAAAAACAGTTTCATACCTCCCACTAGTTAGATTTTTTCTTTTTTAATGTTTTCTATTATTGTCCTTACCAAGTGGTGAAGTAAATAATAATTAGTAACTGATACATTGTACTTTTATTATGCTGATTAATAAAGAATACACTTATAAAAATAATTGTTTTATTGTAGGGTTCCATCAAGTATTTTGCTTCCCAAAAGGGTTCCGTCATTACCCTTTTTAAGGCAGTGGCCATCATATTGCCACCAATATTAGATTTTTTTTTCGGGCAACTTTTTAGTTTTTACGTATTTATTTTTTACTTTCTGGCAACCTTGATATGTCCTGTCAACGTATAATTTTTGTTGTGTGGGAATTGTCAAATTCAATTGACACTTTTAAACTTTGAAGGGTGAAAACCGGTTATTTTCTGTAACGTGAAACAAATCTAGCTCAATCTATAAAATCTTGTGGAAAACTGGTAAGAGTTTGCATTTATTTCGATAATTATGTATATTACTTGTACGATCGAGTAGTATTTAGTAAAACTACGTTTCTTATTTTGATAAAATTTTGTATTTCACTGGTGGCAATATATTTGCCACTGCCCGTGTAGATAATAATATTATTGTATTTACTGCAGGTGAAAATGCCGAAAATATTGTCTGATGATGCCATAGAAAATGCACTAGAAGAGTTATTTGGCTTGCCCGATGACCCCGATGTTTCGGAGGACGAATACGAGCAAGAACCGGATAATTTAGATACGTATGAAGGTACGACGCTATGATATTCTTAGTGGTCCGAACGAAACCGATTGTACCCAGCCATCAACATCTGGTCTACAATTAGACAACCGCAATAGCGGCAACAATGAGTCTACTCAGATGACTCACGACTCGGATGACGAACATGAGACATCAATTCAAGCCTCAACATCTGGTCTTCATTTAGACAGACGCCGTAACCGTTTACATGACTCTTATTCTCCTGAACCACCATCCAGCCGACTTCCTACAGCTGTTGATACATTTTCTGAAACTGATGATTCGGATGGCGCTGAAGATCAGTGGAAAAAAATTATCTGGTCTCAACAACCAAACATCGATGATTTTGACCGTGTTCGTTTACAAGGAACTCAATTCCTTTCATCCCAGACAAGGCCTACAACATATTTCACCCGTTTCTTTGATGACGAGATTTTTACACACATTGTAACACAAACCAATCTCTATGCAGAACAAAATCAAAGTTGTAACTGGACACCTGTTTTTTGTGATGAAATCAAAGCATTCATAGGCATAATAATTCTAATGGGGCTCCATCCATTACCGACTGTTGATTTATATTGGTCTAGCGATCCATTTTTCCGCGTAGATGAAATTGCATCCACAATGCCAGTCAAAAGATTTAAAAAAATCCTCGAAAATCTGCATTTGAATAATAATGAGCAAGCGCCTCAAAGAGGTGCAACAAATTTTGATAAATTATTCAAAGTAAGACCAATACTGGATTTGCTGAATATTGCATGTCAGCGAGAAGCAAAAACAACATCGTCACAATCAATTGATGAATCGATGATTCTATTCAAGGGACGTTCGTCGCTGAAACAATATATGCCCCTCAAACCCATCAAAAGAGGATATAAAGTTTGGGTAAGAGCTGATAGCAAAACCGGTTATGTTTACGAATTTAGCATTTACACTGGTAAACGTGATGACCAAGCTCCTGAAGTCGGTCTAGGAGTAAAGGTAGTGAAATCTCTCACACAAAAACTCATTGATCAAGGCTTCCGGGGACATGTAGCTTTTGACAATTTCTTTGCATCTTATGAACTCTTGCAATATTTGCTTGAAAACGGAATACATGCCACCGCAACTGTAAATTCTGGAAGATCCGATTTGCCACTAATACTAAAAAAAGCGAAGAAAAAGAACGTACCACGACAAGAAAAAATACATTTAGAGAGAGGTGAATATAAATGGCGTACTAAAAATAATGTTTCCTTCATTATGTGGCAAGATACAAAAGAAGTTACAGTTTTGACCACTGCATTCCACCCCAAAATTTGTAAAACTGCATGTGAAAGAAAGCAGAAAGACGGTACAAAAAAAACGTTTCCATGTCCAACAGCGATACTCGAATATACAAAACGTATGGGCGGTGTGGATCGTTTCGATCAGAAGCGGAGTACCTATGAAGTTGGCAGAAGAAGCAAGAAATGGTGGCTTCGCATTTTTTATTTTTGCATAGACTTAGCAATAACAAACTCGTACCTTCTGTACAGTTCAAACAGCCGCGTCCACAGTGTAATGCCACAATTGGTGTTTAGATTATCTTTGGCTCGTGGTCTTATAAATAACTTTTCATCAAGGAAAAGGAGCTTGGATTCCCAACCAATGTACGTGAAAAAGAAACCCAAGATGTCCGATAATTACCAAAAAACGGGCTCTGTAATCGATGACATTCGTTTTGCTAGTGTTGGAACTCATAAACATGAACGTTTGCCAACTTATCGGCGATGTCGTGTATGTAGCACAAAGACAAATAATAAACGATCAAAAATTCAATGCTCCAGATGCAAGGTTCCACTTTGTGTGGTAGGTACCATGTTTTGATATTTACCATGAACAGAAATAAAAAGTTGCATTAAGAATAAACCTTATTTTATTTTTCATTGTCTCTTACAGGCAGCGGCAACTATATTGCCACCAAATTTTCTAAAATTTTCCCTTTGATTTTCACGAAAAAAAAAATTCATAGGGCATTCATAACATATTGGCTTACAAAATCCGTTTAGTTTGAATTTGTACCTGTCCTAGTTCCCTCTGCCTTATAAAGGGTTAAAAAGTTTGAGAACCACTGGTTTAGATAATTATATTTATGGTTCTCATGAAAATGAACTCTGTTCTTAGGGAGAATAAATGGTATCTAATAAATAATGATTCTATGTAGTTATTTGAGAATTTCATTTCATAGCAAGCTCACTGATATTAAATAATAAATATATTCATAAAATTTGTTTCAATTGTTTGTTGTGCTTCAGATGCACGTCAGGCTGGCCCGGCCCCATGGAATTTAATAATGAGATTGTTATCAATCCAATGTACCCGGGTATACTAATATATGTAACACCTTCATTTTCAATGTAACTCTTTTTAAAAGAAATTACGTGCACTTCTTAGTGGCCGGGCCAGCCTGACGTTTTCAGCCCGGCCACCTTGTTTCCCACTAATCTACAAAAAATACTGGCAATATTGTGCTACAGATGAAATGTACCCTATAATTTATGCATATGTAACACAAAATCGAATCCTAAAATGCAATAGCATACGAAATATTAGCGGTTGCAGGTGGCCGGGCTGAAATTATTTCGTTAATATAAAACAGTAAAACTGCAACACCTACCAAAAACTAATACCAGTACATAATGAGATATAGAGATATAGAATACATGTAACGCTTTCATTTTAAATTATAATACATATTTAGAAAGAATAATCACTTGAAATTATATTTCAGCCCGGCCACCTAAAAGCGGTAATATTCCCTAAAATCTTATGCCAATTTGTACAGTAAAACCTGATACAGCTATGAAATGAAAGTTACATTCGTTTCGTTTTAGTCGTATACCTTTAAGCCTTCTGTTTGACTAGATTATCAAAATCTGAGAAACTTGCCGAAGAGTGACTATCATTTATTAACTAATTTCAGGACATTTGGTTTGTTGAGTGAAACAAAATGCGTTACTATGATATTTTTATTAATAAACTAAGTAGTATAAATCACACATAATAATTGTTGGATACATAATACCTAAACCTATATATATTTTCTCCGTTTTTGGCTTCACAACATAACCATACAAAGATAATAGTTCACAGACGCTACCACCGATTTTTAGACGGCGCCTGTGTCGCGTCCCAACCTAAGTCGTAAGATATTTTCCCCGAGTAGACAGAATAGATGCGCAAGAGCCGTGTAGTTATCAACACTTCTGACATAATATTTTACGTTTTAATATTACTGTGAGTGTAAAATTTGATCAGTTGTTGCAGTGTAGTTGTTTGTGATGTGATGTTTTTAAGGTAAGTCATAGTTTTGATAAATTAAAATATATCGACAAACAATGTTAATGGGTAGCTAAGTAATTATTTAAAAAAATATACAGGTAAAGTAAAGTAAATCTAAACACTCATTTACTTAATAATAAAACTCCATACAATGCCATCAACTAAATATATTTTATCCTTTCGTTTATAGTCAATAGGTAATAATTTTGGTGATTTACTAACAGTAAGTGTTTAGTTTTTGTGAATCTTATTGTTGTGTACCTACCCTATGTATTTACTTATTATTATTGTGTACTTATTTATTTCGTGAAATCAATAATTAATCAGTTTCTTATTAATTACTGTAAGATTTATATATTGGATTTTAGTGAATTATTCATTGTAATCAGGCAACCGTCGACGGTGTTCGTCTGTACCCGCGCTTCTTGTAACTCCCCCTTGTACGGCCTGCCACAGCGATCCACGTCCCTCGCTCACCGCATTCTTTTCCTCGTCCCGCGACACGCGCCCCTCTCCCCATCTCTATTCTATCTTATATATTTCTAATGTCCCAAAAGTTATAAGTTTTGTGAAAGTAAATTTGATTCTTATGAACATTCTTTGCTTTCTTTCTTTCTTTCTTTCCTTAGGTGCTAAAATATTTTTTAATAGATTTATGTATATACTTGATAATGCATGCAAATGTTACTGCATACACTTATCTTTTTAGGGAATTTGTATTTAAATAAATATTAATGTAGTTATTTAGCCTACATGAATACCTATTACGAAACCATAGTTAAAATGAATATATTTTATTTCAGTTGAGCGTGCCTACACCATGGGAAAACGTAGTGCGTTAGATATTGTGGCTCAAAAACAAATATTTGAGAAACATAAACGCTTGATCACCACGACAAGATATAGTTCTATTATATACAATACCATAGCAAAAGATATAAACTATGTGATGTCACCAAAAGCACTATATCTCAGCTTTAGAAGAAACTTTTTAAACAACCAGAACTCACCTCGGGCAAAAGATGAGTGCTTCATTAAAAGAAATGAAGATAATACCAATAGTATTATAATTTCGTCAACATCATCATCAGGGTCTTCTCCAGTTATTCAACAAGCAAGCTTACTTCATCAAATTAGTTTTAAATTTCCAATTGATGTTCATGAATGGAAGAAAATTGAACCCTTAAGTTATACGTATAAACGACACGATAAAAATAAACCTAGTGCAAGATATCAGACGTACAGAGCTATTCCCAAATTTAAGTGGTCCGGTCTTTTAAGAAAAAAACTCTGGGAGTTTTATAAGTTACCTTGTACTGTAGCATTTAAAAGACATGTTATTCAAGGCGCTAACATTACATTCTACGGACGTTGCACTCAGTGTCAAGCAACAGTGAAAATTCAAAATAAAGATAAGACTGATCATATTATTGATTTTTTATGTGAAATTGATCAACTTCAACCAAATTTTAAGCATAATCCTTTAAAAAAAATACGACTCACTCCGTACTCAAGACGAACATTATCTAAGAAATTAAAATTTGATTCAGCAACAATAGTTAGAAAACAAATAGCGAGTCATGATATGATATTTCAAGATAAGGAACCACCTGTATTGCCATCAGTCGGAGCATTACGCCAAATACGTCATGAAACAGGGAAGCAGAAATGGTACCATACCAATCAAATATTATCTGTTGTCATTATGGCAAATACTTCAACATACTCTTCCGTAATTCAGGAAATTTTAATGAAACCAACTTTTCATATTTACTACTGGTTAGAAGAACAAATAAAATATTACAAACAATATGTTCAAGAGTATGGTCGACCAACCATATCATTAGATGCCACAGGCTCTATAATTAAACCAATTGTGTTACCTAATGGGACTAAATTTACTAAAAGATTATTCTTATATGTTATATTAATAACTGCTGATAGCTTTTTAAAATCTATTCCAATTTCACAAATGCTTAGTGATTCTCACACTAAAAATAGCATTGCGGATTGGTTGGGTAAATGGGCCAGTAATGGAATTATCCCTCCTGCAGAAATAATCACGGACGATTCCTCAGCTTTGATTGCTGCTACAATCCAATGCTTTACTTCATATAAATCTACAAAAGATTACTTAGAAGCTTCTTACAGTGCATTGGAGGGACATACAAATAGTTTGCCTGTAGTATATATGCGAATAGATACAAGTCACTTTGTCAAAACTATTCATAATCTTTCGTGCTTCAATAATACAACAGAAAATGTAAAATTTTTCTTTGTTCGTTGTATTCTTTACATTAAAACAGCAGAGTGTATCGTAGTCATAAGAGAGATAATTGAAAATATGTTATTTTATTCAAAAATTTGCTTTGATGCCCACTGTAATTTGAAAAGAAGAATTCAAGGTATTACAATTGATAAAAAAGATTCTAACAACGCAAACAATTACGTAGATGAAGAAAGATTCCTAAATGAGGAGAATGTTTTAGATGTAAGCAATTTTATGGTATGGTTTGATAATATTGTTGCTTGTAAAAATAAACAAGAAGAGGAATCTTGTGAACGCCCCAACAAATTATATTATCCGCCTCTAATATCTACTCTAAAACGTTTATTGGGAAAATTGCCCATGTAGTCAAACGTTATGGCTCCATTATACAATTCAAAAAACAAAAATCCATCGTCTAGTGCATCAGAGGATTATTTTAAAACAATAAAACATTTATTACTCAAAACTAAAGTAAGAAAATACAGGATTGACGAATTTCTAAACATACATATTAATCATTTAAATGGAGAGCTTAATATCGCTGCTAGTGAACTACAAAATAATGAGGCACCGCCCCTTCAAGAGCGAAAGATTAAAATCAAAAAGAATCGTCAAAAAAGAACACACCAAAAACGGTTATTTCCTCAAGATTCTATTTTCAGTGATATGCCAAGTTTTGTAGAAAATTGGAAAGGACAAGCTGAAGAGCCAGTTACCGTACCGATTTATAAAATGTTAAAATTTATAAAAAATGGAAATATTGTAACTGGTTCCACTTTAACAAATACATGTGGTTTTGATGCTGTTACATATTTAATAGCTTATGGTTATATTGCATTTAATAACTTTAAATTAGAAATAGATCAGACTGAAAATAATAATAATATGTTATGTAATTAAATACAATTTATAGGTAACAAAAACATATCTGAAGCCGCAGTATACGAACTAAGAAATACCATATGTAAAAAGTACTACAAACTATCCTCGAAAAATACAATAGATATAAATTGTGAATGCAATGTCGCAAATTTGTTTGAACAAATGATTTTAGAATTATTTTATAGCGCTCTATTTACAAAAATATGTACCAAAGAAAAATGTGCATTTCAACTTCAAAGAACAGTACCATTTTTACCCATTAATATGAACGTAATTAAAACATTTGGAATATCAGCCCTAGAAGACTCAATTTGTATAGACGTTATTTCGAAGGATTGTGAACACGATTGCCCGGGCACTGTTTTGTCCAGCTATAATGTAAAGAATATTATATCTTTTGATTTAAATGGAACAGATCAAATAATATTGAACGATATACCTTTATCTATCAAAGTTAGAACTAATATTTATGTGATTGTAGGTGCTATTGAATATGTAGTATTGGGGGAAAATCTAGGACATTATAAATGCCATTTATTTAATCAAGATCTGTGGATGTGTTATGACGATTTACAGTCTAGTGTTAAAAAAAGTAATTTGGATTTAATATTTTTACATTCCTTGACGTACATTTTAGCTTGATTAAATAACATAATCAAGTGATTAGTACGTTTTTATCGATTCTAATAAGCAATATATTTAAATTTGAATTAGTCAAAATACTTATAGTACAAATGCCAGATATAGGCTAGCAATGATTATTATATTAGCATACGTTTAATTATACAAGTTAACATTGTGATTTTTAGCTGTGATTTTAATATTATGTTATAATATGTATATACTACATAATTATATACTACATAGCTATATTTCCATTAGCTGCCACTGAAAGAACTATGGTTCTCTCTTTATTTAAGAATTGTTGTAATAATTATATTAGCATAATTTTAATTGAAAGTTTTCAAAACTTTAAATTCAAAGTTGATGTAAAAATCATTATGAAAATCTGTGATTTTTTACCAAGGTATAATAAGTATTTAACCAAAAATTATCTTCTAATATTCTGAATGAATGAATGTTCGATGTTAAGGTAATATTGATATTACTATAATTTTTTGATAACTGTGTTATTATCAATGTGTAACCTTTTTTTACATTATTTATAATTAACAATTGTTATAGTACCTAATTAATATAAGTACAAATGTTGTCTAACTAATTTCAAAAATGATTATTAAAAAAATATGACAATTACCAATTTTGTTTCACTCAACAAACCAAATGTCCTGAAATTAGTTAATAAATGATAGTCACTCTTCGGCAAGTTTCTCAGATTTTGATAATCTAGTCCAGTGGTTCTCAAACTTTTTAAATGACGGAACCCTTTTGGGAAGCAAAATACTTGATGGAACCCTACAATAAAACAATTATTTTTATAAGTGTATTCTTTATTAATCAGCATAATAAAAGTACAATGTATCAGTTACTAATTATTATTTACTTCACCACTTGGTAAGGACAATAATAGAAAACATTAAAAAAGAAAAAATCTAACTAGTGGGAGGTATGAAACTGTTTTTTATTTTTCATCAATTGCTTGATATCAGGTTTGATGGAAGAAAGTTGGAGTCTCATATCAGCTTCGGCGTCCAGTCTATTGCGATATTTTGTTTTCGTGGCTGCGTAGGTAGAGAATCCTGTTTCGCACAAATATGTAGTTGGGAACGGGAGAAGAATATCCAGAGCCATTTGGCCAAGCATTGCATATTCATCTTGGATTCTGCACCAAAAATCATTAAGAGGCGTCGTTTTGAACAATGACTCCATACTTGTGTCTGATGACATTTCTAAAAGAGATTCATATATCTCATTTGACATGTTTTCAGGCTTTTCCAAGTTGGGTAAAAAAGGATTATGAATCCAGGAGCTCACTTTAATTTTTGTATTGTGTTCTTCGGGAAAATACTTTTCAAAAGATGCGCGCATCGAACTGAGATATTGGACCAATTCTTCAAACACATTATCTTCAAACATTTCTGAGTCGTTTTCGCTAACAAACTCACTGAGTAACGTAAAACTTTCTATTTCTTTCTTACCAATGCAAATGATCCAAAAATCTAATTTTCTTTTAAAAACAGTTATTTTATTATAGGCCTGAAACACTGTTGTCTGTTTACCTTGCAACGATAAATTTAATTCGTTAAGTTTTTGAAAGATATCCGCCATAAAAGACAATCGGAACAACCAAGTTTTATCATACAAACGGTCCTTCAAATTAAAAGAAGTATCTGCTGAAAGAAACATTTGTAACTCGGCTCTAAGTTCAAATAGCCTTGTTAAAGTTTTTCCCCGAGACAGCCATCGCACTTCTGTATGGAGCAGCAGTGTTTTATGTTTGCTGCCATAATCTTCACACAATAATGAGAACAATCGGGATTGTAGTGGTCGTGATTTGATAAAATTAATTATTTTTACCGCTTCATCCATAACTAATTTTAGATTAGACGGCATTTGCTTCATCGCAAGTGCTTGTCTATGCAGAATACAATGACTGGAACTACAATTAGGCGCTTTATTTTTCATTCGTGACACTGCTCCTGCTGTTTTACCTGTCATCGCCTTGGCCCCATCTGTACAAATGTCAATGCAATTGTTCCAACTGAGATTATGTTCTTCAAAAAATATATTTATTTTATTAAAAATTTCTTCCCCGGTAGTGTTTGTAAGCAGCGATGAACACATAAGCATGTCTTCTTCAAAAGAACTTTTATATGGATATCTCACAATAACCAGCAGGATAGCCAAACCAGCGACATCAGTCGACTCGTCCATTTGCAAAGCGAATCGTGTATTTTGTAGACGTGTAACTAGTTCTTGTTTGACGTAGCTTGCCAGATCATGGATTCGTCGTGAAACAGTATCGTTTGATAGCGGAACAGTAGAAAGATGCTTTGCAGATTTTTCATCAAGCATACATTTTGTTATGTCTAATACACATGGTTTTATTAATTTCTCAGCGATAGTGTGCGCTTCACCTGCTTGTGCAATGCGATAGCTAACTAAATATGATGCCTCCGTGGCCTTTTCGTTGGTAGTTTGTGTTACATGCATCATATTTTTTTGACTTTCTAATAACTGATCTTTTTTGCGAACAAAAAATTCTTTATTCTTGTCTTTAGTCTCGGGGTGTACGGTTTCTAAATGTCGACGCAATTTGGCAGGTGCCATGGAACTATTAGGAAGCAGTTTACTACAGAGCATGCAGAGAGGTGAGCCGTTGGAATCAACAAATCCGAAACTGATATAAGATTCATCATACTTGCTTTTTTTCGTCTTTGAAACCGTCGAGCTTGACGTCGTGGCACTCGTGGCATCATCTTCTGGATCGGTGATTGCTAAATTCTCCGCGCGCATTGCTTTTGAACATTCAGCGTCATTAGAAGATGTTGTTGGAACACGTTTAACACCTTTAAGCCAACGTTCCATTCTTCTTTATTTATAATGTTACAAGTCAGGATAGTGGGGTTTAAATAATGCACAATCGTTACTGCGTATAAGAGACTAAATTTAGAACCTACAGGGAAGAAATGTATAAAACTGAGACAACAGAATACAGCAGGCAGTAAAACAATGAACACTAGTTTCTCGCTAGCGAGCTTGTAAGTAGGTAGTAACTTATCGCTCCGAACGCTAATCATCAACTGACGACGCCAACGCGCGATCGCCGCTTTTATACTTAGTCCTAGACTCGATCTCAAATATTCTCGAAAATACTCGAGTCGGCACCTTTGATAAACAAAAAGCAAAAATAAAAACAGAAATTTAAAAATAGCGTTGTAAACAATATCGACTTTATCCTTTGAAGTTAGAGACGAAAGTCGCTTGTTGACAACTATAGCGTCTAATTCAGAGGCGGCTTTTATCAAAGAGACTGAGCGCTTACAAGTATACTACCCGCTCGTTTTAAGTTTGCCGCTGGCGATAGGTATGAGTGTATGACGTTCGAAATTTTTTATTTAATTGTAACAATAAAAATTGTGTACGGTAGATATTTGGGTAAAACTATGACACATTATAAGTTTTGTTGTCACGTGGGGGAGGGTACGCGCATTCCACAGACCGGCAAACTTAGAGCGAACGCGTTGTACAAGTATAAAATTGTTGAGACCAAACTTATAAGATATTGTACCAGCTAATGTAACACAAGCTTATACAAATACAAATAAATAAATAAATAACATTCACACTCAGGTCAGGGGGTTGCCTGTTCGTAACTTGTCCGGTTGCGAAACAGGTGGCTTCGGGTACGCAACCCCGACTTCCCGAGCCGCCAATCACTGCACTCCCAACCATCCCTGCACATTGGTGTCCACTGTCCTCCCTTTCCTTTCCTACTACTTGTGGTAGCATCTAGCGACCGGGTAGGTACCACAGCTTGGCTTATTTTGATCGTATAGCAAATATGCGTTCCGACCAAAGAGCTAAGTAGCCGATATCCCTCCCTTCTTCCAACTATCCCTTCCACATGAGCTGTCGGGTCGCATTGAAGTTCGGAACAGGCGGTGTAGGAGTTCTCGCGGATCCGTAGGGCGTGACGGGTTGACGGGGGGTTCAGGGAGACCCGGTGGGAATGGTTACCGTCGGCCACCTGCCGGTCAGTAGGGGACCCGAACCCGGGAATATCCCACCTGGGAGGCTGTCCCGCCAACCGGCGAAAATCCCGCATACTGCTGCCGAGCCGGGAGGGAGACCGGAGTGGATCCCGTTAGTGGTATGCGGGGGGGCACCGGGGGCCCTTCCGTGCCCCGCGTCAGCCCTTCATACAACTCGCGGACCAGCCGGGACTTACGCCCCGCCCCCTTATCTGAGTATCACTGTGGCCCCATACCTTATATAACCCCTTCCCGAAATATATCTCTCTCTAAATGATGCCACGAATAAGAAAAAAGAGAAGGCTTAACACGGCGGACACCCTATCCACATTTAAAATGGATTTTTGCAATGTCAGGGGTCTTCATAGCAACCTAGACGCTGTACACCACCACCTTGAGACAGCGCGGCCTGCTTTGCTCTTTTTAACGGAGACGCAGATATGTGCCCCGGATGACATCTCGTACCTTAAATACCCCCGCTACGAATTGGAGCAGACATTCCTTCGGAAAGCCGGGGTGTGCGTGTTCATACGGGGCGATATATGCTGTCGCCGCCTTCGGGGCCTCGAACATGGAGATCTGTCCATTTTATGGCTTCGCGTAGACCATGGGGGACTTACCCGTATCTACGCGTGCCTCTACAGATCTCCTTGCAGTGATTCGGGGTCGACTCTACTGTTTGAGAACGTCAAAAGGGGGATTGACCAAATGTTGGAGCAGTGCCCATCCGCAGAGGTGGTGGTTCTCGGTGACTTTAACGCTCATCATAAAGAGTGGTTGGCATCGAGGACCACCGATCTCCCAGGTAGGACCACTTTCAACATGGCCTTGGCCTATGGTCTCTCACAACTAGTAATACAGCCCACCCGTATTCCAGACGTTGAGAGCCACAAAGCCTCCTTGTTGGACCTTCTGCTGACAACACATCCACGCGGATACAGGATGGTCGTCGATGCTCCACTTGGATCGTCCGACCACTGCCTTATCCGCACTGAAGCCCCCATTGCGCGACCCGTCCGCTCTCCAGCGAATGGTTCCCGCAGAGTCTGGCGATATGAGTCAGCAGATTGGGATGGTCTCCGCGAATTTTTCGCGTCCTACCCTTGGAGGCGGCTTTGCTTCTCCACAGAGGATCCCGACGCTTGTGCGGACTGCATCACGGATACGGTGCTTCAGGGAATGGAACTATTCATTCCCAATGCCCGAATTCCCGTTGGCGGTCGTAGTCGCCCCTGGTTCAACCAGGCTTGTCGAGTGACCGCGCGCCTGAAACAGTCTGCGTACTTAGCCTGGAACGATGCCAGGAATCGTAGGGATCTGACCGTGAATGTTGAGAAACGTAAGTTCAACGCCGCCTCCAGAGCCAACAAGAAGGCTATTGCTATAGCAAAGGCAGATCACATTGCCAGAATTGGCGAGCGACTTCAAAGGCATCCCTCTGGGAGTCGTGCATTCTGGTCGCTCGCCAAAGCTGCACAAGATAACTTTTGCCAGTCCAACCTCCCACCACTGCGCAATTTCGATGGCAGTCTGGCCCACAGTGCTAAGGAGAAAGCCGATCTCTTGGGCCGACTCTTCGCCTCTAACTCGACTTTGGATGATAGAGGAGCCACACCACCTTCCATCCCAAAGTGTAAGAGCTCCATGCCAGAAATACGCATCACGCAACGTGCGGTTAGGCAGGAGCTCAGGCTCCTTGATACCCAGAAATCGAGCGGGCCGGACGGCATCCCTGCAGTGGTACTTAAGACGTGCGCCCCTGAGTTGACCCCCGTTCTGACGCGCCTCTACCGCCTCTCATATAAAACCGGAAGGGTTCCATCTTCGTGGAAGGTCGCCAATGTCCACCCTATTCCCAAAAAGGGTGACCGGTCAGACCCGTCAAATTACAGGCCGATAGCGATAACATCCTTGTTGTCAAAGGTGATGGAGAGAGTTCTCAACACCAGACTCTTGCGGTATCTTGAGGAGCACCAGCTGATAAGCGACCGCCAGTACGGTTTCCGTTACGGTCGCTCAGCTGGTGATCTCCTTGTGTACCTCACGCACCGCTGGGCTGAAGCCTTGGAAGGCAAGGGCGAGGTTCTTGCTGTCAGCCTCGACATCGCCAAGGCGTTTGACAGAGTCTGGCACAAGGCCCTTCTATCGAAGCTTCCTTCTTATGGAATCCCCGAGGGGCTCTGCAGATGGATCGCTAGCTTTCTGGACAATCGGAGCATTATGGTCGTCGTTGACGGTGCTTGTTCCAGTCTGAAAACCATTAATGCTGGCGTCCCACAAGGTTCGGTGCTCTCCCCAACACTGTTCATTCTGCATATCAATGATATGCTGTCCATAGAGAACATACATTGCTATGCGGATGACAGCACGGGTGATGCGCGATATACCAGCCAACAGAACGTCCCTCGGAGCGTTGTTCAGGAGAGACGGTTGCAACTTGTGTCAGAAGTCGAGGACTCTCTGGGGCGGGTCTCCGAATGGGGTGAGAGGAACCTGGTTCGATTCAACTCCACAAAGACACAAGTATGCGCGTTCACTGCGAAGAAAGACCCATTTGTCCTAGTGCCACAGTTCCAAGGAGTTACACTCCGAGTCGCCGAGAGTATTGGGATCCTCGGTGTCGAAATCTCCAGCAAAGTCCAGTTTGGGAGTCATTTGGAAAGTAAAGCCAAATTGGCGAGCAAAAAGGTGGGTGTCCTCAACAGAACGAAGCGTTACTTCTCGCCGGCACAGCGACTTGTGCTCTATAAAGCGCAGGTTCGACCGCACGTGGAGTACTGCTCTCATCTCTGGGCGGGTGCCCCCAAATACTTGCTCGATCCATTTGACTCCCTCCAAAGGCGAGCCGTTCGGATCGTTGATGACCCCAATCTCACGGACAGACTGGAGTCTTTACAGCAGAGGCGTGACTTTGGTGCACTTTGCGTACTCTACCGTCTGTTCAACGGGGAGTGCTCTGAGGAACTGTTTGACATGGTGCCACCGTCACCTTTCTACCACCGCACCACTCGACATCGTAGTAGGGTTCATCCATTCCACCTGGAAACAATACGGTCCTGTACGGATCGATTCCGGCGTTCTTTTCTTCCACGTACGTGTAGACTCTGGAATGAACTACCTGCTGCGGTGTTTCCCGAGCGCTACGACATGTCTTTCTTCAAACGAGGTTTAAAGAGAGTTTTCACTTCACGGTAGGCAGCGGCTTGGGTGTGTCCCTGACATTCCTGTAGTCCATGAGCGGCGGTTACCGCTTACCATCAGGTGGGCCGCTGGCTCGTCTGCCAACCATAGGCAATAAAAAAAAAAAAAAAAAAAAAAAAAAATTCACAGCGTTTTGTCTCCGCGCGGCCGCGGAGTCCGCACAGCCGCGGAGCGACCAGAGAGAGGTGTTTTGATTTTTTTATTTCTAAATTCTTGCGGAACCCCGACAGAGGTATCACGGAACCCTAGGGTTCCGCGGAACACACTTAGAGTATAGCTGATCTAGTCCAACAGAAGGCTTAAAGGTATACGACTAAAACGAAACGAATGTAACTTTCATTTCATAGCTGTATCAGGTTTTACTGTACAAATTGGCATAAGATTTTAGGGAATATTACCGCTTTTAGGTGGCCGGGCTGAAATATAATTTCAAGTGATTATTCTTTCTAAATATGTATTATAATTTAAAATGAAAGCGTTACAGTCAATCTGGGTAACTTAACAACTTCCCTGTCCCCATACAACTCATTTTGAAAAGGCCCCACGTCCACTAACTTTTTTAATTTTTTAGCTAAATAACATAATTATTTACTTAAAAAAATACTTTTTAAATAAAAAAAATAATAAATTAATCTCATTTTCGTTATTTTATTTTGTGAGTCACATGTGCCTCACGAACGTAGGACGATAAATTTTCTTTACCACGTCCAGTGAGTCACATGTGAACACATTGGCCATAGTGTTTTTCCCTTTATTCTTGGTTTATCGTGCGACTGTCAGTGTCAAGTGTCAAGTCATAGGTCATACTAATGTCATATTCATTTGAGTGACAATAACGATTAATCATCCATCACATGTCAATCAGTTGGAATAATCGATCTATTTAGTTTAAGTTATTTGTTTATTTGAGGTTATAATAATAATTGATATAATCCGAGAAAATGTCTCGTAGAAATTATACGACTGAACAATTGATGCGATATTTGGAAGATTCAGATGAAGATCTAGATCCATTTAGTGATGGCAGTGACGAAGAATATCAGCCCAATTATGACGAAGGCGAAGAAAGCGAGGACACTGAGGTGATTGCAAATTTTATAGCAAGTAGTGTAGATAGACATAGTGAGGGTCCTTCAGCAATACCAGCATCTTCATCGGTTTCGAATGTATCTGATGCCCAGTGGAAACGAGACGTTTTGCCTTTGGGTAGGGAAACATTTATAGGTAATCACGGCGTACAAAACCTTGCCGCTATTACCGAAGATGGGGTAGTTAATTTGATAAAAATCTATGATTATTTTGTACCCAATGATTTAATTGATGAAATGGTCATTCATACAAATAATTACGCTCGGTTGTTGAAGGAGATACGTACTGCTCAATTCAGTCGAATGACAAGATGGAAAGACGTCACTAGAGAGGAATTAAAAACATTTTTTGGTGTCATAATCTACATGGGTCTCAATCCAAAGCCGTCAATTGAGCACTACTGGAAATTAGACGTGCTATATTATAATCCTCTTATGCACAGAATAAATATGTCGTATAACAGGTTCAGCTCCATTCTAAGATGCTGGCATTTTACAGAAGTGCAAATAGGTGTTGTCGGCGAACAAAGAACTCATAAAATAGACCCACTTGTACACAAAGTTATCAACAATTTCCGTAGTCTTTATATACCTTCCGATGTTATTGTGGTAGATGAGTCCATGGTAAAATTTCATGGAAAGTTGATAATAAGGACCTATAACCCAGCGAAAGCAGATCGCTATGGTATGAAGATATATAAGGCGTGCACATTAAATAGTTACACATGGTCATACCAAATATACTCAGGAAGCTCGCAGCAGTTAGAGGGGCTAGATAAGCCTGGTTCAACAGTAATCCAGCTCACAGAGCCGCTTTTAGATGCAGGCCGTATTATAGTTGCTGACAACTATTATACCAGTTTGCCATTGGCTGAGTATCTAAAAGCTCGCAATACCGATTTGTGTGGCACTTTACGTAAAAATAAAAGAAATTTGCCAAAAGAAGTAGTGAAAGCGAAGCTAAGAAGGGGAGAACAAATAGCTAGACAGAAGGACAATCTCTATACAGTACTAAAATGGCATGACAAACGAGATGTACTGATGATCTCA
This sequence comes from Herminia tarsipennalis, assembly GCA_945859575.2. Classification (NCBI taxonomy): domain Eukaryota; kingdom Metazoa; phylum Arthropoda; class Insecta; order Lepidoptera; family Erebidae; genus Herminia; species Herminia tarsipennalis. Next base: position 10,405,828 of record OX243835.2, read on the forward strand.
ACCTGTCACGGAGACAGTTTGTCTAACGTGACAACAAAACGAGGCGATGTCTTGAAACCAGATGCTATTATAGACTATAATGATGCCAAAAAAGGCATTGATATTTCCGATCAACTAGCTTCATTTCATTCTCCGTTACGTAAAAGTTTAACGTGGTACAAAAAGATAGCAGTAGATATACTGTTCCAGGTCGCCATTATCAATGCCAGATGCATCTACAACGAGGCGGCAAACGGCCCTAAATTGACAGTTTTACAAGTCCAAGAACAATTAGTCCGACATTTACTTGGACCTGCAGCATCAACCACAGAAAGTAATCACCCCCCAAGATCTTCAATCTCCTGTATCTCTTCAAGATCTTCAATTGCTTCATCAAGCTATTCTGGACACAGTCTGCAAGAAATTCCAAGAAATGCAAACAATAAACTTGTACGTAAAAGATGCACTGGGTGCTATATCAAAATGAAAAATGAAGGGTTGTTGGCTAGAAAAGCCAAGCAAGTACACACTGAGTGTAAAAGGTGTGAAAAGGCATCTTGATTTTTTATATTTTCGTCTTATGAATAAAAACCTTACCTCTAGTATTTGCGTTTAATTTATTGCTAATTTCTTATAGTGATTAAATGAAAACCATAAAAAAATCACGAATTTTTTTTTTATTATCATTAACATTAAGTATTTTGCTATACGTCCACATATGATTTAAAAAAATATCACATCACGTTCATACCGAAAAATATGCCTAAAGTTGTATAGAGAAATGAGTCACATGTGACTCATGAACTTATTTCAATACGTTCTTATGAGTCATATACAGAGATCGGATAATCGGATGCATATTTACCTAAAGTTGACCGGCGGCTTAGTATGGAAAGCACTTCTTTATCGTAAAGATTTCGGGATTTCGGAATTGATGCATTTAATGTTCGGAATATAGAATTAAATGTATTTTCATTACGTTTGTAGTGTTTTCTATTACAATATATTATTTGTATGTACATTACTTGTATGGAAAAAAACCCAATGTTTCGGGATGAATACCGTTAGCGTTTTGGTTATAAATATAATTGAATGCACACTCAAATAAAGGTTTTTAAATGAGGAGCCGTAATTATTTGCGTTGAGAACAATATTTGAATAACATTGTAAAGCTTGTTGTGCACTTAGCTGCACATTTACTAACGTTAAGATTTTAACTATTATGGAATATATCGAAAAATAAATGGAGATCAATTTCAGTTTTGAATTTACAATTCTCGTTATGTTCAAAAAAGCGTTATAAATGTGAATGTGCGAGTGAGACGGATAGGTAACTTTGGCTGCTTGTGCGAGTGAGACGGCATTCTCAAAACCGGTTTGTGTGCAGGTAGGTGCAAGAAACCCCGGTAATGCATGTCTTTTGTTATCTTATCTATCTATTAGTTACTTGAAAATATTCGTCGCTTTGCTTGCCATGCGTACGGGTGTGTTTTGTGTTCCTTTGCAATTTTCTAACGATTTGGCTATTCAACAACGGATTCTGATTTGCATCGTGATTTGGTTTTGGATTTTGGTTTTTCTTGAAACGACGTCTTGTGCTACGGATCTCGGAACTCTGCGTTGCGTCTTGTATTAACAAGGTAAGGATTATTGTATTTTACAAAAAAATGTATTAATTCATTGTATGTACCTATTGCGCTTACACATTGTATTCTGCAACTTGTTCTAAAACAGTCCATACGAGTATTTGCAATACAATACAGAGTGTTAAAATAATTAACGAATAGTCTTCTTTTCAGAGATGTTTTACGATCCGGCAACTAGCAGTATAACTTGCACAAAATGTGAGACACGTTTAAGTGCAAAGAAAACTATTTTGAACCGACATCTGAAGTCACAAAAACATCGTGGTGTTCAAGCAGCAGCGCCAAGTGATTTTTATTTTGATCTGGTTCATTTTCTAATTATGTGCAACATACCATGGTCAAAAGTTGACAACCCTAATTTTCGCAATTTTTTCGAAAAATACATTTGTAAATGTAACAACAAAGACAGAACCATTCCAAGTGAGTCTTTGCTGAGAAAGAAGTACTTGAGTGAAATTTACGACAATAAAATGAAACTTATCCAAAGTAAAATACAAAACAAAAAGATTTGGATATCGTTAGACGAAACCACTGACAGTCTGGGTCGATTTGTTGTAAACTTTTTAGTAAAACCTCTAAGTGAAAATGTTTCAGAACCAATATACTTGCTAACCTGTCAAGCTTTAGATGTGGTTAATAGTCGCTCAGTAGCAGAGTTTGTGATTCAATGTTTAAAAAACTTATGGGGATGTCAATTCGAAAATAAAGTACAAGATGTTTTAATATTATGTACCGATAGCGTAGCATATATGTTACTAGCTGGCAAAATATTAAAAAACACGTTTCCCAATTTAAAACATTTCACTTGTTTAGCTCACGCCTTGCATAGGTTAACAGAAACATTACGTTTAAACTATAGTGATGTAGACATTTTAATTAATAATGTGAAGAAAATATTTTTAAAATCCCCTAACAGGATTCGAATTTTTAAGGAGTTACATCCAAATTTATCCTTGCCTCCAGAACCAGTTATTACTAGGTGGGGAACATGGTTGGAGGCAGCCTTTTACTATGCCAAACATTTAGACAAAATTTCAAGTGTTGTCGCTCTTTTGGATAGCAATGAAGCAATATCTATTAGAAATGTCAAGGCAGTGCTAGCTAAACCAAATTTAAAGATTGATTTAGACTATTTAAGCGAAAATTTCGAAATTTTAAATACTTCAATTGTTAAGCTGGAATAACGCGACCTATCTATAAGTGAAGTGTTTGAAATATTTGATGATGTAAGATTTACTATTAATGAAACTTTAAATAATACGTTAATAAACAAAATGGAACAACTTATGGACAGAAACCCCGATTTTGATGTTTTAAGGGAAATAAGTGAAAAAATGAGTACAGACAATTGTGCTATATATAAATTTGCGCCACTTACATCAGTAGATGTGGAAAGATCATTTTCTATATTTAAATGGATCTTAAATGTTAAAAGAAATAGACTGACTATTGAAAATTTGGAGAAAATTATTGTTATTTATTGCAATTCTTTAGATGTCAATAGAGTTACTCGTAGCACTAAAGAACAGTCACAGGAATCTGACGAAAAACCATCATGTTCAACACAAACATCAGATTCCAGTGACCAAATCATAGAGATAGATAGTGATTAAGATTGTTATCAAAACACTATGTATATATTATTTTCTTCTTCTTTAACTTAAGAGTTCAACTCTTGTCGGTGGAGCAACTTTATTTAATAAAAAAAATAATGTATTTTTGTCTTTTTTTAGCACATGCTACCCTTCCTCTTTCACCTTTCAAATACTTAATACATATTTGCATCGACGTTTAAAATTCAGTTTAAGTGCAGATGCTTGCGAATATCCATTATGAATTATGATGTTCGAAGCTTAGTAGCTAGTTATTTTATAAAAAAAAAAAAAAATATTTTATAAATTAATATTATAATTTGATAGGTAGGTAACCAACTAACTCGTAAATTCGTAATTTGTTTTATATCCGATTAGTTCAAAATCCCTGATTTTTTTCGAATCACGACATTGAAAAAAACAATTCCGAAAAAAGAAGCCGTCTCCATATTTTCTTAGCCAAAAAATAAGTTTAGGTAAATATGCATCCGATTATCCGATCTCTAGTCATATATGACTCATTGGACAGGGAAGTTGTTAAGCTTTCCGTATAACATTGACCCGTTAATTCATATTTTATTTCATCATTTTTTATTTTTAAACAAAATGCTGAATATCAGTGACTTATGAATCATCTACTTCTTTACTATATTTTTGAACGAAAATATGCGGCAAAATTTGACACAATATGTCAACACAACTTTTTTGTCATAACTTTGAAATTGTTGTGTTAGCAAGTCAGAAGTGTAACGTTTTTTTAAAGTTGTCCATTTGAGTACTTCAAAGTTTGTTGTGAGGGTAAGTAGCTTTTAATAATTAAGTTTCAGTCCTAAATAATGATTTTTCAACAAAACTATAACATTGTAAGTTACTGTTTTCTGGGGTTTCTTGATTTTAGCTTGTTCTGTAAAATATCGTATTAAATTGGGTAACTTTGGCCCGGGTCAAAGTTACCCACAGTGCCGTTTATTTTTATAAAGAATTGCCACTTTTGGTTGCAGTTGATAATAATGCCCAGAAAAAGACCGTGTCCAGCACCTGGAACCCGCAAATATGGTAAGAAAACCCGTTACACCGCAGATATCCTGGAAAAAGCCCTAAATGACATAAAAACCTGCAAAATGTCTCAAAGGGTTGCTTCTGAAACGTATAACATTCCAAGGAGTACATTAAAGTACAAATTAAAAAATAAACATAATAGACCAGTTGGCAAGCCCCCCGTTCTTTCAGCAGAAGAGGAGGACTGTATATGCAGTCATATCGTAGCCTTAGCTGACCACGGCATACCTGTAAGCATGCAAGATGTGCGGGTAATTGTTAAAAAATATCTTGACGACCAGAACAGGAGCATAAAAACATTTAAAAATAATTTGCCTGGATGGGAGTGGGGTAAACTGTTTCTAGAGCGCCACAGCGATATCAAGCAAAAGTTCGCTCATTGTATAAGTCGTAAGCGAGCTCAGGTAACTCAAGATATAATTCAGCAATATTTTGAGAATTTAAGAACGGAGCTTGAAGGTGTTCCGCCCAGTCACATTTTTAATTTCGATGAAACAGGGTTTCATGATAATCCCAAAAAGGAAAGACTCCTTTTCAAACGCGAATGTAGAAACCCTGAAATTATCAGAAATTCCACTAAATCCTGTTTCACAGTAATGTTTTGCGCGAATGCAGCAGGTGAATTTGTTCCATTATATGTTATTTACAAGGCTAAGCAAAAGTGGTCTGACTGGATTAAAGGTGCTCCACCAGGTACTCGAATGGCTGTGACACCATCAGGTTGGATAGATGCCACAACTTTCGATGACTGGTTCGAAACACAGTTACTCTCTATTTTGAAAAACAAGGAAGGAAAGAAGGTCATTATTGGAGACAACCTAAGCTCTCACATTACGACAAAATGTCTTAGACTTTGCGCGAAAAATAACATCAAATTCATATGCCTTGTCCCGAATTCTACACACTTATTACAGCCATTAGATGTATCGTATTTTAGCGCATTGAAAACAAATTGGCGGCAAATTTTACGTGACTGGAGGAATACAAAACGAGGTAAAATTATTAACGCCCTGCCAAAAGGAGTATTCGCAGCCTTGCTTTCCAAAACTATAGAAGCAGGCAAACAGACTGCAGCACAAAACGTCATTGCTGGATTCAAAGCTTGTGGACTGTACCCATTTGACAGTGAAGTAGTTCTTAAGAAACTTAAAGATTACACCAAGCCAATGGAAGAAGTTCGCGATTCAATTGGGGAGACTTTTAAAAATTACTTGACAGAATTACGAGACAATGACTTACTAATTAAGCAGAATAGGAAATTTCAGATACCTGTAGTTGCGGGCAAGAGCGTGTCTGTGGAAGAAGTAGAAAAATATTACCAAGAAAGAGAAGCTAAGGAAAAGGGACAAAAGAAAGGGCAAAACAAATTAAATAGCTCAAATATGCAAGTGCCTACCAAAAAAAAGGGACGACCAATAGGATCCAAAAATAAGCCCAAAAGTAATGCGGCAGTATCGTCCATAACTAATGTTGGAGATACTTCGTTGGATGCTGATAATACTTCTATTCGCTCTCAGACACCAGTTCCTGGCCCATCGAACATAAAGTTGACATCTGTTGGTGACTCTTCCGTTAATCAACCTTCTTTGCTGATTGACGGAACCTCACACGATGTTGAAGCCGTATGTCGCACTCCATCGCCTCATACCTATTTATCTATCACGGACCACGACATATCATTTCAAGACCAACCGAATTTTCAAATTCCGTCACCAACTCAAGAAATCGAAATAGTTACATCACCGAAAGATATTACAGGAGAATATGAAGTTCATCAAGGGACATTGGAGAAAGTAGACAATGGCAATAGAAATAAGAAAACCAAAGAACAAAGCGGTGGCCGATATTGTGTGGTTAAGCATGAAGAATGTCTTTTCCCAGGTCGAATCACACGCGCGGAAGTCCCAACATGCACCATTTCTGTGATGCAGAAGACATTTGAAGGATGGAAGTGGCCTTCTAAACCTGATTTATTAGTGTGCAATCAAACTAGCATTGTTAGTTATATAGATGATAAGAATATTATAAAACGAGGGGATTCTTACATGATCGAAGACCATTTTCTGTACATGGAATGGGGTGATTGAAAAATGGTCTGCATTTTCAATATTAATTATTTTGTTTCTTGACTACATAATTATTTTAATTGTTTTGTTATTAGAAAATATAGTTTTTTGTTAATTTTAATTAATTAAGACTGATTAAAAGCCAAATTCGAACTTAAATAAATAAAGGTGATTTTCAGATGTATGTATCTTATTTATTTGTACTGGTAACCCTAAAACTACCTCTTTTTGGGTGAAAACAGCGCCGTAGGTATGGTGATATATTATTAAATAATTAAAAGTAAAGCCAAAGTTATCCACAGCCTAAAAATATAAAAATACATCAAAAATGTTTTGCTGGGTTCTATGGTGGCAATGTTACCCCAGTCTCAGTATAACATTGGCCCACAAATAATTTTACAATTTTGGAGGATTTATGCAGTTTATCTTAACAAATTTACCTAAATATAAATTCAAGACATTGAAAACCCACCAGAAAACCGCATTCTTAAAAAATAATCGGTAAAATATTGACACACTATACAAAAATATCTACATAATGGGACAAAGTTACCCAGGTTGACTGTACATGTATTCTATATCTCTATATCTCATTATGTACTGGTATTAGTTTTTGGTAGGTGTTGCAGTTTTACTGTTTTATATTAACGAAATAATTTCAGCCCGGCCACCTGCAACCGCTAATATTTCGTATGCTATTGCATTTTAGGATTCGATTTTGTGTTACATATGCATAAATTATAGGGTACATTTCATCTGTAGCACAATATTGCCAGTATTTTTTGTAGATTAGTGGGAATCAAGGTGGCCGGGCTGGTGTGCGTGTGAACTGAGGGACCACACCGGGAATTCGGAAAATAAATTACCAAGGATTTAGTAGTAGATTAGAAACAATTGTAGAACGAATCTTGGAATTTGTAAAAAAATGCATCAAAAACTACAGCCCTTTATATGTGGTCCCTCAGTTCTCACAGACTATTTAGCCAGATCTCGGAAATTATCTTTAAAATGAAGATAATGTGATTACACACATTTAGTATAGAATTAGTAAGGTTCATTTACTAAATAACAGGCCCCCAAGCATTAAATAAAAAACAAAAACAACGTCCAAACTGTGGTCCCTCAGTCCACACTAATAATACATATATTTCAGTGAAAATTACTGAATCAAATCTCTAAATCCGTAAATTTTCCAGCTATGGTTATAGTGAAAGTCTTTATACATTTTCTAAAAAAAGAAATGGAGCAAAAATATTGGCGCAATTTCAAGATAATGAGTATTAAAATTGGTCCCTCAATCCACACGTCTATTATCATATTGCGTGTGCTAACTGTTTGACCAAAGCAATATCAGAAACTCAAGTGGATGTACCTTTTAGTAAAAAGTTTCTACTAAATTATCGAAAACTTAAATTGTATATTAATTACCTTTAAGCTGAGATAATCATTCATTATTAACCCTAAGAAAATACACCGAGTAGTGTGACCACACAATGAACAAAATGTATATGTACATTTTTTAATATTATGATAAATGGAGTTAAGGTATATGTAGTTGTGACTAGGATTGTATAGTTTTTGTTTTTTTACTTGTTAAGTTTATAACAACATTACAGTCAATCTGGGTAACTTTGACAGATAAGGGCGATATTTTATACTATATTTAAAAATTTTACGACTATCACTGGATTTTTTTTTATTTTATCAGTGCTCTCGTATTACTTTCCGTCTATAGAAATTCACAGAAAGTTTATAAAACATACCAATATAGTATAAAATCTCAATTATGTGCCCTGTCAAAGTTACCCCGCATAAAATAAATAGATAAATAATTGGTAAGGGTAACTTTGACAGTGTCAAAGTTACCCAGTTATTGTTCAAAATACGTATCTTCATATTTATGCATGAAATTTGAAAATAAGACGTAATTATATGCAAATCTTTCATGAAAATGCGATAATACAGGTACAAATGGCTCTGTATAACATCTTACTTACCTTATCAGCAACCAAAATCACAAAACATTCGAAAAGTTATTCACCGTAAAACAAACTTGAATACGCGCGCTATTTTCAGAAAAAAGTTTTGACGTTTTCTTACTTTGACAGCTCATTTTTTTTTTAAGGTGCGTTTACGAAGCTTGTTTAAAATTGCAAATCTAAAAAAAACATTTATGTGTAGTGTTGGTTTCATGCGAAAAAATTATCGAAACTAGTTCATGGTCCCGCTGTCAAAGTTACCCGAATCAATCAAAGTTACCCAAAATGACTGTAGTCAGATTTCGATATTTTTCATTTTTTTTTTTTAAGTCATATTTATAATTAACAAGATGTTTCCGAACGTAAACTTTACCGATCAAAATATTAAACGACCCTCATTTTTTAATTTATGTTTAATGTGAATCAGCTCAACGCAGTTGCATTGGTGTTTACGTACGCATAGTGTTTATGAGGATAAATAAAACAGGAAACTAAGGATAACTGAGAATAAGCTAAACTGTGGGCGAATAATAAAGTTTGTGATATTGTTACGATGAATCTGTTATCAGGATTCTTCATGTCCCTGATGATTGCAACGTAAGTACATATATACCTCTTTTGTATCAGAAAATATCGTTCACCAATTATGAAATTAGTGCGAAATTTATTCATTTGAAAGGTAGTGGACGTTACTTTATCTTGTTAAGAATAGATATGCAAGTGTCAATATCTTTAGTTATAATTATAACGAGTTAGTATGTTGGTCAAGTTTAGATTAAATAAGTAAGGTGGTATTTAAATTGATTTACTTTTCACAATTTGGGTACTTTTTATGAAAGTAATTCGATGGCTAGCTCACTGACACTGCATAGTCACTTTCATTAGGGATTCATTGTATTAATTCACGCTCTTATATTCATACATATTCCATTACAGTGGTAAAAATAGCAGGGGTCGTAAACCAAAAGTAAACAATGAAGATCAATGGAAAATTTTTAGGAATCATGCTGAACAATTGCAAGATCCAAATATTAAATATAATGACCCGATTTTTTTGACAATATCTGAAGAACTTGAGCACAAAATGACACCATTGGCTTTGTATATATCACTAAAACGCAATCGAAATACTATTTTCGATAGTGTTATTCCATCTTATGATGTACCCACGACTTTATGTAATGAAAATAATTGTTCTTCAAAAAGTACTCTTTCATCATTGACATCGGCAAATAAAACTAACAACTTGAGCTCGGGTATAGAAGAATCCAAAAGATTTTCATTTAATCTTGACACATACGATTGGAGAAAAATAAAACCTTTAAGTGGATATAAGAAACGGAGTGGTACTTCAACTTATAGACAGTATAAAACGTTGCCAAAGTACAAGTGGAGCAACATGTTGAAGGAAAAAATTTGGATCCATTCAAAACTAACCTGCACATGGGTCTTCAAGAAAAACAAAATTCAGGATGATAAAATTAATTTGCATGGAAAATGTACCCAATGTAGTGCGGAAATTGACGTAACAAATCAAAAAGTAACGGACAAAATTATTAAAATTCTATGCAAAGTTCGGTATATTGATGGTACATACAAACATAATCCAAAAATTAAGTCCAAGCTAACACCTTATAGAAGGCAACAACTGGCTAAAGAACTAAGTTATAAATCTGGTGTCATGGTACATAATGAGTTAGCTTCAAAACTGATCACCAGCAACAACTACAAAAGTTCTCCTGTATTGCCATCCATATCTGCCTTAAGAAAAATTAAGTCAGATGCTAGGTTGGAGCATTTGCCACATGATAATCCTATTATTTCTTTGTTGATTATGGCTAACAGTGGTAATCGTGACAATATGAATACCATTCGTGAAATTAGTATCTTTCCATATTTTCGTTTGTGTTTTTGGAGTGACTCCCAAATTAAGTATTATAATGAATATCACACTAAATTTCGTAAAGTTACTATAACAATAGATGCGACTGGTTCTTTTTTCGACAAAGTTTGTCTTCCAGATGGTACGAAAGTCACAAAACGATTATTTTTATACGTAGGGCTGATTACAGCAAATACTAAGTTGAAGTCCGTGCCAATTTTTCAAATGGTGACTGACTCACATTCTCAAGAAACTATATTGATTTGGTTAAAAAAATGGTTATGTTTTGTAGACAATCCACCTCACGAAATCATAACCGACGATTCATCGGCTTTGGTTTCCGCTTGCATTCAGGCTTTCACATTATTTAATTCCACAAAAAGTTATTTATCAGAAATATTTTTAATTCTCGAAGGTAAAATTTCAAAGAAGCCTAATGATTTTATCAGACTTGATACCAGTCACTTCATCAAGTCGCTACATAATTTAGCATGTTTTAAGTCTGATATTGATTTACGGATAAAATATTTTTACATACGGTGTTTAGTATTTTTAAAACAATGTGAAGATTATGAAGTAGTAAAAGAAACCGTTCATGATATTATTAACGTTTGCCTTGGTCAGTATACTACTAACATGGGTAGTGATTATAAAGAAACAAAATTACGACTTGATAAATTGTTAAGCAAAGTAGAGATTGACAACTACCATTCAAAAAACAAAAATTTGGATGAAACCTACCAATTTGATGATAAAACTGAGGATTTTTCTTTTTCGCTTTGGTTTGACAATATTCTTAAAACAGTTAAAACAAAAAATCAAGCCACCATGATCCTAAAAAATAATGAAAATATATACTATTTTCCGCCCTTCATTTCAACGTTAAGAAGAATAATATTAAGACTTCCATTGTGGTCAAATGTACCATGTTCATATTTCGATTCGGCAAATAAAGCCCCATCCTCGTCAGGCATCGAAAGTTACTTTAAAACTCTTAAACACTTAGTTTTCAAAACAAAAGATAAAAAATATAGAATCGACGAGTTCTACAAACAGTATTCCATTTTCTTAGATGGAGTGATGAAAACTGCTCTTACTGATCTGGGTGAAGACGTAGTAAACAAAGCAATCCCACTTAAAAAACGCTCGATAAAAAGAAAATGTATTCAAGTTAGGAAAAATGCCAAAAAAATTAAATCTAATATTTCCACGGGATATTTTAATACGGATTCTATATTTTCTGACCAACCTTCTTTTATTGAAAATTGGAGAGGAGAAGGTAAAATGGATAAAGCGAAAATAAACTCTAATGCTAAATTGTTGAAAAATGGTAACTTGTGTCGTTCTGTATTTCTAAATAATACTATTGTCAGTCTCAATAATACTTGTGGTTTCGATTCTATTATGTATTTTTTGAGTGTAGGATTTCATGAAAATGAGAGTATTCGAGACATTATGGCCACTTCTGACAAAGATTTAATTCCACAATATATAAAGTGTCTCTGCGATATTGAGTGTACAGACGATGATATTTATATAATGAGAGCACAAATTGCTTCACAATATTTTAGCCCAACACATGAGAAAGGAAATCATGTTATCTACGATTGTCAGTGTAATATCTCATACATATTTGAACACATACTTTTGAGATATTTTTCCAGTGCAACTTTCACAAAACAGTGTTTAAACGCATCCTGCCAATCAAACCAAACCAAAAGAGACGTTGCATTTTTGCCATTAAATTTAAGTTTTATTGAAATATTTGGTATTAGTATTTTAGAAGAGGCTATTAACATTGACGAAGAAAACAGGAACTGTGTTACTTGTAATGACCAAGTTAGTTATAATTACGAGTTGTCAAAAATAATATCGTTTGATTTAAATGGCATCGAAAAAGATTATCTAACTAATGTCCCTGTTACCATAACAGTAAAGAACAGGGCCCTGTTTAATAAAAGTTACAATCCGACAATTTTGTAAAAAACTTACATATTTGTAAAGTTTTATGACAAGTGTTGTTTAATAAACCTTACAATTATGTAAAAAAGTTACACATAAAAATGTTACAAATATTGTAAGTATCAATGCTGTTTAATAAACGTTTACAATTGTAGAAAACGCCTGTAGACTTCGTTAACAATATTGTATCTACAAATTTGTAGTTGTAAGTTACAATTTACATAAAATGTAAGTTTTTGTTGGAGATTCATAGATTTAAATTAACGAGGGTAGGTTTAATTAAAAAACTTAGGTAAGTACCTACTATTTTAAAAGTAAAGAGTGATTTAGTTTCATATTAATTTGTACAATCCTTAACAAGTAAATCATGGAGCACCAAAATAAAATGACTGTCCTTTCTTTGATATACGAAAATAAAGATGTTTTATTTGGTCGGTTTAGTGAGCAACTAACTCACGATATGAAAATAACAAAGTGGAAATATATTGCGGATCAATTAAAGTCTTTGGGCATTTATAATAAAGACTGGAAATACTTACGTGACACTACATGGCAAAACTTTAGAAAAAGGACAATCGTAAGTATCTACCTATATTTTAAGTTTATGTTATGTTGTAATAATAATAAAAAGGTGTTAAAACCGGATTAAGTGTTTTGTAAACTTCATTCGTGTACAATAATAATAATACAAACTTTTAAACTAAATTATTATTATTGTTAATTTCAATACCTACTTGTTTCAATACTAAATTCAAATAATTTATTACAATGTTATACCTAACATTTAAAGAGTTTAATCTGTAACTGTTAGTTTGTTACCGAGAAGAAGTGAATTCACACTGCAAAAATACCTACCTTTATCATTATCATCATTACATATTATAAAACAAAGTAGCTTTTTCTGTCCCTATGTGGGCATAAGTACCTATATCTTTAAAACTACGCAACGGATTTTGATGTGGTTTTTTTTAATAGATAGAGTGATTCAAGAGGAAGGTTTATATATGTAAAATAACATGTAGATATATTAAATAGTGGAGAAATACTGTTATTTTTAAGGTTTCTAATTGCACCCGTGCGAAGGCGGGGCGGGTCGCTAGTATAATAATTATATAGGTACTGTAGTGATACATAATGATAAATGGGAGTTAAGTTTAATTTGAGCTATAAAGTTACTAATAAGTATTTCAATATCTACAGGAAAAAAGGGACAATCGGCAGCAGACGGGATCGGGAGGAGGGAAGAAATGTAGATATGATGATGTTGATGAGCTAGTACTCAAAATAATCGGGAAAGATTCTCCTGTAATAGAAGGTCTTAGCGTGCCGGAATCATCTGGGTCAAACGTAACACAAGTACATGAACCAGAGTCGCGTGAGGCCACAATAAATACATCACCCGAAAACACTCCTACTCAATTTCCTCAAAGGCCAAGAAAAAAATCACAAAGTATTTCAATCTATGAATCAAATGTTCCGCAAAGGTATTTCGATTTAAAAACACAAAAAATGGAAGTAGAATTGAAATTAGCCAATGAAAAACTTGAAATTGCGAAACGTGAACGATACAAGCTTGATTTGGAAATACTAAAACTAGAAAAGGAATTGAAAATACAGCAACCATCTAATTTTACTTTACCATTTTATGTACAAAATGTTGTCATCGATCCTCCTTCTCCCATCGTTATTCATTCATCCGAGCCAAATCAAAACGGTGAAGATATTTTGGAGTTAGCAATAAAACACATAATATAGTTAATAAAATTATTTTGAACTAAACATGTCTTTAATTAATTCCTATTTAATAAAAAAAATTATTCAAACAATTGTATTAATGACTGTATTACTTCTACACCTTCCTGTTCAAATACTTCCTCCTCGTCATCATTGTTAGGAATTTCGTTATCATGTTCAATAGTTTGTTCTGAGTAGTTAGTATAATGCTGCGATCCTAAACGTTTTTCAATATTATGGAAAATTATTGTAGATAATATAATTTTGCTTGCAATAATTGGCTGTACTCTTAAATGATTCAGACATGGAAATTTTTCTTTTATTATGCCCAGTGCATTTTCAACCATTCTTCGTGTTGATTTAAAAGCACGTAAATATCTTTCTAGTGCTAACGTTCTGGGTATTTGTACCGGAATGTTAGGTGTCATTAGCCAATTTTTTAGGCCATAGCCACTGTCTCCTAATATTATGGCGTTAGGAAATGGCCTCCATCCATTTCCCCATTCACGTGCTAGCGAAGAGCATCTAAGTACTCTTGCATCATGAACAGAGCCTGGCCATCTTGCACTCGCGTAAAATATTTCCAAATTTGGTCCACACACTACCATAATATTCATGGAATGATTTCCATTTCGGTCTACATATGCGGATTCGTTTTGGCGAGGAGCATCCATTGGGATGAGCGAACCATCTACAATGCCTGCTATTCTGGGTATATTATATTTCATGAACAATCTAGGGATATCGAGACAATTAGTTGGCCAGCGGACTTCTTCTCCGAATAATTTACTGACAACGAACCTAGACACATTCTTTATACAGTTATGTATTGTTCCTTTAGTTACACCATGTGCATCCGCTATAACATGGTATTGTGAGCCACAGCCCATCCAGTGCAATGTACACAAAATTTGCTGAACTGGTGTAAGCGCTTTGTTTCTTATAGAATCGTATTTAAGATGTTGTCCAATTTTTGTTACCAAATATTCGACGGTAGTTTTACTAACACGAAATTTTTCGTTAAACGTAAAATCTGTCACATCCAAAGTAAAGTTTATCCTTTTACGAAAAATACGTTGTTGCCGTTCCCTTGTATTGTATTCATTATCACTACTGTCACTACTTTCACTACTTGTTGTTAAAACCATTTTTTTCACTAACCAACAACAACTACCAACATATGCGCAAAATTGTAAAATTTCTATGTAGGTGAATCTACCTGTCGGAATTGTACTACAATTTACAAAATATGTAAACTTGTAACTACAATTATGCGTTCAATAAAACCGTTTTCCCTACAAATATGTAAATTGTCACCTGTAGACAGAAAATCTTTATTAAACAGAAATTTGTAAAATTGTTGCTACAATCTTACAATTTTGTAAATTTTCCACCATGGTAAAATTGTAACTTGTAATCTTTATTAAACAGAAACTTGTAGACTTGTAGCCTGTAAAATACAATTACTATTTACAAATTGTAACTTTTATTAAACAGGGCCCAGAACCTACAAAATTATAGGAGGATCTGAATTCGTTCCAGCGTTAATTCCAGGCGGTCTTGGCCATTACCGATGTCACTGTTTCATGAATGAGCGTTTCTTTTGCTATGATGACCTACAGTTGAAAATTATTGAAAGTACAAACCAACAAATATTCTTACATTCAGTAAGCTACATCCAAATTTTACCTAAATAAAAATATTTTAATCAATGATTTGTTGATCTTGTTATCTACATTTACAATTAATACACATTTGCTCCATATTAAAAAATGTACCATGCAACCTTTACTAAGTTCTGTCTAATGCTATATTATACGAAGTATAATAAGAGACATTGCAAACTGTATACATTTTGTTTCATTGTGTGGTCACACTACTCGGTGTATTTTCTTAGGGTTAATAATGAATGATTATCTCAGCTTAAAGGTAATTAATATACAATTTAAGTTTTCGATAATTTAGTAGAAACTTTTTACTAAAAGGTACATCCACTTGAGTTTCTGATATTGCTTTGGTCAAACAGTTAGCACACGCAATATGATAATAGACGTGTGGATTGAGGGACCAATTTTAATACTCATTATCTTGAAATTGCGCCAATATTTTTGCTCCATTTCTTTTTTTAGAAAATGTATAAAGACTTTCACTATAACCATAGCTGGAAAATTTACGGATTTAGAGATTTGATTCAGTAATTTTCACTGAAATATATGTATTATTAGTGTGGACTGAGGGACCACAGTTTGGACGTTGTTTTTGTTTTTTATTTAATGCTTGGGGGCCTGTTATTTAGTAAATGAACCTTACTAATTCTATACTAAATGTGTGTAATCACATTATCTTCATTTTAAAGATAATTTCCGAGATCTGGCTAAATAGTCTGTGAGAACTGAGGGACCACATATAAAGGGCTGTAGTTTTTGATGCATTTTTTTACAAATTCCAAGATTCGTTCTACAATTGTTTCTAATCTACTACTAAATCCTTGGTAATTTATTTTCCGAATTCCCGGTGTGGTCCCTCAGTTCACACGCACACGCCGGGCTGAAAACGTCAGGCTGGCCCGGCCACTAAGAAGTGCACGTAATTTCTTTTAAAAAGAGTTACATTGAAAATGAAGGTGTTACATATATTAGTATACCCGGGTACATTGGATTGATAACAATCTCATTATTAAATTCCATGGGGCCGGGCCAGCCTGACGTACATTGCTTCAGCCGAAGCTTCAGTACCTATGTTGAATCTAGGCATACTTTCCCCCAATACATTCAGAACAACGAGTGCAACAAAGAAAACAGTAAGTATATCAAAAATGGAATATCTTATTGAGTAAGTATCCTTCCATGCTAAGACCTGTTCCAATGAAACTAGCTTTGTAATAAAAACTCGCATCCAAGTTCCTCTAAGTGTTTGGGCGCTATAATTATTCAGATTAAACTTATAACATCCTTAATAATGTCTGAGATAATTAAATTTAGGTTATCATCATTTGTTTACATTTTTAGTACTGATGACAACTAGGTACTTATGTAACGTTCCGATCCTGACAGAATCTATTTGATTTTTCTTAAATTGCAGGCCGAGGGCTTTTATGTCAGGTTAATATTTTGAAAATTACGTAGTGCTGGCGAATAATTTAGCTACATAGAACGTCTAAATATTTTATTCTCAATGAAAACTATACTTTCAAATTACATTGGTATAAAACGGAACGTTATATTTGAATGATAAGAACAATGAATGAACTAAATTGATTATAATCTGTGGCTGATTGCTAGATCCTTTAGTATCAGCTGGTCCACGGACTATTTAAGCTTTGTAATAAGACCAATAGTACTGTACTATATCCTGGACTTGAAAGTCTTTGTTTAAACCTTGATTTGATCTTTTCTTTGGAATAAGGCGGAAAGAGTTTAGGCTTTGATTGCTTAGGGACTCTTCGTACGAATCGTCGTTATGTGCCCAAGGAAATTTCGAAAGTGCCCGCAAACGTGCCGAAGGGGACTATTATATCTCGCCATTCTGGAGATGTTTCGATTGTGTCGTGGAAGGACTCCAAATTGGTGACGTTAATATCCACTTACCACAATGCGGACACTTACGTCGGATCTAGGGCCGGTAAGAGAGCTGTGAAACCTGTGTGTGTAAGGGATTACGGGAATTGATCTAAAAGATCAAAAGCTCTCCATGTATTTGTTAGAGCGTAAAAGGGGAGTTAAATGGTATATGAAACTATTTAACCCGGCGAGAATGTGGCAGGGTATTTTACACCCTGTGCGTTACTTAAACTCACGTATATTTTTTATTTCGCGCTTAGCAACAACGCAACGCTCAGTAGCTGCAGGTAAAGGAGTGCGGGGGGAGGTAGTGGCGCGATCTCAGTATTGCGTGCACCTGCGCGAGAGTTATACGTGTGCTAACTTGTTTCGGGTAAGTTTTACCCTGCCACATAGTTGGTGTTTGACTTTTGAAATTTGTTTTTATTTATTTATTTGGCTTTTAAATGCTAAATAACGTTTACTTTTTTTCAGTTTTACTTCAAAATGGATAACGAACGTCTCAGATTTATGTTAGAGGAAGTGTTGAACGATTCTTTCGACGAATCTGACTCTGAAGTTGAGTCTGATCACTGTAGCAACCATGAAATCAGTTCTGGAACGGAGCAAGGGGCCAGTAGCCCTGGAGATAGTTGTGATGATGAAGACAGTGGTGAGTCGGATGATGAAATTCCTTTATCATTATTGAGAAGTCGCCTATTGCCTGAACAAGGTTCTTTTTACCTAGCTAAAGATGGTCAAAAATGGTTCAAACACTCCCAGAGACCGAATGTACGTACACGTGCCGAAAATATTATAAGCGAACGCCCTGGGGTGCAAGTTAGTGCGAAAGAAGCAACGAGCGAATCTCAATGTTGGAATGTTTATATTACTACGGACATGAGGAACCAAATAGTACTACACACAAATGAGCAAATAAGCGTTCGTCGGGCAAAATGTACAGATACATCAAAGTTATATTATATGAATGAAACTACTGTTACTGAATTAAATGCATTTCTAGGTCTTCTCTATATAGCTGGCCTTAATAAGTCAAGCCGCCAAAATTTGCAAGATTTGTGGCGAACTGATGGAACAGGTGTGGACATAATATTTCGTACAACAATGTCATTACAGCGTTTTTATTTCCTGCAAAACTGTGTTCGTTTTGATGACAAATCCACACGAAATGAGCGGAAGGCTTTAGACAACTTTGCAGCTATACGGACTATCTTTGAAAGTTTTGTTCAGAACTGCCAAACAGCTTATATCCCACATGAGTATATGACTATAGATGAGATGTTATGGGCGTTTCGAGGTCGGTGCGGATTCCGAGTATATATTCCAAGTAAGCCAGCAAAGTATGGACTTAAAACATATGCACTGGTAGATGCTAAATCTTACTACACTTTTAATTTAGAAGTTTACACAGGTAAACAACCTGATGGACCATATGCTATTAGTAACAAGGCTTTTGATGTTGTTAAGAGACTTGTTCAGCCTATATCTATGTCAAACCGCAATTTAACATTTGACAACTGGTTTACAAGCTATGAACTGATGATGCATCTCCTCTCAGAGCATCGTCTAACATCTATTGGCACGGTTAGAAAAAATAAGAGATGTATTCCAAAACCTTTTTTGAATACAGGAAAACAACCAACAAGTTCAACGTTCGGTTTTCAAAGAGATATTTCGTTGGTGTCTTACACCCCTAAAAAAAATAAAATTGTTATGTTAATGTCTACACTACATCATTGTGAAAATATTGATGAAACCACAGGAGATAAAAGAAAACCTGAAATGATAACATTTTATAACTCCACAAAAGCTGGAGTAGATGTTGTTGACGAAATGTGCGTTAACTATGACGTATCACGCAATAGCAAGCGATGGCCGATGACGGTATTTTATGCAGTTTTAAACATAGCTGCAATCAATGCCAATGTAATTTACAGGGCAAATTGTAATTCAAATATAAAAAGAACCGAGTTTATTCGCAATTTGGGCTTGTCGCTGGTGTACGAACATTTACGCCAACGAAGAGATAAAACTAACATTCCAATATACATTCGTGAGCGAATCTCCTCTCAACTTGGTGAACCCTCAACGTCAGCAACAATAAATATTTCAGGACGAGCTGTCAGATGTCGTGACTGTCCTTATAAAAAAGATAGGAAGACTAAACATGGATGTAAGCGCTGTGGAAAAGCCATATGTAAGGAGCATGCGATTTTCTTTTGTAATAAATGTGCCAATGATCAAGACTGAAAAAAACAATGATAAGACTGAATTACATATAGTTGATTTTATTTTTTTAGAGGACTATCTTTTAAGTTAAACGCACACCGCCTTATTCCAAAGAAAAGATCAAATCAAGGTTTAAACAAAGACTTTCAAGTCCAGGATATAGTACAGTACTATTGGTCTTATTACAAAGCTTAAATAGTCCGTGGACCAGCTGATACCAAAGGATCTAGCAATCAGCCACAGATTATAATCAATTTAGTTCATTCATTGTTCTTATCATTCAAATATAACGTTCCGTTTTATACCAATGTAATTTGAAAGTATAGTTTTCATTGAGAATAAAATATTTAGACGTTCTATGTAGCTAAATTATTCGCCAGCACTACGTAATTTTCAAAATATTAACCTGACATAAAAGCCCTCGGCCTGCAATTTACGAAAAATCAAATAGATTCTGTAAGGATCGGAACGTTACATAAGTAGTTGTCATCAGTACTAAAAATGTAAACAAATGATGATAACCTAAATTTAATGAATTCAGACATTATTAGGGATGTTATAAGTTTAATCTGAGTAATTATAGCGCCCAAACACTTAGAGGAACTTGGATGCGAGTTTTTATAACAAAGCTAGTTTCATTGGAACAGGTCTTAGCATGGAAGGATACTTACTCAATAAGATATTCAATTTTTGATATACTTACTGTTTTCTTTGTTGCACTCGTTGTTCTGAATGTATTGGGGGAAAGTATGCTTAGATTCAACATAGGTACCTACTAAAGCTTCGGCTGAAGCACAACAAACGATTGAAACAAATTTTATGAATATATTTATTATTTAATATCAGTGAGCTTGCTATGAAATGAAATTCTCAAATAACTACATAGAATCATTATTTATTAGATACCATTTATTCTCCCTAAGAACAGAGTTCATTTTCATGAGAATCATAAATATAATTATCTAAACTGTTAGGTAGCACTTAATAGTTATTCCATTTGACAACACAATGGATGTTAACAATTTCAATAACCTGTAACCATTCTGTCCTCCCTGTTCAAACTATGTTTGAAAAGGAATATTGAGTTGATATCCCTTATTTCTATTTAGATAACTAGCTTTCCCGCACAACTTAGTCTGCATAAATCTTCCCTGTTTTTGCAACATTTCTCAATGCTGCTCCATTCATATTGGTTGTAGTGTGATATTATATAGCCTATAGCCTTCCTCAACAAATGGGCTATCCAACAGTAAAAAGTTCAAAAGAATTAGTAGTTCATGAGATTACCCCGTTCAAACAAACTTTTCAGCTTTATAATATTAGTATAGATATTTATTTTACAATAAATTTTAAATTGTATGCATTTTTTGTATAATATATAAACAGTGATCAATAATATATTTATATAGTAAAATTGATAATTCTATATTTAGATCCACCTTATAGTTCACTAGTGTATTTTTAATTAGGCATTTTATGTATAAATATATAAACAGTAATCAATCAATAATTGATCAATGTTTATTTAGATCCACTATATAGTTCACTAGTAAGTTTTAGGTACATTATACATAGAATTATTATTTATTAGATACCATTTATTCTCCCTAAGAACATAGTTCATTTTCATGAGAATCTTATATATAATTATTAAGTAGTGCATAATAGTTATTACATCACAATTTCAATAACCTGTAACCAATCTGTACTCTCTGTTTAGTGTTTAAACTATGTTTAAAGGAACATTGTAGCAATGTATTAACTAGCTGAGCTCTATTAAACATAATATTCAGTTCTTGGTACCTACCTATAACCTAAGTTTACATCTGTTTCTAGTGATAGGTATACCCATGGTTACACTTTACGAACTAAATTTTAAATTGATCAATGTTTATTTAGTTCCACTACTTATATGTATAGTTCAGTAGTAAGTTTTAGGTAAGAAATTTTGTCTTAATGATGTTTCTATTACTTTGTTTTGTGCATTTTGAGTATATTCAACATTGGTTTTTGCCGCACTACTCCAGACCACCTATCAGACATTCCAAATGTGATTTTCCAACTTCAATATAAATAATGTGACATATTATAAGTGGAATGCATCAGATTGTTTTACATAGAGCACTAGTTAATGATACTATTGTCAAACAAAAATATCTGTGTTGATCTTCAACTTTCCACACTGCGTAGGTAAACTTCACGTCGAGTCTGGTTGACCCAAACATTGCACATACCACTTTAATTTTAGGACATCTCTGAGTTCTGTATATTAAATCTTCTCTCTCAATTCCAAGCTGTGATAAATGTTTTGAAAAACAATAATAAGCATGTATTATTAAATCTTTTGTCACACATCGCATTTCACTCGATTTTTGCGTTTATTTTGTTGCCACACCATATTTAGTTAGTTAATAATTTAAAGTCACTAAACACGCATTATTCGTCATTAATAATTGAAACTAAAATACGCAAAATTGTAAATGGTCAAACTTTCAAATTGTCAAGTTTTTGACATTTTAAGGTTATTACCATAGTTAAACTAGGGTGATCGAAAGTGAATATCAGGATGGCGGGTGTACTTCTCAGATTGGCCTAAATATATTGCAGTTATTTGGTACCTTCTGTGTACTTTTACGTACCTCACCTGTAAATCTGTGTACCTCATTCCGTACAATGATATTTGAAATATTAGGTACACCCGCCATCCTGACGTCAGGACCGCGGGTGTACTGTTAAATAGTGTACCAAGTTACATATATTGGTTAAGTACATTTGGTACCTCTTGTGTACCTTATGAAACAAGAGTTGAACAAATAAAATACTGTATACTTTTTGAGAAATTATAAAAAATCATTTTTAGGGTTCCCTACCCAGTGTTAGTAAACTCCGACTGCTGTGCAGAAGGTCGTGGGTTCGAATCCCACCCATGACAAAACGTACTACGACGTATGTATTTACAAAGAAAAATTGTGCACTTGCCTCTAGTGCAAAATGCAAGTACTACCGCTTATTATATTTCCTTATTTCCTGTTAATATTCTTTCTAATTCTCCTTAATAATAATAATAATTTGCATTCAGTTCGAGGACCGGAATAGTCACACAATATTATTATAAATTTTGATTGTTTACATAGGTAGGTAGGCACTTCGTTTATTTTTTAACACTATATTCTAACGCAGGTAGATGTAAACATTAATATATTAAGCCTACCCTCAAATCGAAATATTTTCATAATTGTTTTGAGACGACATCGAAATCTTATACGGATCGGGTAAAATTTTATTATCTCGGGAAAATTTACGGAAAAGTGATAAAGTTAACTGATTTTATAAAATGAAACGTGGTAATAAAAGTTGTGTACTATTACAAGAGCAAAAACAAGTGTTTCTTAAATATAAACAATATTTTAAACGGAAAGATAATGTGCCTTCACCCTGTTATAAGATATTTCATGAAATCTCTAAGGTATTACAGTGCAAAATGTCTGAAAAGGCATTGTATATATCATTAAAAAGGAATTATGACAATTTTTTTGATTCTGATAGTGTTCATGATGCATCAGCTGATAACAGTGATTCAAGGAGTAGTGTTCCGAAAGATTACAAGACAGAATTTTCCTCGGATAGTGAAGAAGATTTTAAAGGTTCGGAAGGTAATATAAAAGATAATGATGATATTTCTAGAAAACATGAGCTTTTTACATTTTCTCTTGACATATATCATTGGGAAAAAATTCAACCTATCACAAAATACACTGTACGAAATAAATTTCATTCTAAGTCGAAGACCTTTCAAAAAAAATATGTTTTGCCGAAACACGAATGGGCTCATTTATTAAGGGAAGAAATTTGGAAAAAGACAAAAATACCCTGTAGTTGGAGCTTTAAAAGTCATTCTGTTAAATATGGCGATACAGTTACCTGTTATGGAAATTGTGCGCAATGTAAGGCTGATGTCAAAATACGTATCAATTGGCCGACAGATCGAATTATTGTTTGTGAAGGGTTTTTAACTAACTATGACAGCAGTTTTCATCATATACCCACAAAAAAAATTAAATCCTCCCCAGTTAAGCGGAGAGAACTTGCTGAAAGTTTAAAAAAAGAAACCGCGATCGTTGTTCGTAATAAGTTGGCTGATGAGAGCATGTCCGTTGGAGATACTGAGCCATCAATTCTGCCAACTACGGGATGTTTACGTCAAATAAAATACGAATACAAACAGAGTCAGTACTATCATAGTCATCCTATTATGGCCTTGTGGAGTATGACCACAGTATATCCATATAACGAATTGATAAGACATATTGCTTTGTACCCTTTTTATGTGCACTACTGGTCACCTGCTCAAGAGCGATACTATGAATCCTATTCAAAATTAAAACCAACTATTATGAGTTTAGATGCTACTGTTTGTATGCGATTATGGTACAAGATAATTAAAACTCCATACTTTACAAATTATTTTATGTTTTAATTTGATAAATCAAGGTACAGAGTTAAGTTCTAGTTTAGGTTTAAAGCTAGGTGTCGACTTATCGTTGTCGTGGTAATTGAGAGAATGAACGAGATGGCGCGCGTGAGTCGATGCGCCGCGCCCCGGCGCGCGGCGTCCGGCGGTCCCTCCCCCCGGCCCGCGCATTCACTTCCCCGCTGCCCCGTCGCCGCTGGTGTTGTCGTAGACACTGGTAGTATTGTAAAAGAGACGGGCCCAACAAATGGAAAGATAATCACGAAGCACATATTTCTGTATTCAGGAGTATTATACGATACAAACAATGGAAGGAGTGTACCTGTCACGCAAATGTTATCTGAAAACCAAAGTTTGAATACAATTTACATATGGTTAAAAACTTGGTTGGCAAAAAGAACTCCTCCCAACGAGGTAATAATTGATGACTCTGCAGCTATAATTGGAGCAGCGGTTAAAGCATTCACTCCTTACGAGTCCACAAAAGATTATATAACTTCATCGTTCAACAAATTAAATTCGGATGTCAAAACGCCAAAGGAAACATATATTCGTTTGGATACCAGCCACTTCGTCAAAACAGTGTATAATTTATCTTGTTTTCAAAACGTAGACTCACGAGTGAAAATGTTTTATTATAAATGTCTCCTGTACATAAAATCATTAGATAATTATGAACGTGCAAAAGACGCAATTATACATATAATAACAGTTTGCCTTCATAAATAAAGGGGCAAGATGCGAAACTGCAATAAATACACTCAAAAATATGATTAAATCGGACACTAATGTAACAGATGCAACTTTCAATCAAGAAACGGCAAATGAAAATTCCATTTTTAATGAAACTATGTACGATGATTGTTTAAATGAAGACATACTTCCTATAATAGAAGTTTCTAATGTCCCTAAATGGTATAACGATCAAATTGACAAAGAAAACTTGTTCGTGGCTCTGGCTGATGAAGACGAATTCGATTGTCATGAAAATTTGTTTTACATGCCACCTTTCTTACGAACGCTAACTCGTTTAGTGAGTCAACTCCCACTGTGGTCTAATGTTATGATGACGGTTTATAACTCCACCAATAACGTGGCCTCTTCATCCAACGTGGAAAGTTATTTTAAAACGATAAAAAGATACCTCTGTAGTATTTCCACGAAGAGCCAGAGACTGCGAGTTGATGAGTTTTTGACAATCCATTCAGAATATTTAGCTGGGGAAGTCAAAATGGCAATGATCAAAGAAAATATCGATAATAAGTCATCAGTCACCAAAAGAAAAAAGAAAATTAATTCACAAAAAGTTAAAAAAGAGTTCAAGGACGAATCGGTTTTCTCAGAAATTCCGTCTCTGGTAGAAAATTGGAAGGGGCTAGGTAAAAGAAGAACATCAAAATGTAAGACAGGTGAAGACTCTATTCCTTTGCTGTTTAATGGAAGTAGGACAAGGACTGGCATTAAAGATGTTATAGTAACTAATACGTGTGCATTCGATGCTGTTTCTCAAGTAATTGCTGTTGGATGTGTTGATGGTTTTAATTTCAGCACTTCGGTACTAAACAGCGTCAACATGTACTGTCAATTTATAAAAGCGATGATCGACAAAAAAAAGAAAAAAACAGGATTTATATAAGCGTCGAGCTGAAATTTTAGATAAATTTTGTGATAACAAACTTTCAAAAAATAATATAATCCAAATAAGTTGTGAGTGTCCCGTGACAAATATCTTCGATAAAATATTAATAGACGATATATACAGTGCTCAACGTATAGAATCTTGTACAACCGAATCTTGCGCACTTAATAAAGTCAGCAGAAAAATTGCGTTAATTCCAATAGATCCTAATGTTTGTGAAAATATTAGTTCCCTAAATAAATCCGCGCAAGATTCGTTGTGCGACGATATAAATATTGTTGAATGTCGGCGTAATGATTGCAAAGGAATAAGAACATTCAGTTATGTACTTCGCAACACTGTGTCGTTTGAATTAAGTCAATCTGAAAGTATATGTTTAGATGATGTGCCTCATAGTATAACATTACAAGAAAAGATATATACGTTGCTTGGTATTATTGAATTTTTACCTTCTGGTCCTAAAATAGATAATATTAAGTGCATTGGTCATTACAGATCCCATTGTTACAGGGGCAAACGATGGGAGTGCTATGACGATCTTCGTAATCATGTTATGAAAAGCCCTAAACGTATGATTGCAGAATGTATCATGTATGGAATAAAAACCTGTTTATAATAAACATAAATCTTTAAAATATGTCATGTTCATCACTATGTGCAGTCTTACTAGGTACTACTCTTTTTAAACCTGTATAAATATGATTTCACAGTCATTGTTTTATTTTGGTTTTCTAAGCACCACTTATTTGTTTTTCTAATACGTTTTAAAAAACAGGAACGAAGCAAAAGATAAAAAAAAATCGGCCGAGTGCGAGTCGGACTCGCACACCGTACCATTATATATCTATACTAGGTGACATGCGCGGCTCCGCCCGCGTGGAAGTCGTTGTTGTCGAGTTTACTAACACTGGGTAGGGAACCCTAAAAATGATTTTTTATAATTTCTCAAAAAGTATACAGTATTTTATTTGTTCAACTCTTGTTTCATAAGGTACACAAGAGGTACCAAATGTACTTAACCAATATATGTAACTTGGTACACTATTTAACAGTACACCCGCGGTCCTGACGTCAGGATGGCGGGTGTACCTAATATTTCAAATATCATTGTACGGAATGAGGTACACAGATTTACAGGTGAGGTACGTAAAAGTACACAGAAGGTACCAAATAACTGCAATATATTTAGGCCAATCTGAGAAGTACACCCGCCATCCTGATGTACATGATCGAAAGACTAATCTATAGACCAAAGAAGATCATCGATTAAGCGATGAACCTCGTTTTGTAATAAAGATTTTCGTAGATCCATGTTTTAAACTAGGATTTTCGTCAAACCAGGTTTAGTCCAGCTTTTGGAATAAGGCGGACAATGTGCAATTGTTAAAAAAATAAGAAGAAATTTCAAGTTTTGTTGTGATTTTTGAAGTTCCTAATTTTTGTTGATTGATAATTCCTTCCTTTGTGTTTACTGTAAGATTAATAAATAAATGTTACAATATACTTTTTTTTTTCATTTTAAATGATAAATAACATACTTAAAATTAATATAGCAGTACATTTTCATTGAATATAGGTATTATTACATCAGAGTATGCGTTAATACTTCTGGGTAAAAATTACCCTGCCACATATTCGGTGTAACTTTTTTTCACCACATTCTCGCCGGGTTAAACGATTGATGAATGTAAGTATTTTAAACAGTATGGTAATGTATGCGTGCTGTCGGGAACGGCGTGAGCAACTGCCACTTACGCATCGTGAGTTCCGCTACTCACTTGCTGAATCTCTAATTGAGAAACATGGTTCTTCACGAAAAGAGATTCAGGAACCCGTAGGGGAACTGATGAGGCTAAGGCGGGATATTGTTCACGATCCATCTCATCATCCCGGAGCAAATAATAGAAGAAGATGTCGTGTATGTTATGCGAGGACAAAAACTACCAAATATTCTCATCATCGCAGTGTCCCTTGCGACGTCTTTTTGTGTCTAGGCAACTGTTGGAAAGAGTGGCACACTCTCCAGGAGTTGCGGACTCATGGAGAGCGTGGAAGGCGACGTGTCCAGTGAGAATGTTTGTTAGTCATGGAAAAAGATACGTGATGATGCATCTGTGTAACATATCGACGGGACTCCCGAGATCAGCACTGTGTCCCAAATGCCAATTAGTCATCAATACCTCTTCAATATTGTTGTTATGTTCTTCTTGCACATTATTTGTAAATAATACACTACAGGACAGCGCGTTTTCTGTTACGCATATTGTCAGTTTTGTAGTTGATACATACTTTTAAATCTGGTAATATTGATGTGTTGAATGAGTAAATTAGCAAATACGTTAAATAGTTTTTATACAATATAAGTTTTTTTTTCTAAGGAGAATAATTTATATACCTGGTTATACAGACTGAAATATGGCAAAGACAAGCTACTGTATTATACTGTGCAAGATGCACAGTATAACTTAATTACTTTGCCATATTTCAGTCTGTACTGCACATTCTTCCCCAGACTACAGTTGTCATATAGACAAGAATGAAACGTGTAGATAATAGTAATCAAAGATTTTTAGTTGTTTGTTCAAATATATGGCCTCCCTGTAATATGTATAAAGTATGTTCATTAGTTGTTTGGTTATCATAGTTTAGCTTTACCTAATTTTGAGTCACATTTTTTATATTATGTGAGATGTCCAATGATATTATTATTATAAAGTTGTAATATAAAAATAAATAATTGTAAATCAAAATGTCTTTGTTTCATTTCGTCCCTAATGTAATACAATGTTTTTTATTGTGGTAGATGCCCAATGATATTATTATTATAAAGTTGTAATATAAAATAAATAATTGTAAATCAAAATGTCTTTGTTTCATTTTGTCCCGAATGTATAATTATATATAATATATAATGATACATTATATATTATTACATATATAAAATGTATAAATAGCTTTGTGTCAGTTATTGTATTAAATTTTTATCCTATGTCCTTACTCAAACTATCTCCATAACAAATTTCATCTAAATCGGTTCAGCGGTTTAAGCGTGAAAAGGTAACATGTAGAGAGTTATATTCACAACTATAATATAGTATGGTCAATATTACTATGGATTATTTTGAAATTTATATATCCATGATAAACAGATTCAAATAATTAGTATAAACACAAAACTAATAGTAAAATATTTGATTTAAACAAATAGGTACCTATTATGTTTATCGATATTTGTTTATATATTGTAATATCTATAATAAATATAGAACATTTTCAATAATAAAAATATTTTGTATCGAACAAATATTTGATTTATCGATACTTATTTTCTTTTGTCAAACACATTGCTGGAACAAGCTCTCCTCGCTGTTCAGAGTCAAATGCATTCGTATGTGCGTAAATATTTGATAGTCTGCTTTTTCGTAAAAAATTGTGTAAATAAACAGTTGCCAATACAATTTTTGTAGCTTTTTCCGGTTCCAAAAGCATTGGTTTTCGTAGTACTCGAAACACCGAACTCAGTATCCCAAATGCATTCTCAACTACCCTCCTTGCTCTTGATAGACGATAATTGAATATTCTTTCAATAGATCCTCTTTCTGGATTACCCGAAAAGGGTTTCATGGTATATTCACTGAGGGCAAATGCTTTATCACACAGAATTATATACGGTACCTACACATTGTAAGGAGTTTGTAGTATTTCAGGATTCGGTAAATTTAGGCTTTTGTTTTCAAGGTTCCGGTACAAGGAAGTGTTTTTAAAAACACCTCCATCTGATATGCGCCCTTGACATCCAACATTTACGTACATAAAATTGTAATCAGCGTCAACTAATGCTAACAATACAATGCTAGAATATTGTTTATAATTGTAAAATTCCGTTCCACTATTTAATGGTGCTTGAAGGCAAACATGTTTGCCGTCCATTGCGCCTATTGCATGAGGAAAGTTCCACTTTTCTTCAAATTCTTTTGCAACGGCCATCCATTGATTTTCAGTCTCGGGTAGCTGTAACAAATTATTTCATCTAAGTTAAAGTATTTCTTATTTTATTTTTCAGATAACTACCAGCAACAACACACAGAATGTGCATGAATCTATATCAAATGATGAACAATTAGCCAGTGATTCTGCCTCAACCACGCAACAAGTACCTAGTGATTTGACTTCATCCACACAACAAGCACCTAGTAATTCTTCATCGTCCATACAACATCGTCCATAAACACCCAGGAATTCTGCCTCATCCACACAACAACAGCACAACACATCATTCAGAAATAAAAGGCGCCGTAATAACGATGACACTGCCACATTAACAGAAGCAGTGGGATTACTCAAGCACAGTGTACAATATCTATCCAAGGAAGAAGACTGTTACACTTCTTTTGGGACCCACATTGCGTATGAATTGAAAAAATACGACTCGCGAACATTTACACTAGTAAAACATGCTATCAATAATGTTATATTTCAAGCTGATATGGGCCAATTACCTGGTCAGTATGGGTATTATACCGGTGCCTATTTAACGGATTTAACCAACTCTACCTCACGCCAAAGCAATTACAGCGACACGCCAATTCCAGCACAAACTGCACCTACATCAACATCGGAAACTCCAAAGGAAGCGGAGGATAATCAAAATGAAATTTCTGAAATATTACGTTACGTTCAAGAACAAGAAGAATAATTCAGAAAATTCTTAATTATAATTTAATAAAACTTCTTAAAGTACTTAAATTATAATTTTCTAAAATTTTAATTATCATAATAAATAAGCAGATAAACATAAACGTTTTTATTCATTAACTCACCTTCACATGATCCTTGAGAGCCTTGATAATTGCATCACATCATCATCATCATATCAACCCATATGATGGCCCACTGCTGGGCACGGGTCTCCCCAGTAGAACCTACTGCATCACATACTTCAATAATAATAGTAGATATGGACTGTTTAGATATGCGAAACAGATATTGTAAACTTGTATATGAGTCCCCGGTGGCCAAGAACCTTAACGTCACGGATAGCCTTTCTCTGGCTGTGATAGCTTCTCGAAAATTAGTATTCATTTTTTTTATTTCAGGTTCAACCTTTTCAAGAATTATTTCAAAATCTTGCAAACTCATTCTCACAAAATTTTTGTCCCCACTTTCTTCATAATTTATATCTTCCATTAGCCTATTGCCACACTGTAATCTTTCACGAAACAATTTTTTCATCCACCATCTAGGTTTCCGTTTGTTTCTCTTTTTTTTATTTAAAATGTGTTGAATAATGACTAACGCCGCAGCAGTGGTGGTGCACGCAACCGCTAAGTTTGTCGGAGTCATGGCGAATGACTGGGGCTCGCGGAGCGCTCTGGATCGATTGACCTCGCGTACAGGTTCGCGGCGGTCCGTACAGGAGCTGTACGCGTATCCAATGTACGCGTGGACAGTGTTTCCCAACTACGCGTAACACAGGAACGCGCTATCCGTACGCACCTTCAGATGTTTTACGATCATGAAAGTCAGTTAACCTCTGAACCAAGCACAAGCTTCTGTAAAGAAGAAACAGCCTTATTACCACAGTCTTTAAGTACATGTGCGGCTAATGATTACTTAGATATAGAAAAGGTACCAATTATTTTTGGTGATGATGTTGTTATTGATCATTTTGAAACGATTGACAATTTAAATGTCAGTTCTGATGCCATGATTTCTAGTAATGAAATAAAAAGCAATAACAAAATTGAAATTTTATCTGATATTTCAGTTAAAGATCCTAAACAATTAGCAAAAATATTATATGATCATAAAATGAAAAGAAAACTACAAAAACATCGAAATTATTACAGAAATGACGAGGAAATATTATCCGATTTAATGTCTGATACTGATTAAAAAAATTATTCGTATTAAAAAAAAGTGAGTTTGTGATAAGAGCCATTTAAGTATAACATTCCAGAATTAACACTTTATGTTGACATCCTAAAATTTTTAATAAATACTCATTTTGTGTACTTAATTATTTTAACACCCTAATTATTTTGAACTGATTATTCTGTTTTGTTCATTATTGTCAGAAGATTATTATGTTTCAGATTGAGTTGGTAATATAATTTTATTACGTTTAATAATTATTAATTAAGCTTATTTTTTTTTGGTGATCTCAATTCTACCATTATTTTTGAACTGATTTTTTAATAAGCATTGTTATTGGTTGGGATTATTTTATTTTTAATATTAATAAAAAGGTTTTCTAATATATTATGTACACTCTTTTATTTCATTATCTCTGTGACGTCATACTACCTAATATAAAATATTTTGACAACCCTATCACTTTTCTCTATTAACCCCATACGTCGTATCTATTGACCCCGTATTCCGGGAAAATAGAAATTGGCCAGGTTTTTGTCTTTTTCTCTTAAGTAGATAATAATTTGGCATTAAAATTGTAATTAACTTGTAAAATAACACAAGACTCCCACAATGAAAGCAGCTTTATTACCCGAAACTTACAATTTATATTATTAAAGTCGGTTTGAAAGTCTAGATTGTTTCTATTAACCCCGTTTTACGGTACATTAAAGAAGACAAACGATACCCGTCCGCGGTTTTATCTGGACGAGACCTGGGTCAATCAAAACCATTGCAGAAAGCGAATGTGGCTTGATGAAAATGATCAAGGTGGTTTCAAAAATCAGCCAGTGGGGAAAGGACATCGTTTGATTGTGTGTCACGCACGCCGCCGGCTCCGCTAAGACAGGTTTCATACCAGAAGCAAAATTAGTTTTTAGAGCTGTGAAATCCAACAACGCCGATTAATCGGGCAAAGGGAACTATTTTCCCACCTCCTCAATCTAGTTAAATGCCCAAATATTTTTGTAATGGCAACATTTTATCGGTATATTATTACACAAATATAATTTTAGATAACTACAAAATTATTTTTTTGGCAGCACCGTCTTTTTAACTGTCAATTGTCAAAGTCAGAGTCAAATAAATGTCACTTTTGAAAAATTGTGCGGTTTTTACGTAGTGGAGACATAAATCTGCAAAGTTTCTTCAAATAAGATTCTGGTAAGTAGATATTTGATTCATTATGTACTACTTTATTATATACCGTAAAACAGGGTGACTAGGGATGCAGGGGTGACTAGGGATAAACTCAGGAATATTTTAAAGTCTCTGGCATTCATAGATGTGGCAACATTTTAAATATAATTAATGTATTTGAGAAAATTGGTTATATTTACTTCGTTATGTTGGCAACACTTACTATATAAAACGTCAATATGACAGTAAAAATGATCGTTGAAGTGAAGGTTAGCTTAGCGCGAAAATAGTGCTCCAGAAACATTTGAAATTTCTCATATTTATAGTGCAAAAACAGTTATACTACGGTGTGGATCTACTAAAACATTTAAAATAATCTTAGAAAATCTATTAAGGTAAGTCCAAATACAATTGATTTTAATATTAAAATGATTTTATAAACAACATGCATTTATAGTTGTTTCTGGGGTGACTGAGGACGAATTCGGGGGGAATAGGGATACCGAAAGGGGTGATTCGGGACAGGAATGGGGTTTTTCGGAACGAATGGGAGGTGATTAGGGACGACTGAGGGGTGATTGGGTATGAATTTCTAGGGTTGTCAAAGATCCCGTAAATCACATGTGACGTAGGTACGTACTGAAAAAAGTAGTAAATCACAAGTAGATCGTACGATGAGTGGTGTATTTACAGATCAACTACATATTTAGCGCACAAAATACTTTTTAAATTGGGTTATTTATGAGTGATTATATTTAGTGTTAATATTTTCTCGCGTGTCTCATATCTGGTGGTTGGGTGTTACTACTAAGATTAAATAATTTTCACGATATGCCAAAACCATAGATATCCTATTATTATTAAAGCTTTTTTATTTTACATTATTTACAGAACCTAACATGCCTCGTACATACAAGCCAAAACCAGGCGCCAAAACATATAAGAAGTATGACGATGACATTTTAAAAAAGGCATTACAAGAGTTAAATTCTACCCAGAAGTCCATAAAAGCCGTGGCCGAAAAATACGGCATTTCGAAGTCGGCATTACATCGTCATAATAATAATACATTGAAGCGACCCGGCGGTCAAACTGCATTGACACAGGATGTAGAAGAACTTATAGTACCACCAGCGGGATACATCTCATCCCGCGGGTGACACTTTCTTAACATCATAACTCCCAACACTGACTCTGAACCATAAATAAATAATGTCCAATATTTTATGTTTCTTTTATTTTTTTGAAGCTAACACTTTTCTTCTACTAACTTAAATTTATTAATATGAGAAAAAAATGAGGCAGCCCTAACGTAATTTTCTATTCACCTCGTTTTCATCCCTAGTGACCTCAACAGTGGGGTGAGTAGGGATTTACCACATTTTACCAATTTTCTCCAAAACCCTGTTTTGAATTGAGTTGTAACTACAATAAAGTAATAGACTGACCTACCGGAAGGATATTACTAGAAGCCTGTTGCTTCACAATTGTTAGTAAAATGGTTAAAATCTGATTCAAAAGTCGATTTCGTCCCAATTCACCCCGTTTTACGGTATTGCGTAGCTTTGTTTATGATTTTCAACGCAGAAATGTAGTATTTGTGTGGTTTTTATTCATTTGAAATATGTCCTTGCAAGTGGGAAAATAGTTCCCTTTGTCCGTTATCGAACTCCATTTTGCTTATGTATACAGGGTGTCCCAAAAGGTTACGTAGCTAGGAAGAGGGGTGATAGGGGTGGTCACAAGGGTCACCAGAAAAATAATAAAAAAAATCCCCTCTGGGAATTAAAAGAATAAGAGGCGTTTTTTAAAAAACTTAAAATTTTACACCTTTTGGGGCGACTTTGCTCCCGATGATCTACAAATATTGGTATAATTAAAAAAAAAGCGCTGTTATGTTATCGTCAATAACCCTTTTTCAAATTGAAACAAAAAAAACAATACAGTTTCAAAGGTGTAAAATTTTAAGTTTTTTAAAAAACGCCTCTTATTCTTTTAATTCCCAGAGGGGATTTTTTTTATTATTTTTCTGGTGACCCTTGTGACCACCCCTATCACCCCTCTTCCTAGCTACGTAACCTTTTGGGACACCCTGTATACATAAGCAAAATGGAGTTCGATAACGGACAAAGGGAACTATTTTCCCACTTGCAAGGACATATTTCAAATGAATAAAAACCACACAAATACTACATTTCTGCGTTGAAAATCATAACAAAGCTACGCAATACCGTAAAACGGGGTGAATTGGGACGAAATCGACTTTTGAATCAGATTTTAACCATTTTACTAACAATTGTGAAGCAACAGGCTTCTAGTATATCCTTCCGGTAGGTCAGTCTATTACTTTATTGTAGTTACAACTCAATTCAAAACAGGGTTTTGGAGAAAATTGGTAAAATGTGGTAAATCCCTACTCACCCCACTGTTGAGGTCACTAGGGATGAAAACGAGGTGAATAGAAAATTACGTTAGGGCTGCCTCATATTTTTTTCTCATATTAATAAATTTAAGTTAGTAGAAGAAAAGTGTTAGCTTCAAAAAAATAAAAGAAACATAAAATATTGGACATTATTTATTTATGGTTCAGAGTCAGTGTTGGGAGTTATGATGTTAAGAAAGTGTCACCCGCGGGATGAGATGTATCCCGCTGGTGGTACTATAAGTTCTTCTACATCCTGTGTCAATGCAGTTTGACCGCCGGGTCGCTTCAATGTATTATTATTATGACGATGTAATGCCGACTTCGAAATGCCGTATTTTTCGGCCACGGCTTTTATGGACTTCTGGGTAGAATTTAACTCTTGTAATGCCTTTTTTAAAATGTCATCGTCATACTTCTTATATGTTTTGGCGCCTGGTTTTGGCTTGTATGTACGAGGCATGTTAGGTTCTGTAAATAATGTAAAATAAAAAAATGTTTATAATTTCGCCTCTTTACAAGAACAACGTGACATCTCATCAAAAACGATTTTTTTATTATTTGATATTCAAAACCGCGATGTCAAATTTTATTTTCTCTAAAAACGCGGCATTTTTAAACTGAATGTTCGGCCAGTTTTGAGTGAAAGAGACAACACGCCCGTGGCAACTGGTATTATCACGTTGTCTCTTTCGGTGTGTCGCTCGACTTCGACAACGCGACGCAATAGTTGGCCCCGCACGCGCGACGAGTGAAGTGCTCCCGCTTTTCTCAAAAAACGTGACATCACGAGTATACCACGTTTTTAGCGCAAAGGTATGTTTCAAGTTGTTATTTACTTTAACTTTTAAAGTTATTTAACTCGTTTTTGTTGTAAAACTAGTGTGTATTAAGTATGAGATAATTAATATCGTCACATTATTGATGAAAAAGTTACAAGTTTTCTTTGTGATATATTTGACTGTTACTATGTTGTTGATAAATCGTCTTATAATACTGTGGGGTATTTTATTTAGAAGCGTTATTTTTGAAAACCTTTTATTTTGGGCTAATACTTATGCTAAAATGTTACTTTATAAATGCTAAAATAAAATAACATTAACGAATATAATTATGTTTTTCAGATGGGATCGCGATCTAGGAAGTTAGTTCAATTAGCTACAGATGTTAAGAATACTTTAAGTGCACAACTAAGTGATTCAAACTCTCAGACAGATATTTTAACACAAGAAGAGAATGAAAATGCTAAAAGCTCAAACTTGGAGACATCAACAGAAGGTATTTTGTTTTACTTGTACTGATATTTTTTTGTTCTAGTTAGGTTCTTATAATTTAATTATTTCAATCTTCTTTTTAGACAAAGACATCGCAACAGATGCCATTCTACCTCGTAGTAATTCGACTAGTAGCAGCAGTTCTTCTAGTTCAAGCAGTTCTTCGAGTTCTAACAGTTCTTCTAGCAGTGGTCCATGTTTATATCAAGGTAAGTTAGTTTAAATGTAGAGTGTAGTATTTGTTTGATTAATTACCATACCATCATATAAAGGACTGTTTCTATTAACCTCAATTACATAATTACAAAAAAAATATAGTTATTTCAAGTAGCAGCCCATCGTAGTTTTTGCCCTAAAATTTTGTAAGAACAATGAGATCTAAACTTCTACAGTTCAAACAATTTATTGCATTTTTAACATTTCAGACAGCGACGACTCAGTAAAGGATCCTAATTATGAAGTCCAACAAACAAAACGTGCTAAATATTCTTCTGATACTGACGAGGAACAAGATGACGCCACTACCAACTGTAATAACCTTTTGGATTATCAAAATTTGGTAACATGTAATATGGTATCAATAAACACGGAAAACTACGAAGAACCACATTCATCTACAAATATTGACAACGTAAGTAACGAAAATGCTGCTAATCTTGTAGTGTATAATTCTAGTCCAACTAAAACTGGTAAAAAAAGGATATTAAATGAAGCAAACTGGAAAGTCAATATAGCTAAACGACTAAGAAATAGTGGGAAGCCTTATCAATCTACTAAATCAAAAACAAACAAACCGTGAATTGAAATCTTCTTGTATAGACAAATGCAAATTTAAATGTGGCTCTAAATTTACAGAGGAGCAAAGACAGACCATTTTGAATGACTACTGGAGCTTAGGTGCAGTTGACAAACAATGGGCGTTCATTGCTAATAGCTTAGAAAAAGTCACCCCAAAACAACGTTATGTTAAAGTTGATGCGGATGGAAATGTCGCAACTATTAGAAACAACAACAATGCTTTCTATCTCACTATTTCGGGTGAAAAGAGAAGAGTTTGTAAATTGTTCTTCAAAAATACTTTGGGGATTAATAATCGACCCATTGAAACAGCTTTAAAAAAGAAAAATAGCAATACTAATATTTCTTCCATGAAAGATATGCGAGGTAGTCATTCAAAACATTATTCAGTAGACGAAAGCATTAAAAATGGCATCAAATTATTTATTGAGGCCATACCGAAGATCGAGTCCCATTACATCCGGGCTAACTCAAAACGACTTTATATTTATTGATGGTAGCAAAGCTGTCACAGATCTCCATAGAGATTATGTGGAAAAATGCAAATCCCAAAACGTCCCCTATGGAACCTACATAACGTTTTATCGTATTTTCACAAAAGATTTTAATATTTCGTTCTTTACTCCTAAGAAGGATTTATGCGATGTATGCGAAGCCTTTAAAAACACCCCAGATGAAGAGAAAGAATCTAAAAAACAAGATTATGAATTACATATTAAAGAAAAGAATTTGTCTCGTATTGAAAAAGAAAAAGATAAGAACAACAAAAATATTTTAGTAGCGGTCTATGATCTTCAAGCAGTATTCCAATGCCCCAAAGGAGACGTCTCAGTTTTTTACTACAAGTCCAAACTAAATGTACTTAATTTGACTATCTATAACTTACACAATAATTTAGTTGAGAGTTACGTATGGGATGAGTCTAACGCCAATAGAGGTGTCAACGAAATTGGTACCTGTGTTTACAAATACTTAGAGAAAATTTCTGCAACGGCTGAAGACCTTGATGTTGTCTTTTATTCAGACAATTGTGCCGGACAGCAAAAAAATAAGTTTATGATCTCAATGTATACTTACGCAGTCAAAACTCTGCCAAATAAACGAGCAGTGCCACCTTCGCAATATGCCTAAAAGGCTGAAACATCAATTATCAAAAAAAGATGGCAAATCTAAAAGTACCAGACGCTTGTGCTCTGGATGCTATAAGCAAAATGTCGATCTGAAAGGCCGAGAATACGCCAGAAACAAAACCAAAAAAGTAAACACTTTTTGTGACACCTGCCCTAACACGCCGTTTATGTGTTTTGACTGTTTTAATCGATTACATCGAGCTTAAAATACCTACATTGTATTTTATTTTTTAAGGAAAAAGTTCCAATTAAATTTTTTAAGGAAAAGTTCCTATTTTATTTTGTATAGAACTACCGTTTCCTATCTTCAAAAAGATTGTTTTGTAATTTTTTATAATAAAAATATTTTTTTATAATGATTGCTTTATTTTAAACCCATTGACGTAAATTATCAAACTATTTCATACAATATATAACAAAAAAAATTATGAGGCGGGTATTTTACAACAATATTTTACGAGAATTTTATAAAAAATGTGCCAGGTCCTCGTCAGGTCACGCAAATTTTCAAGTCGGTAAGTTTTACTTCTGCGCTAAGGCGCGAGGCTTGTACCACAGAGCCACGCGGGTCACTGTGCAAAGAGTTTACTTAGAATATAATGTCTGCCAGCCAAATAATGACATTTTAACGCAGGCCGTCCTGGCAGACAAACCGTGTCTGCCGCGGCCTGGCCGACCCTATCCATTGTCGGACATATGGTGTCTGCCATGGCCCATAGAGCAAACTAGTATTTTCGGCTGGGCGTTTAACGTGTTAAATCGAAATATAGGCGCATGTGGAACTGTAAAACAAAATCGCAAAGAAATGCCACAATTTAAGATTCTGAAAAAAGGCGAGAGGGATGTTAACCCTACATCAGTCGCGCGGACTACATATCGACACCTCTGGGTTTAATTGGCGTATAAACCATTTTGGCCAAAATGAGTTATATATACCGTTTTGTTCGTAATTTTTTTCTCTATCGATCTGTATATTTAAAATGTTCAATTTCCCAAATAAAATGCATATACGACCTAAAAAAATTAGATCATCCCGCCACAAAACAGATAAAATGTTAACGTAACAGCCATTTTTTTCTTTTTAAAATTTTTAGTAAGACGTTATGACCAAGATTTTTACCAACCCGGGGCGTAAGACCTGCGTTGATTGTAAATGGATTTTACGCCATGATGAGTAAATGTATTTCACAAACATAATTTAAAATTGATGTCGTAAATCCAGACATTTAAATAACATAATGGACGTATAAACCATAATCCATTACAAAAAGTATTGTACGTGTGTTTATCACGCACACAGTTAAATAGTAGGTATTATACGGTGCAAGTCAGCGGTTGCGGTGGAGCTGGAGCATATGCATGAACGAGACATTCTTAATTGTAGACAGTGATCTATAGTCATCTCTTTTTCTCTTATCGTAAACATAAACAAGAGTGGACTGGACAGATAGTGGATGTTTTGACGAGTCGTGACGTGTATTATTTTTTACTTTCATTACCACGCGCGCCTGCGACCCGATCGTTTCTTTATGAACACTGTAATTGTCTTAAAAATCAAAGTAGTGACTAGTTAACAGCTAAGTTTTATTAAAATGGAAGAAGACGATAAGAAAGTGACTTTGGATGCTTTATAACAAAGAAGGCAAGTGCTTAGTGCTTTATACGAAAGACAACGATTGAAATCTATGAACACGTAAGTACCTATTATTATTATGAAAAGGAAAGTTTTGTTTGTTCAACTTACAAATCGATTGAACATTTTATTATTAATAATATTAATAATAAAATGTATATTATACATAATACGTTATAGTTGTTTAGTTCTAGTAGGTAACAATTTTATCTTGAAAATAGTTTATAGATACGCTTATGTTACTTACTGTAATGTTAACTTACCTCTGCCATTGAATTTCTATTCAGAAATAAAGTAGGTTTTACGACTAATTTAGTTACCTACATTAATAGATTTTTGGCAGAAATTTGTTCTACACCTTTGTATTTAAAATATTTTTCTTTTATTTCCTTAGGTTGTATGCAACGTAGACTAGATTTGCATTTACGCCACAATATTGATAATAAACTTTTATAAGAGATGGTTTATACGCCCTAGAAAGAAATTAGTCACATAATAAATAGTAACACAGGCTCACATTAAAACATTTCTTATTACTTTACAATTAGGTACAATATTGTACGGCAATAATTATTATACTCTGAATAGTAAATTATAGCTACCTAATTGAAATAATTAATAATTATGCATGATTATGGTTAAAGATTTTTTATTTCTCATAAGAACAACCTTTTTGAATACCTACATTTATATTATTACATTGTTTCAAGGTATTTGGTAAGCGATTAAATAGCTGAACCTCTTCAAACAGTACCCTTTTCTTCCAATAATTAGTACATACACTCGTTAGTTCTAGTTTGTTTTTGTTCCTGGAGGGTAGGGCAGGGCTAGTACCACCGCGATACATCTCATATGCAGAAGGGAACAAAATGTTGAATAATTGAATAAAAAAATTGTACATAAATGTCTGTATTTGTTATTTTCAGAACACAACAACCAGAAGATGAAAAAAATATTATTTTTTCGGAGAGTAGCGACGTTATAGAAGACAGTGATTCTGAACAACTTGCAAAACGTTCTAAGAAATCGATAACAATTTTGAATTCACCTACCATCAGTGATGACAATACTAGTACTTCAATTATTACGTCTTCACTAAATGAAACGATGTTTAGTGACAATGCCTTACCGATAAATACTTCTGTAAACTGTGGTACAACAGATAAAAAAATTAA
The DNA here is from genome assembly GCA_945859575.2 of Herminia tarsipennalis. Classification (NCBI taxonomy): domain Eukaryota; kingdom Metazoa; phylum Arthropoda; class Insecta; order Lepidoptera; family Erebidae; genus Herminia; species Herminia tarsipennalis. Next base: position 10,447,111 of record OX243835.2, read on the forward strand.
CATAATTTCAAACATACTTATTCAAAAATCAAGTACGGATTGTCAAACAGATAAGTTCTTACGATCATCTCTTAGCTCACTCATCGAAAATAATGATTTCAATAAAAGTGTTGTCTTTTCCACGGGCAACACAGATATATCTCCAGAAATGGTTGATGTTAACCATGATGCTGTACCTCCTTCGACGTTCATCAACTGCATTACAGGACAACCAGCTACATCAGTTCCAGAAAATTTTGAGTCTGAGCATTATATACCTTTGACACACAATGATCACATAGTAAGGCCAAATAATACTATAACTGATTTAGATACTGGTCTTATTACTACGACCCCTGCACTAAACAATGCTGCAAGTCACAATCCGAGTCACATTTCTAGCACGCAAAACGTAGGTTTATCGGATTCAGTAGCAGTTATTAGTGATATTAAAATTCCTTCAATCAACAAAATTATTGGTACTGATTCAGCGTTATCCTCTAGTAATGGTTTACATAGTAAGGTGGACATTAATACGTTAAATTTTGACGCTACCAGTTCGAGTATGGCTTCGCCATCTGATGTGGTTATAGAACCTAAAATAAAACATTTAAAAGGATCAGCAAAAAAACAATTTTTAGACTTTTTATCCGATAATGAAGCTGAAGACTATTCGGCAGGGAGTTCAGATAACTGGACACAAGGAAATGAAAGTGAATCTAGTGGAAATGAACATATGAAGGTAGCAAAAATGAACAAAAGATTACGGAAGAAAAGGAAACCAGATGGGGAGTTGCATAAAAAGAAAATGACAAAAGTCAATAAAAGAAAAATAGGAAAAAAGAATAAGGAAGAGGGTAAAGAATATGAAACTAACAAAGGAAAAATTGTGCCCGATAGAAAAATAAAAAGTAATCCTTGTTTTCCCGATCACTGTAAAAGGGGATGTTATAACATCACAGAAGAAAGAAGAGCTTCCCTATTTCAGTTCTTTTGGAATTTAGATTTACAACGTCGAAAAGATTGGTTGATACGGAGTACTCGTGTTGTAGCTTGTGCAAGAAAAAGGACTGACACACCTTTAAGCCGAAGAAATATCACTTATGATTATTATTTGAACAACGGTGACGACCACCAAAAAGTATGTCAAAAGTTTGTACTCAACACGTTGGATATATCACAAAAATTTTTGTTATATACCCTCAGTAAATCTAAAGACGATGTGTCTCAAATAGATCAGCGTCAACGAAACATTCCAAATAAGTATGTCAGTGAAGGCTGAAGTTAAGCAATTTATTGAAAAATTACCAGTCGTACCGTCTCATTATAATAGAAAGAATACAAACAAAGTTTATCTTCCTCAGGAGTTAAAAAATATATCCAATCTTTACAGAATGTATTTAAAAGAATGTCAAAGCTCAAATATTGAATGTGTAACTGAATCTATGTTCAGAACTATATTTCAAAATGATTTTAATAATATATCCTTCCACATTCCCAAAAAAGACAAATGTATTGTATGTGTCAAAGCTGAGAATGACAACGATCTTAGTGAAAGTGACAAAGATTATCTTCAAGAACATTTAAAAGAAAAACAGGCTACTTATAAACGTTTCGAACACCACCAAAGGTTGCCTATTATAAAAAATGATACCATAGTCTGCACTTTTGACTTGCAAAAAGTGTTAAATACTCCTTACGGAGATAGTGTAATATTGTATTACTCGAGAAAGTACCCAGTCTTTAATTTTACTATATATGAAAGCATCACACAAGATGTATTCTGCTATTTGTGGGGAGAGTGTGATGCAAAGCGAGGAGTCAATGAAATCTCTACGTGTCTGTATTCCTATTTAAAGTCTGTAGATAATAGAGGAATAAAGAATATTTTATTTTATTGCGACTCGTGCCCAGGGCAAAATAAAAATAAAACTGTCTTATCAGTTTTCAATTACTTCTTAATGAAGTCTAAGTATCTAGAAGTAATTCAAATAAATTACTTATTGCCTGGGCACACTTATATGCCCGTAGACTCTGTTCATGCCACTATTGAACGTGAAGTTAAAAAAATCACTGTCTGGAGTCCGACACAATGGCCATCATACATTGAGGCGGCAAGAAAAAATCCTAGGCCTTATAATGTTAATGTAATGGACTATTCAGACTTTCTAAATTGGGATGACATAACAGCTGAAATGTTTACCAATGAAACATCGAAAAGCATGAAAATGCGAAACATCAGAATTGTTACTTTAAAGAAAAAGAATCCAAAAGAGATTTACATTAAGTATTCGATGCAAGATGATAATATGCCAACTGATAAAATTCATTTATTCCAAAAAACTGGTAGAAGAGGAAAAGGTAGAGGTAAGGGACAATCAAGAAACAGTAATATAGCACCTAAAGATACGAGTAATACAGCTAATGATAAAATAATGACTATGGCTCCAACTCTACTTTACAAAAACAGATTGCCAATATCGGATGCCAAATACAAAGATTTAAAACGTCTATGTGATAATGGAGTAATTCCTAAAAGGTACCACAGTGACTATATAAACTTACACCATGGAAATGTGACTGACTGTCTTACACTGACAGACGAAGATGATGAGAACGAAGAACTAGATGAATGATTAATTTTGTTTTACGATTATCATTAGTATTTTTATTTTCAAGTACAAATTTATCGTTCCATTTGTGATTATGTAATATGTATGCAACACATAAATTACTAATAATTATTGTTATATTCGCAGTTTTCTGTTTTGTTGTTAATTGTTCATTGCATAATAACTTTTCAACCTTATTATGTACCAATTTTTGATATTTTCCAAAGTTTGCTGTGTTTTATGTTTAGTTTATTAAGTATATTTACTGTATTGTAAACTGTGATTTTGGGCAAAGAGACTGAATGTTGAATTACTCGTATTTTATTTTATTGTGTTGATTAGTACCTACTAAAGATTTGAATAATTTCCTTTTTTGTTTGATGTTTTCATGACTGATAATGTTGTGCCATAATGATAATAGATCTGTTTTATTTAATAAAACAAAGTTGATTTCGTTACTGGTAGTTTCTTTTCGTATATGTCGACTATAATTCTGTAATTAGACGAATATTAATGGGATTCTGACACGCTCTATTAGTATTGAGATAGTTTTTATTAATCAGAATTCTATGGTAAATAGATTTTACAGCTAAAAAATCTGCAGCTACATGCTTTTACATCAATAAATGTCAACTTAATTTTACCAAATATGGATATAAACTTGAAGCAGTCAATTTTAACCGATTTTCACAGGGTGTATAAACCATAAATTGGTATTTTCTAAGACGTATATCCATGCTAAATTCTAAACCGAAGGAGATAGATAAGATTGAATTATTTAACCTTCTTCATCCCTAAATTCTAAGCATCTTCTTGGAATTTTTTAAGTAACTTCTAAAATAAAAAAGTTATGATTTTTTTTTCCGAAAACAAAATCGTTTTTTTGCTCTCCTGAAAAGTCGTGTTTTGGTTTATACGCCAATTGAACCCAGAGGTGTCGATATGTAGTCCACTAGTACAAAACCGAAAATATCTCAAAAACCGTACACTTCAGTTCGATGAGCCGCCAGGTACTTTCAAGTGAATAAGCGAGACACGCGCTCAGTGCAGCGCAAGCGTCGGTCGCGTGCGCACGCGTTACAGTAGGTCCTCAAAACTGCTGGACTACACAGGCAGTCCGCGCGACTGATTACGTAAGTATTTTTGAAGTATATATTTTTTTGTTTTTATTATATTTTATGTTAAAATTGACATAGTGCCTAATTTAAACACCGTTTTATTATGTTCTGTAGTTGTAAATCAATGTAATTTTATATTTTCAGCATAAAAATGGATGCTCGACAAGCTGCAAATATTGAAGCATGGTTGAATGAAAATGACGCGAGGAAGGACGCGCATGCATAATATAGTGTTTGTGCCTCCTGGTCCAAAAGGAATAGCCAGACAAAAATCGTCTATTCAAGACTGCATGTCACTTTTCATAGATGATAAAATAATCGAGCTGATAACAAATTACACCAATACAAAAATAAACAGCATCAAGCATAAATATGGAAGAGATAGAGACGCCAAAAACACAAATGACATTGAAATCACAGGTTACATTGGCATTTTACTGTTGACAGGAGTTCTGAAGGTAAGCCGATCAAGTACCTACTTCTCAAATTTTCGAACACGTAAAGCACACTGGAATTGATGCAGTATATTTGACTATATCTGAGCAAAGAATGAACTTTCTGACAAGGGTTTTACTCTTTGATAACATCGAAGACCGACTAGTCCGTGCAGCGATTGATAAACTAGCTCCAATAAGAGACATATTTCAATTGTGTCTCACTAACTTTCAAAGCTACTTTGTTCCAAGTGCCGAAATGACTTTGGATGAACAGTTGATTGCTTTTAGAGGTCGCTGTTCTTTCAGGCAATTTATACCCAGCAAGCCGTCAAAATACGGAATAAAAATATTTGCTCTCGTTGATGTCCATTATCCTTATACTTTCAATTTGGAGATATATGCAGGCCAACAACCCGAAGGTCCGTTTCGTTTGAGCAACGAAAGACATGATGTTGTCATGAGAATGGCCCAACCTGTGCTTGGCAAAAATCTGAATATTACAATGGATAACTGGTTTTCTTCCATACGAGTAGCAAAACAACTTTTTGAAAATGGCACCACCATGGTTGGTACTGTGCGAAAAGATAAACGAGAAGTCCCTCCCCAATTTCGTGTCGCAAGAGGTAATCCACTATGTTCATCAAAATTTGGGTTCCACTCACCATGTACTATGGTTTCGTATGTGCCGAAACCCAATAAAGTTGTTATCCTAATGTCAACGATGCACAATGATGCTGCAATTGACGCCGACACTGGAGATAAGCGGAAGCCGGAAATAATTACTTATTATAATAGAACAAAAAATGGCGTGGACCTGGTTGATAAAATGTGTTCTTTGTATGACGTTTCGAGAAACTCCAGAAGATGGCCTCTTACTGTGTTCTTCGATTTGCTGAATTTGAGTGCACTCAACGCTTTGTGCATTTACACAGCAAACAAAAATTATGAAAATGTTTGCCGTCGTGACTTCCTTATCGACTTGTCCCTGGCCTGGATGAAGCCATTGGCTCAAAAGAGGATTGACAAAAAAACGTTGCCAAGGACCCTTACAATGAAAATAAAAGACTTTCTAGGTATTATGATGACAGAAAGACAACCACCAACCTCAGAGGCGACGACAAACAACGTAGTGCGACGTTGTCATGATTGTGGCAGAGCGCGTAATAAAAACACTCGAAAGTCGTGCACGGCGTGCAAAAAATTCATTTGTGGGGATCATTCAAAAATTATGTGTCTATCCTGCGCAGAAAATATTATAAATGATTAGATTTTAAGTACTATTTTGATTGTGATCTCAATTAGAGCGATGCTAGTGATTTTTGTGCCAAATTTTGAAGGTTTTTTATTTTTGTTTGTTAATTATGATATAAGGGGTTCCAATTTAAGTTTTGTTATTTTATCTAGTTAAGTAAACTGTACTGATTATATTTTAAGAGTCAAAATAGGGGAAGGTGGTTTGAGACGGCATAGCGTCTGAGATGGCATAGCAGCAATATCTCCGTCATTTATACTCTAATAACGCCACTGCCAACACAAGTACTTCCTCAACCCGAACGCGTTGCACCCCGCCCCGCGCCAGTCCAGCTAAAGCATCGACGCAGTCACCACGTCACTTTGATTAAAAATCGATCGTAAAAAGTAATATAATTATCACAAAAATAACCTTAATTTAGGAGTTCCAGGGTGGCAAACAGGTAATTATCTATGCTTTCTTTCAGAATTGAGTATGACAAATATGTTGTAGTAAGTAAATTTTATGTAGTTTGTAGATTAAAATAAATAGAATATTATTTATTTATAAGGTACCTACCGGGTGAGATGGCATACGGCATATGCCATCTCACCCAATATGTATGCCGTCACACACGATGGGCGATATCTCGAACAATTTGTTGAGAAAGTTATTTTATTTGAGTAGTTTACCTACTTACTTTAAGTTTTTTAAAGATTAGAAGAGAGGAGGCCTATGCCCCTGTTGTGGGAACGTTATAAGGCTGATTATGTTAAGTATTATAGTGGGCACATGATTATTTCTCTTATGGTGTAAGACATTAACTCACGTCGATAGTGCAATTGATGGGGTTCGAACCCACAACCTCTCGTTTGTAAGTACGGTACTGCCTATATTGCTTAAAATTTTAATTACTGTTTTAGAAATGGCGCCTTACATTCGTAAAACAGCTAGACAAAGTTGGGATGAAAAAAATATGAGAGACGCAATCGCAGCTGTCCGTAGCAAGAGAATGGGTTGGCAGATGGCAGCAAAGGCCTATCACGTTCCAGCTACTACACTCCGACGTCGAGCAGAAAAGGCAGATTCATCGAAAGGTTACTTAGGTGGCCATAGAGTTACATTTAATATGGAACTTGAGCGCCAAATAATTGAACATTTACAAGAGCTAGAGGTACGTTTTTTTGGAATGACTAGGACTGATTTGAGAAAACTTGCATACCAAATAGCAGTAGCTAAAAAACTGCCACATAGATTTTCTTCGGAAAATGAAATGGCAGGTCTGGACTGGCTTAGAGGTTTTCGAAAACGGAATCCGTCCATATCACTTCGCATACCTGAAGCTACATCGGCAGCTAGAGCACGCGGCTTCAACAAAGTTCAAGTGCAGACGTTTTTCGAGACACTGACTAATGTAATGACTCTTCATAAATTTGAAGCCCACCAAATATGGAATGTCGACGAGTCTGGTTTTAGCACAGTTCCTTCACAAAATCCAAAGGTCTTTGCGACAAAGGGAAGGAAACAAGTAGGAGTATTAACGAGTGTGAAAGAGGTCACCATTATACGACTGTTTGTTGCGTTAATGCTCTTGGAAGTTTCATGCCTCCAGCATTTATTTTCCCCCGCAAAAATATGAAGGCAGATCTAATGGACCATGCTCCAATCGGTGCTGTTGGGTTTGCTCAAGAAAAAGGATGGATGAATGGTGAGATATTTCTTAAGTGGATGCAGCATTTTGTTAAACATGCCAAGCCGTCGATAGAATCCAAGGCTCTGTTACTTCTAGATGGCCATGCAAGTCACAAAAACTTGGATGTTTTAATTTACGCTAAAGATAACGGCATCATACTTTTTTGTTTCCCACCTCATTGCACGCATAAAATGCAACCATTAGACGTGAGTTTCTTTGGTCCTCTGAACACATACTACAACCAAGAACTGCATATTTGGTTGAGGAACCATCCAGGAAGGACTGTTACTCATTTCCAGGTGGCTGAGCTATTCAAGCAAGCTTATCTTCGTGCCACAACCGTTAACAATGGTCAGAAAGGGTTTGCAGCAACTGGTATTTTCCCGCTAAATGAAAATGTTTTCCCTGAGTGGATGTTTGCGCCTGCGGATGTCACTGACAATGCAAGAGACTGCCTAACGCCTATTTTGCCAAATAATTGTAGAGAACAGGACTTACAAACTGACATTTTCTGTGATACACAACCTTTAGACAAGCAGAGTTCCGAACTGGACGACCTAATCATAGCAGGGCCTTCAGTACCTTTGAGCTCTCAATCAAATGAACAGCCAGAGGCAGGTCTTCCGAATCTTACGAGCCAGTCCAACGCTCAACTGAGTCCTACAATTGCAGATATTTCTCCGCTACCCAAATCTTCCCATGTGAGACGATTAGCTACACGCAAGAAAGGCAAATTCGGAATGCTAAATGCGTCTCCCGATATAGCACAGCTTAAAAGTATAGTAGCTGAAAAAAAAGCAGACTTAAGGAAATCGGCCCGTCAAATTAAAAAAAGAATCATGATTCCAGTTTCGACAGCTTCCAGTGATGAAGAAGAACCAGTTGCCTCAGAGGATGAAGATCCATCCTGCATTTATTGCTTGGAGCCTTTTAGTCATTCCCGTTTTAGGGAGTGGTGGCTCCAATGTCAAGTGTGTCGTCAATGGTGCCATGCTGAGTGCATTGGATTGCCAAAAACGACCAAACATGCAATCTGTGACGTTTGCAAATAAAAGAATTTATTGCATATGGGTATATGCCATCTTACCCACTGGGGTTGGGTGAGATGGATTTATAAGACTTTTTTTTTATTGACGTTTATTTTAAAAAAGAATTGTTTTATTTTGTTTTGTTGATTGTTTTTGTAGAGATAATAAACAATTATTTGAAACAGGTTTGTTATTTCAGTCAATTTGGCCACGAATTTCATAAAAATGTAACTTTTCAAAATCTATGCCATCTCAGACCACCTTCCCCTATATAAGTAATGATTAATTGTTTTTTTATTTAATTTAAAAAATGGAACACATATGTGGTCCACGCGACTGGTGCTGTCACATTTAGGTACGCGACTGGTGTAGGGTTAAATATGCTCCCAATTTAATGGCTCTAAAATGGCACGACAAAAAAGATGTGTAGGTACATGATCAGTACCATGCATAAAGATCAAATGGGACCTACTGAAAAAATTGATCGGTCTACGGGATTACCAAAAATGAAACCCGAATGTATTATAGACTACAACGAACACATGGGAATCATTGACTTGAATGACATGATGTTAAGTTCTTTACACAGTATTCGAAAAGTGACGAAATGGTACAAAAAGTTATATTTTCACATAATCGACCTCCATTTACTAAACGCTTACAACTACTACAAAGTCTTACAAGATAACAAAACACTACGTTTTGCTAAGTATCAACTGGCAGTTATAACACAAATTGTCCAAAAGTATGCAGGAGACAAGACCTTACCGACAACTTCACGAAATATAGATCAACCAATGCGATTACTAGGAAGCGCGGCACGCCACATGCCAGCGTATTTACCGGATACAAAAAAATTACGGTGTAAATTATGTAGTAATTCAAAACGCAAAAGGCGAGAGACGAGATTTTGGTGCGAAATTTGTAAAGTGCCTCTTTGTGTTACATGTTTCCGTGAGTATCATGAAAAAAAAATACTGCACTAGCGCAAACATATTGTCTTCATTCTAAATAATAAATACCGACTATTATTAATAAATTGATCATCACATCACTGTCTATGTTACGTTTTAATCACAAAATGTCCCCTCTCCTACGCCATTGACGCTTTAAAGCGTCGAATAGTTACGGGAAAATAAGGTAACGAGTAATGTTTTTATTGTGGCAAAATCAATATTTATAGAGACATATATACTGAATAATAATGTAGTAATGTTTATTATTTGATTATAACTAAATCTTCAGTGGTATGAGTATTATTTTATTTGTGAACCACGCACAAGCAAAATGTATCGATGCTTTATCGATTTACTTTTTTCCGTCACTATTTTCCCCTATTCCCAGTAGTATTACCCAGTAGTCTTACCAGTAGTACTACTGGGAGTTTTCATCCCAATAGACTTACTAGTAAGATTACACGGATTTTTGTTCCCAGTAGACTTACCAGTAAAACAAAACAATATTATAATGTAGACCTAATAATGTTCCCTTATAAATAGGTATTTATCCTCTTTAGTGCATTTGACTATGACATATTATAAAACATTTTCCTTGACATATTGTCACTTAATATCCATCAAAAGGCTCAAATAATTTTGAAATTAATTCTGATATCATTATATTATACTCTAAAATGTGTGATATAAATATAATAAAAAGGAGACGAGGTGAAGTATTACTGTTTAATGGTTACCAGTATTATAAATTAAAGAATTACAAAGATGGAGGAATTATATGGCGTGGCGATGTGCTCAATATCGTAAAAGCAAATGCGTGGGATCGGTTACTATCAATAATAGTATTGTATCCAAAGCTGTATCACATTTACCAACATGCTCCCCTGATTATGCTCAAAACGAGATAGACATGAAGTTAGATGACTGTAAAAAACAAGTAAGTGAATCAGATACCGTGTCTGTACCCAAGATCTATAGAAAAGCCGTGGGTTCACTCGAAAATCGTGGTATCGACATAATAAAGAAGTTACCTCAGTTCTCCAGTATAAAATCAACACTTTACCGGCAAAGAAATCAAACACTTAATGTAGACAAATTATATTATAAAAATTTTACCGATATTGAAGTTCCGTCTAAATTTCATTCATTTCTTTTGGCGGACTTCTATCGTGATGATAGTGCTAGAATTTTAGTATTTGCCTCCACGGCGGCAAGAAATGTTATGACGGAATGTGACGACTATTTCAGTGATGGCACATTTGGTGCCATTCCAGAACCATTCCTGCAACTCTATACAATTCATTGCGATCTGGGGAGTTCTCAAGATATTACAAATATAATACCCGTTGTCTATGCTTTCCTTCCGGATAAAACTAAGAACACATACATTACATTACTACAATTCATAAAAAGCCAAATACCTAACTGGAACCCCAAACGATTTAAAACTGACTACGAAGATGCCATGATACAGGCTATTAGATATGTTTTTCCACAAATATTACCGAGCGGATGCTATTATCACTATTGTGAGAGTCTGAAAAGAAAAACCAAATCTCTTAAATTGAAGGCGTACAGAATAGTGTCACTTTGTAAACTTTTGCCGTTATTACCCAGAGAAAATATTTTGGATGGTTGGAGTTACGTAATAGATGAAATGGAAAGCATCACTGACCAAGAAAAAATTGAAGAATTTAAAAGATATATGAACAGAAATTGGTTGTCCAAAAATATTATTGAAAGAATGTGCGTATTCGGCCAACGACATCGTACCACCAATTATTTGGAATCGTGGCATTTTGTGTTGAATGGTGATGTTGGTAAGAAAGCCTGCAATTTACACCAATTATTGAACATTTTAGTTTCTGATGCATCGTATCAAAAAGTGCGTAGCCTCCAAGTCAAAACTAAAATTAATTTAAAAAAAAGAGACAACATTTACATTGAACGCGACCGGCTTATTCAGAATGCACAAATGCAATTAATCAATGGCGATATAAGCGTTGGTCATTTTTTGGAGAAGCTTCGTTGGTGAAAATATTAATTTTGTGATTTGTCAAGACTAATTATTTACTAGTATGACTAAGTGGATAAACCCGTAATTTAAGGATGCTTTGGTTCCTAATAATAACAATAAGTACAATTTCTATTCTTGGTTTTTCTGTTTTCTTAATTTTTTAGTTGCTACTGTTTAGTTTGGTTGCTACTGTCTATAAATTCCGAGGTCTATGTGTTATTATTACTTTTTACAGTAGTACTACTGGGAAAACCTGGCCAAATATGACACCTACGAAGTCTTACTATCAGTAAGTCTATTGGGATGAAAACTCCCAGTAGTACTACTGGTAAGACTACTGGGTAATACTACTGGGAATAGGGGACTATTTTTTTGTAGGTATAATTTAGGGAATTTATTGCTTGGCGTAGGGAACATAGTTTTGCGTAATTAGCCTGGCGGTCAAAGGGTTAACTAAAATTTTAAAAAATAAACATGTCAGCCTTACTATTGCAACAAGATTATCTTGCTGCAAAATAGTATCTACAAAGATCTTATGTAGAGGCTGACAAAATAAAAGAAAAGGAATATTTACAAATCTAAAGAAACAACCCTACTATTTTGTATTAAAGTTTATTTTTTTTACATTATATTAACCTACAAGTCCATTATTCTATGCCTATTTTTCATATAACAGCTATTTGAGAACTTAATACTGAGTAAGGTCAGGAAATTAAAATATTCATGATTCATCTTCATATTTTATGTCAACTACTCTGATCTCGTTCACCTAGCGTCTATATGAGGGATTCTTACAGAATTATCCTAAATTGTACTTAAGTCGTAAAAAAACGTAACTAATTCTCATTTTTACATTTCTATATCCTTAAAAGTATGTCACGAAAAGTACCTAAGTACTACAATAAATAGAAGACCATCTTACAATTCAGTACACATATTTAAAGTATTCTAATCATAATCTTCTAAAAGATAAAGAGTCAAGAGCTCCAGCTACATATAATGGTTTCCTGACGCCTTCTCCTAGGTGGTCTCGCGGGTGGACCATGTAGTGTGTAACTAGTGCTCCGGAGCGTACTGCCTACACTAGCCATGGTTAACACTGCTTTACTAGTGTACTTAGCACGAAACCTAGAGATTGAAAAAACCTTTAATGAGTCATATACAGAAAATAAATACTAACAATTTATAGGCTACCTTCATAGCATTAATCACTGGAACTAACAGTAGAATAATTACTAAACATCTGTAACTATCATTTCCTATCCTATAATTAATGCTATGTAGTGCTTGTAATATACCTAATCAAGAGTGAAGTCAATAACTAATCCACACAACTTCCTAATGGTGGCAGTGGGAATGTTACTAAGTTCATGAATCTTGTGTGAAGTGGATGAGTGATGGTTGTATACTTACGTTTAGAATCTTCCTCCTCGGCCTCCCTGACCCCCTCCGTAGTTGTTGGTGCCGTAACCACCGCCGCCGCCACCGCCGCCTCCCTGGTTCATGTTGTAGGGTTGGGCGCGGTTGTTACCATATTGCTGGTTTCTTGTAGGGCCCCCGCTGTAACTCTGTTGGTTGTAGTTACCAAAGTCTTGGTTACCCCAGCCCCCGCGGCCGTTGCCGCCGCCGCCATTGCCGCCTCCATAGCCACCACCCTGGCTGCCACCCCAACCACCCTGGTTGTTATCCCAAGGATTTGAGTTATTCCAACCACCCTGATTGTTGCCATATCCTCCTGAAAATCCAACAATGTTTGATAAACTTACTTGGTATATAATGATGCTAGAGTTATCCATTTGATTGTATGTTATTAAATGCTTGTCAGTTATTATAAACTGTCTTTGTTGAACTTATCCCAACACTTCATCTAGGCATAAAACTTTTACAAATTCTCAAAACTATGCATTGGTAGATACATACCTCCATTGCCACCCCAGCTGTCGTTTCTGCCCTGGCCTTGCCTGCCACCCCCTCCTCTTTGTTCACCCCCATCCTTGGGTAGAGCTTTCTTGACATCTAACTGTTTACCATTGATCTTGTGTGGTCCATTCACTGTTAACAAAAGATTTTGATTAATATGAATACTTTGAATTTATATAAAACTATGGTATAGTAAGTTTAAAATTTGTATATTGACTTGCGTACCAGATCTGCCATAATTGATAGTCAGGTATAGCTAAAATCAATAATTTAATATCCACAATCAGAGAAGCCAGATCATGACACTAAAGTTCAGCTCTGGGGCAAAATTGTGGAAAGTGAAAGTCAAATAACAATGAATACTTACAGCAAACTTTGTCAACTGGGTCATAGTCATCGAATTCAACGAAACCGAAGCCACGTTTTTTCCCAGTGCTCTTGTCTGTGACGATACTGACATTCTGTACAGTGCCATAGCTAGCAAAGTATTCTCTGAGCTGTTCCTCATCATGATCATCCTTGATGCCACCAATAAACAGTTTCTTAACTGTAGCGCCAGCTTCAGGGTTCTTAATATCTTGCCTCGCTACAGCACGCTTTGTCTCCACAACGCTGTTAAAAGAAACATCTAGAATATAGTCACGCTAATCACACGTAAATAACACGTCATATTTCCGCGAAGTAAAATACTTGTTGACCCCACAGAAAATGCCATGTGTAAAATGTACACGCGACATTCACCAAGTAGTGTCGTTCAGTTTCTGCAGCATAAAACGATATGAAAGCGAAAATCAAGCTTTCATATAGCTGGACTGCAGTAAGTCTCGAAATAAAATATGATCAACTTACCGGCCATCGATGCGGTGGGGCCTGTTGTTTTGCGCATCATCAACCATATGCGCCTTCGAATACGTGATGAAGCCGAAGCCACGCGATCTTTTCGTCTTGGGATCTTTCATAACAACGACATCCACAATTTCCCCCCATTTTTCAAAATGTGACTTCAAAGATTCATCAGTGGTTCTATAATTCAAACCACCGATGAAGATTTTACGGTGAACCTCGGGCTCATCCTGAAAGTAGGGCGCGGCGTTAACAAAATGGCGGACAGCGTGTTAATAACCACGGCATCATTGGCATCACAATAAAAAAATCGTTAAGTCATTTTATAGAAGAGAGTTACAGACAAAATTTAATAACAAAACAGAAATCATTTTGATGATTGACAAATAAAACATCACTCAATCATCATGACAAAATACAACATCAGAATATGACAGTGACAAAATTATTGTGTTAATACTATTACTTACAAAGCCATCATCTCCGTTTTGCTGGGGTCTCATTTTAACAAATTGATTTCCAAATAAACTAAGCACAAAACGATTCTAAATACAACTTTTTGGAAGCGAAATCCAGAAATGCCACAAAAGCACAACCGCTCTCGACCGACGCCACGCCAAAAAGAAGGAAGGGAACAGGGAAAGGAAAGGACGGAAAGGAATGGAAACGAAGTAATGATTGTGTGAAGGTGAACGATCGAAAAATATATAGAACTTTGCGGTTTGGAACACAGTCTTTTAGGATAACTCCTTTTTGGACTTTAAAACAAATATTAATTTTATTAATACAAAAGAAAACGTTTATCAGGTCCTTTACTTTATTTGAATTTAACCTAAAATCTTAATAACACAAAGTCACTCTAGTGCAAAGTCCCTCGCCTCGTCTGTGTGTTGGCGATAATCTCAATAATAACTACCGAATGAATTTTCATGCATTTCACTTTCATTCAGATAATTTCTTCTGAATGGTTTTTTAAATCTTTGGGGGGGGGGGGGTCGAGCTGAATCTCACCAAATCTCACGTGGGGTTGGATGTTGGTCAAATTTCACGTAATTCTTATTTTTGGGAATTTGACATTGCGATTTTGACATCCACACTTCACCAGTGTTGAGTCAAATGTGAAACCTACGTGAGATTACGGAGAGGGTCAAGTCAAATCTCACCATAGGGAAAGGGGGGGGGGGGGATAGGGTTATGGATGCCCCTTATCGCGATAAAATCTATCCTATGTCGCGATATATCACCAGAAGGAGGGAGGGGTCCAAAATTCGCTAAAATCACCTTACCTCTTATAGTCGTTATCTTAACATAGTCCTAGTAATGTGAAAGTAACTCCGTCTGTCTGTGACTGTCTGTTTGTTACCTTTTCACACTTAAACCACTGATCCGATTTAGATGAAATTTGGTATGGAGGTAGTTTAAAACCCAGGGAAGGACAAGGTATCGTTTTTATCGCGATATGAATAAATAATTTTTACCTTTCAAGATTAGTAGGGAATTTAAAAAATGAGAGCTCCAGTCTTGAAAAAGCTGAGTTCAAACAGTCGTATGCTACGCAAGACGATTGTGGCATTTTAAAGAAGATCGCATACTGTCTTAGCCCCGGAGAGATACACGCAAACAGGAAGAGGCAGCCGCTTCTGAGAGCACCGCGAAAACCGCTTAGGAGTCTCGTAGATGCGCACGTCTGTTCGAGTGTGCTGTTTCGAACATTTGTACGTAGTTTCTGTACTGTGTACTTTTATACTGTGGCGTTAGTGGGTAACACTGTTAACATGTACCCATTTCCACTGTTGGATGTCTTCTAGGTTACTTTTTTAGATTTAACTGTGGAATAATCTTCCAATACCATACATACATGTTATAGATAAATTACACACAGACACAGAATAAACCATCGTGCTCATCATAAACAATGCTAAGCTACATTATCCCTGCGTACCTACCTAAGTAATTCGGTGTGCACCGTGAGGCACGTAAAGACTTCTAGAAATACGCAGCGCCTCTAGCCGTCGCGCGCGCAATCCGTATGATCGAAAACTATACGTTTGAGGAAGCGAGGAACGCGGAATGACTCATTAGAGTTGCCGAGTAGTATGTAACAACAATAAACATAAAGCATCACATAACGGGGGTATTTTAATTTAGAAAAAATAACGCCTGATTAAAAAACAATAGCAATCTACATAACATTCTCTAACTTGGTTCGGTTACGGTTGGAGAACCTAGTTCTTTTTGCTATTGATATGGTGCTATAAAAATGCTTGTAAAAATTGAAGGTCTTCATAAAAGCACCTATGCTATCCAATACACGTCTTAAAATAAATTTCGTGTATGAATGTTAGGTAACTCTTTAATGTAATTGTATTGTAATGTTAAATAATAAATATTGAGTTATTTATTTTATTATATCGATACCCATCGATAAAACCAACATCCGACCGGACTACATCACTAATTGAGTAGCGAAGAACTTTCGAGAACGAAATAGTGAATACAATCAATCCAAATTAAACTTTATTTTAATGCCATAAGGTTGATTTTAACTGAGCGTTTTTTTATTATTAGTAAAATTAAATAAACAATTACCAAAATTAATTTTATTAGAAAACAAATAAAATCTACTTATCGATAGTACGAAACACCTCCATTTTTAAGATTTTTTTCTCTTACATACATACATACTATCATTTTGCGCTCCAAAATGGAGCAATACGGCATAGATAAAGGGGAGTCTAAACGGTAGCCCGTTTAAGGAAAAACAAATTTGTTGCGAGACTACCAACTCGCAACGCGATGTTAGAACACGACCGGGACCAAAAACCAAAGTAGGTAGCAACGCTTATTTGTGGCAAGCGTGCCACACCTACTTCGCACTTCCACAGTTTTTTCTGTTCCGTGATTATAATAAACTAAATTTCATCATCTAAAATTTGCCTTTTGCATTTTGTTTAAAACATAAAAATATCGATGCCGCCGCCCCACCCGCGCCGCTCGTTTCTATAAACTTATAAAGTCGTTTTATGCAATTTGACTGCGACAGATAGATTTAACTTAAAATTTTGTTTTCCAACCGACCCAAATTCCCTTGTTTCAATTTCATTTTCTTGTGATTTTGTTTTTTATTTTATTCAGCCAGTCATTCAATTCGGTTCTAGGCATAGGGTTGGGCGATTATTATTTTTAACTTTGTATCGATTTTTGCTTTCATTAGAAAATCAAAAATCGATACAACGCCATTATGGATTTCGAAGGAAGGAAGGGCGGAAGATGGGTTTTTTAAATTTATTTTTTTAATTATGCTGTTTTTTACCATTTTTTATTTCAAATTACATTTAAATATTGAAGTTATTTAGATATTTTATAACAGCTTTAAAAATCCTTTATTTTTATACCTCACTCTTTTTTTTTAAACATAAGAACCTAAATATATTGGTACCATTTTTTTTTAATTTGAATATACCCAGTGTCACTCTCGCTACTAGGACGAATCTAACGACACCTCTTAAACTGAAATCCATCAAGCCGTTTAGGCTCTAGGGCGTGCCAAAGAAATATAAACAGATACACTCGAAATACATAACCTCACTTCTACCAAAATTTTATGGGAGGGCCACGTGCTCAAAGGCCCAAACGGTCAATGGACTAATGCGAGTCGTAATACCGTGGTACCTGGCTAGTGTATGTCGCTGGCACGAAGCACGGGGAGGGGGTGTGCAATTGCTAATGCGTGTTCGGGGCCCCTGTAGCCTGGGGGCCCCGATTAATTGATATTGCTGCTATGGCGGTAGCTATGCCCCTGAAACGATGCTTTACTACTTATTCAAAGCACTGTGCTATTCATTGAATTGATTTTATGCATCGATATTCAATTCTAATGAAACGTATTACCACATCCCTATGCCTATTGTCAAGTAACATTGCTCTGCATTGCATTTTGTATTTTGCGGTATCATAATTATTTCTGAAGTTACTTCAAGTTTGCGTACAAATACTAAAGAAATACTTTAGATAGTACATAATTATACAATTTTAAATACAAAAGTTGCTTAAAAATCTGTAATTGTGGCGGAAGAAGACATGAAACCCAGCGGTGGTGGTGACGACTACGTAAGTAAATTACTTACCTACTGATTTTCTTTTTTTTCAATCATTAGATTACCTTTACATCAAATGTTACACGTCCTCACGTTATAAATGTAGAATTGAATATTTCGTAAATAGTATACTTTCATTTTTTTCGTTGTGGATTTGACCAGATTTGACGTTAGTCTGAGTCGCCGTGGCAAAACGTAAAATTTCTTTCGCAATGCCAGTTCCCAACGTCATTATCATACCTTTACCTTTGCAAGTAAAATTTATATCTACTGTTGAGCTATTTGCCAGTAAAATACCTACTAGTAAAAAATAATGTTAAGAAATGTGGTTTATCTTTTACTTCAGAATACTGATAAGCTGGGGTCAACGACTTTATATTTACTTGTAAAAATATCGTCACTAGGCCTAAAAAACATGTATAAACCAACAAATGTACTTAAAAGATTTTTTTAACCTGAAATCAGTCCAAAATACATAGTACATACACAAGGTACGCCTACTAAGTTGACCATAATCCCTATCTTCTTATTTTTTCAATAAAGCTTAACTAATATAAGCTGGGTTGGCTGAGTTCAACCATAAAAACACCAAGCAGAGCTCTGCTTAATGTTTTTATGGTTGAAGATCCTAATATTTATCAATAAGCAAACCTTAATATTTAGTAAAATTAATCAACAATCATGATAATTTTGGTTTCCTTAAAAATAAGTAAACCAAAATGATCTATACTAGAAAATTTAAACAAAATTGGTAATTTCAATACATCTACGACTAGTTAATACTGCGGCGTTACCCGCATTTCAGATTATGCCTTATTGCCTGCGTTAGATTTGTTGACACATAAACTCAATCTTTGTAAGATGTTGTCAAAATATGAGCTATTGATTTGAGTAACTTTTGAGGTTTTGAAGCATAATTTTTTTTAATAATAATAATAATATCTTAGGGTCCAATTAATCATTTTACCTAATTATTATTTGAAACTAGGATCCTAATAATAACTATGAACCTAAGATCAACTACCTATCTATTTATTTAATACCTTTAAACAAGCAATTCTTGTATATATGTATATATATAAAACTAGCTGACCCGCACAACTTTGTATGCATCATTTTTCCCCAATTTTGATAAATGAGCTATCTAATACTAATAATCAAATCAAATCACAAATAATCTTTCAATTCAAACCAGTAGTTCCCGAGATTATTGCGTTTAACCAAACAAACAAACTCTTCAGGTATCTAATATTAGTATAGATATTGAAGGAATTCGTGACTCGTGACTTTAACTAATCTGAGTGTTTTCATATACAAAAGTTTTTTTTTGTTATTGAACATCACCAAAGGAGGTTATGAACTTATATTTGACAACCAATAAATATGTCAACCCCTTTTTATTACTGACACTATTCTATATTTTTAAAATGTAAAATTTGCTATTGTCCAAATATTGTGGATTTATCTTGTTGATTCAAAACCTTTATTTATATATGTTCCTTAATAAACATTAAATGTTTGACAGGTACGAAAACCCATGAACATTTTGTATGGGAATATATTTTCTTTTATTTTATTTTTTTGTCAATTTTCCAATGTTTTTATTACCTATTATCCTATTCCGGACGAAGACAAATTGAAAACACAAAAAACATAAAAATTGGTCTAGCCGTTCTTGAGTTATAAGTGGTGTAACTAACACGACTTTGTTTTATATATATAGATAGATTTAGTATGCGGGTGGTTTTGGGGGCGATAAATCGATCTAGCTAGGTTTCAATCTTAAAGAACAAAAATACCGATCAAAGCTCGGTCATCCAGGTACTTATGAATGAACAACTAGTGAAAATGATTATTTTGTTATATTTACAATGCGACTTTGTTATTGTTCATAATGATTAGTATAATCTAAAATTTTTCATATTTATTAAAAATTATTCATATTTATTGTAATTTTTTTTTTCCGTTTATCTGCAATCAGTCTCTGGACTGTAATGACACCCCTCATTAATATAGCACATTGGCTCTTTTTAGTCTGGTAACCGGATTTGGCACCAAGAGCAAAAGGGATGGCTTTCTAAGCGTCTTATATATTTTTGTTTAAATACTTCCGCTTCTTCAACAACGGTTTTCATGTTCAGGTAGTCGTGGATTTCTGAGTTACGGGAGAACCCGGGTGCCGAGCTTATTGTTCTTAATATATTGTTTTGTGCTGTTTGGAGATAGAGAATGTTTGATTTGCTGGCCGATGACCATAATTGAATACCATAGGTCCAGATAGGTTTAATAACTGAGTTGTAGACTTGTAAGTTTGTTGCTTAAGGACAGGTAGATTGTCTACCAAGCTGCCACAGGAGGTTTTTGGACCGATAATTCATTGCGTCTCTTTTGTGTTTTATATGTTCTTTCGCCATATCGTTTCGATCAGTGTTGGCCGCGAGAAACGCAGCGTCATCGGCAAATGTTGCAATATTTGGCATTTGGGGTAGGTCACAAGTGAATATGTTATACAATACGGGCCCCACGACAGAGCCTTGTGGTACTCCAGCGCGGCAACTTTGAAGAGATGATCTTGCGTTGCGCAGCTTGACTTGAAACAGTCTGTTGCTTCATATGACTCCAGTGAGAGGTAGTAGGAGTGCAGAAGTGTCATTTTAATTTTATATAACAGGCCCTTGTGCCACACCTTGTCAAAAGCTTGTCTGCCGACCAATACTCTCTCTTTTTTTTCTGATCATGTTTTACACTTATACTCTTTTGCTAACTTTAAATAATATTAAAAAAAAAAAGGAGCTGAATTGGTTCAAGAGTTCTCGAGTTCACTTAGCAAAACATTTTATTTATAAGGCATATATTATATTATTTTATGTTGTTCTAGTCTATGTTGTTATTTGGTCAAAGTCTTAATGTTTGATGTATTTATTACAGGAAGAACCGGAGCACCTTCGGAAACTATTTATTGGCGGACTGGATTACAGGACTAATGACGTATCGTTAAAGGAGTTTTATGAGCAATGGGGCGAAATTGTAGATGTAGTTGTAATGAAGGACCCTCAGACGAAGAGGTCACGGGGTTTTGGGTTCATCACATACTCAAGGGCACATATGGTAGATGATGCCCAGAAAAACAGGCCACACAAAATAGATGGAAGGTAATTTAATTATTGGGTATTTGACTAATACTATCATAAATTATTTTACATTAATCAGTTATTCAAATTATTCTATGTCATTACGAATTACTTCAACTGCAGATTTTATAACTTTTAGTGTAGCTTCATTCGTGGCCCCTCCCGCATGTATATCGGCTATCGCGATAAAAACACTGTCCTTTCCCGCGATTCAAACTATCTCCATACCAAATTTCATGTAATTTGGTTCAGCATGAAAACGTAAGGGAGGCTCCACACATAATCTGGTTGGCACATTCGGATCGGCAGTACTTACCAAACCGAACAATGCCGGCTCGAAGCAACTACTACACATGTTTGGCTTCATTAACAAGTGCAGATCGGGTAGTCCAAAAAGCTTCGGGTAGTTTGGCAAAGCCGAGCGGCTTGTTTCTCGAACGTTTGTCCACATATACGGCCTGTGCCGAATGATGCCGCTGCCGGTCCGAACATGTGTGTAGCAACTCTGACAGACAGGGTTACCTTCACATTTATAATGTTTGTTTGATTTTCTTGACTGATCTGTGTACAATATTTTCAGGGTTGTAGAGCCAAAACGGGCAGTGCCTAGGGAAGAAATAAAGAGGCCTGATGCTGCAGCTACTGTTAAAAAGCTGTTTGTTGGGGGCCTGAAGCAGGAAATTGAAGAGGAAGATTTGAAAGAATACTTCAGTTCATATGGCACTATCATATCAGTTAGTTTGGTGACTGAGAAAGATACAGGGAAGAAGAGAGGCTTTGGATTCGTCGAGTTTGATGATTATGATCCAGTTGACAGGATATGTTGTAAGTTTTTACTTTATCACTTTAAATTTTATATTTCACTAGCTGTCCCACGCAACTTCGTCTGCGTAAATTTTCCCCGTTTTTGCAACATTTCTCATTGCTGCTCCGCTCCTATTGGTCGTAGCTTGATGTTATATAGCTTATAGCGTTTCTCGATAAATAGGCTATCTAACAGTGAAATATTTTTTTAATTCGGATCAGTAGTTCCTGAGATTACCGCGTTCAAACA
Source organism: Herminia tarsipennalis (assembly GCA_945859575.2). NCBI lineage: Eukaryota > Metazoa > Arthropoda > Insecta > Lepidoptera > Erebidae > Herminia > Herminia tarsipennalis. The sequence goes on from OX243835.2 coordinate 10,469,227, forward strand.
AATAAAAAAACCCTACAGCTTTATTATATTAGTATAGACAGGTACTTAGATAATGGTAAAAAGTTTTCTGTTACTAGCAAAAAAAGCAAAATAAATAAATGTAAAATAATGTTTAGAGTCATACATATAGTAGTATTTTTTAATGTTTTAATCCTGAACACGATATGGCTCATCAAGTGCAGTGCAGTGACACTAACCACTTGTTGTAATAAACAGTGCAACTGAACCACAAGGTGAAAGGTCATCGGCTAGATGTTAAGAAAGCGTTATCGAAGTCTGAAATGGCGGGCGGCGGCGGCGGCGGAGGAGGAGGTGGCGGCGCTAGCGGCGGTGGGGGCGGCGGGCGGCGCGGGGGCGGCCGCGGCGGTGGTGGCGGCGGCGGAGGTGGCGGCTGGGGGAACAGGCAGAGCCAGGACTGGGGCGGTTCAGGTTTGTATTAACTCTAATCTTCTCTTCCTCCTCTTTTGGAGAAGGGGCGAGGGAAGGGGATTATTAGAGGCGGGGTAAAAAATTGATGGCTCCCATCATCACATTTTTACCCCGCCTCGAATAATCCTAGATCCGGCATTGGACCTTACTTTACTCGGGGCTTTACCTGCACAAATGTCGGTTATTTCTATATAAAGTATCCCATAGTCTACCCAGGATATCATTTATGTATAATCTGTACTGTTATACCATCTGGGGAAGGGGATTATTAGAGGCGGGGTAAAAATTTGATGATAGGATGGCTCCCATCATCACATTTTTGCCTCGCCTCGAATAATCCTAGATCCGGCATTAGATCTAACTTTACTTTACCTGCACAAATGTCGGTTATTGCTCTATAAAGTGTCCCATAGTCTCCCCAGGATATCATTTATGTATAATCTGTACTGTTATACCATCTAGTTATGATATTTTCTTCCTCTCTTGTTTGTTTTTGCCGATTTATTAACTCAAACGTCTATTTTTCATAAAACCAAATTTAGGTTTTGAAAATGAAATTAAGTTACTCAGCAGTTTCAAGTGTAAGGCTGGTTTTGCTCTGACGCTGATCATCGGCGCTGACGCACACTATGTATGAGGAGCCGACGCACGTCGGCGCGTCACTCAGAAACGTTAAATTTAATTACATACAGCGTCAGTCAGTCAGCGCCGACGATCAGTGAGAGGAAAACCAGCCTTACACTTGAATGAAACTGCCGAGTAACTTAATTTTATTTTCAAAACCTAAGAAGTTGCCAACAAACTTTGTGTAACAGTTTTAAAATCATCAAGTTATACTTATTATGGTAATGATATTATTATTAGGGCTATTACAGATATGACATTTCGGATCTGGATACGAATACTGATATAGGAATAATTTTCGGTTGATTTTGGTTTCGGATATAAATTATTTCGGATCATCCTTTAGTTTCGGATAGTTTCGGTTATCCGTAACCGAAATTATCCGAAACTTACGGATAATCCGAAATAATTTACCTATTAGATTTTTGAAGAATCTTAAGTAAAATACAAATAAGTAAGTAATCATTTGGTTTTATTTCTAGGTTATCATTTCCTATTCAAACTTCTTTACTTCGTAAAATCAATTCAATGATTATTTGAAAACATCAAATTAGTACATAATAAAATTAAAATAAATTACGATTTGTAGTTTGAAAAAAAAACAAAATGAAGTTAGGCGGCTGTTCTAAGTGTAAACCTCATGAGAAGCTGCTAAGAAACTCATGGGCCACTCTTTTAAAATCATATCATATTACAATCAGTTATTTATTTAAATAATTATTATATCTATCTACTTCAAAAAGAATGTAACCAAATTATTATATTAATGAAAAACTATGCTATTACATAGTTTTTTTTAATAAATTCTTCAATATCTCTTTATTAGTCTTATTGATAGTATTTGACCGGTATTTGATGAGGAGTATTTTATACTCCGCCCATATCCGCAATTATCCGAAATTTATATATCGGATTCGGTTACGAATAGTTTTTATTTCAGATAATCAGATAGTTTCGGTTGTTTTGGTTACGGAGCTCCATAATATCCCTGATTATTAGTTAGTATGTTTTGTACTAATGTTTAGTACATGTTTATACTATTCCTCATTAGATGGTGGTGGCTACAACTCAGGATATGGACAAGGTGGATGGGGTAATCAGAACCCATGGGACACTAGCAATACTGCAGGAAGCTGGGGTAATCAGGGTTATGGGGACCAGGGAGGATGGAACCAGTCTTCGAATAACTTCGGAACTGGATATCAGCAGGGTTACGCCGGAGGGCCTATGAGGCCCAACTATAATACGACTCGAACTCAACCATACAATAATTCAGGTGATATAGCACTTTGTTTCTTCAAGATATATTTTTTTACTTGTAGTTGAAAAAAAAAACAAAATGTAAAGTAATATAATTTATTTACAAAGTACATTGCATGTCCTTCCTAGAAACATTTTCTATTTTGTTTTAAACAGGAAAAGTGGAATAACCATATCCCTAAATGAGACTAGCCGTTCCCCGTAACTACGCCTGCGGGTATGTTGGTTATCACGATAAAATGTAGCCTATATTCCTCCCCAAGATTTAACCTCCATAGGTGTATCCAGGATTATTACAAGGGGGGGCGGGGGTTGGCTCTGTCCAAGGGATGGGGGGCTTGACTTGCCCTGTTCTAAAACAGTTTTCTGTTTCAGGACAGGGGGTTTAGCCCCCAAATCCCTCCTCCCTCTGGGTACTCCTATGGTTACCTCTATACCCAAATTCATCAAAATCGACCCAGTAGTTTCAGAGATTACACAAAAAGAAACTCATCTCTTTAGAATATTAGTATAGAAGTATTCATATAGTTAAAAAAACCCTATTTGTAACTTTAGATATGGAAGGAGTCTACTTTATCTTTGACATTTTGTTATTTCAGGTGGTGGGGGTTACGGAGGTGGTAACGGCGCCGGCAACAATGGAGGTGGTTACAATATGGGTAACACTGCCCAGGCCGCCAACCAACGTCGGTTTTAATCCGCACATCATCCTCTTGTAAGTATTCATTTATTTTGCTAATAATTATGATATTAGGTGCTGCCACACTGAAGTTATTTTACTTTATCTCTTTCATGGCTCTCTTCCTCTTTATATACTGGAGATTGATTAATGATTTGCGCATTATTATAGGTCCAACATTCAGAACTAATTGCTCTAAATTTTTAGTCTAAAATGGAATGATAATATTCGAGGTACACTACTGCACACGGAAGACCCACTAAGTAAGAGTTTGTATCTAATGCACCAATAAAATGTGTGCAAATGTCCTAAATATTTCTCACAGAAAGTAACTACAGTGTGGAAGCACCCCAAAAAGACATAAGTATTATCACCACTAATGTAATAATAATAATACAAATATTATCGTTACAGCTTACATCCATTTCCTTAGCAATATATATGCTTATAAAGGATTGCATCCACTAAGTGGACAGTCTGGGTCGTAACAAAGTGGATCTCAAAAAATCCACTTTGTTATGACGCTATAATCTTTGACTTAATTTATAATGCGATGAGAGTATGCAAAAATTATTACTCTTATATATACAGTGCGTACGGTACGGTTTAAATTCTTCGGCATACTTCGATATAATGTCTTCATCATAATCCACAGGAAAAATGTATTAGCATCAATAACAATCTAAATTAGTCGCAAAATTTGTCCTCAAAATAATCATAATACAACGAAATACTCGGCAGGAAAACTGTGTTAGCGTCAATTACAACTGGCTGTTTACTACTCGTGTCCTTTGCCGATAATAATTCGTTATTATCCATTTTAAATAAAGCTATTATTAGTAGCTTCTGTCTATGCATGTTTAAAAATCAATTTTACTGTCGATAAGATCGATATTAAATTTGATATTGCCAAAATAGATGGTGCAGTTGCATGTCGTGCAGTTCTCGCATTTGTTTCTGCTGTGTTAGTTTGCTTTAGTTAATAATGGATTTTGCCAATCGGATTTATAGGGTCTTTATCACTAGAACTTTGTTTAATTAATTATATTATTATCCTTAGGTTTATACAGAATATCTAACATTATATTAAAATAATAATATTTCCAGGAATATAATCCATTTGTCCCAAAAATCGAAGTATGGCGAAGGTTCCTATGCGCATTATATTATATTAGTACTATATAAATTGTTCAACACCTATACTCTACTTACATTTTTATTCCATTTGGCACTACACAAACACAAAAAATATAACAAAATCTGGAAACAATTTTGAGGTGTTGACGTTTTACAATATGTATGGTGTGTACTCACGAAGGTTTTTTAATGCGTAGGTCTCAAGTTGCGCTTAGTTGAAGCTAGGCAGGCAGACGGTAGAGTAGAGACGAGGTAGGCCACCAGTCAGCTAGCTAGTGAGGGACAAGCGGACTTAGTGAAGTGAATTACCATTTTACTATTTTTTTTCCTCCAATTAAGGTTTGTTCACAATAAGGTACTGTGTAGGCACTAGTTTCTTTTTCTATTAATTGTTAGTCGTTTAGCACCCAATCACAGTTTTTACATTTCCAATTATCACTTTTTTTAATTCCTTTCCGCACAGCTGTGTGTTCAGGTCAAGCATTGTAAAATGTTACATTTTGTCCACGTCTAAGGGAGTTATTGTAAAAGCTGTGGCATATAACTGTTTGAGTTCTTAGTCGATAAGCGAGGAGATTTATATTATTTCTGTTAATAATTTAATGTTATAATGTAGTTTATATTTTTATTTTGGTATCCGTTCACAATTAGATAGAGATAGCTATAACATTCCAAAAGTAATGAAATTGAAATGATGACGTTGTGTTACAGTGAAAATTCCATTATTGTGTGTTTAAGAGAATATAATCAATCTATACAATATATTCCGAAATATCTTGATGTTAGCAATAGAAAACAAACATGGTCATTTTTTGTTAAAACATTTAAAAAAATAGGCGCATTCGTCTTAAATTCTAGCCTAGTCAATGAAATGAAATAAAAAATATATGACATAGCTAATTACATTATAGGTATTCTATCTAATTCAACTGTAAGAATTATATAAACATTATAATAATAGTAATCATATACATGTTTTAAAGAGTTACTTTATCTTTCTAAAGTTAAGTTTTATTTTAACATAGAGTAATTATTGTTTTTATTTGTGTGCAAAGAATTAAATAAATACTGTTTTCCATGGACTGTTCTACACGTGGCGAGCCTTCCTCCGTGGAATAGGCCATGGTAAGTTGACTCTATTCAAAGGAAATAAAACTTAAATATTCAATATAGTTTTTTATTTCAACATATTTTTCCCTATTACACTATGTGAATAAGTACTATATTTACACTTAAATTACAATTTATACATAGATAAGCTTTAAGGTAGCTAACAGAAACGACACACTAACTATTTATGCCATTGATTCAGTGCGAGACTACGGTATAGTACTACCACAGTCTATTTATTAATACACGAAAATTTGTTAAAAACGATGAGTGTACTACGATCAAAGCCAATAGTCTTTGATCTCGTACACTCATCGGGTAATTGTGGGGGGGGGGGGGGGGCACGGACCCGACTCGCTGTCGCTGAGTCGGGTCCGTCTACCCGCTGTCTGGAGGGCTTAGTCGAACGACTAATAGTTATTAGACTGTGGTACTATTATTAAAGGCGCGGGGAACAAGAATCCGCCACAGATGGTGTTTCTGTCGCTATTATTCACGAGAGACCTAACGGCTTTTTACAATTGAATTGTCTGTGAGTATTATGCTGTGTCTGTGAGAGAGGATAAAAATTTGAAGTAAATTCTAATGTTGGTCTGAATCAGATTTACCATCCATAAAACAATGATTTAACAATTGGTCGCGGTGCGAAAGTGCTCTCAAGGTTGCTATATTTACAACCTATGTATTGGTATAGAAATAGGGTTCACTTTCTTTCATTACTCGTGGTTCAACTAGTTTGACCCCGGGGTAACAAAGAGAAAGTCCCTAATTCTGTTGGTTCACCCAACGTAGAGATTGAATCAGTTATCGATAAACATGTGTATGCAATTTTCGGCCGATTCACATTTGTTTTTTGATCAACGTTTTCTATAAGTACACGTTTCGTCGTAAGTTTCATTTGTACACACAATATTATCTCGTGTTTTGATTCTTTCTGTTGGATTTAGGAAAATAAATAGGTGTCATGTACATAAAGAAAACGTCGATAAAAAACAAATGAGCATCGGCCAATTATTGCATACCTATTTATCGATAAATGATCGATACAAAAGCATCGGTCGAAAATTGCATACACGTGTTTATCAATAACTGATTCAATCTCTACGTTGAGTGAACCAACAGGAATAGGGTCTTCCACATTGTTACCTTGAGGTAACAACTGGGTGAACCACGAGTAAGGAGCCTTTACTTTAAATTGTTGTCTTCTCTATCTCATCAGGTTCGACCTGACTCGGTTTGAAAGTGAAAGAAACGTAAGAATATTACTATATATTTTTCCGGCTAGGGAGTGTGCTAAAACTCCGAAAAAGATGTAGAAATATTACTAACTGCTAGCCGTCTAACAAAACTAAAAAAGTAAAACACTTTTACTGTACTGAAAATATGTACTTTAGATCATTTTTTGATGAATGACCTATATAGACTAGATGTTACCGACTAGGTACGTCAGCGGATATAAATAATTTTATTACGAGTGTATCTAACAAGTATAATCCTAAAAAGTTGGATTGGATAGTTTCGTTTTCGTGTATTTTCTATTATATTTGCCCTTTTGTACGGAAATTTTCTTGTGTGTTTAATATAGGTACCGTTCGCTGCCAAAAGTATCTGACTTTGTGTCAGATATTTTTGGCAGAAATCTGTTGGTATATGTCTCCAGTTTTGTCTCTGTGGTATTTAAACATGAAGCAAGAACTTCCTTTCTCTAATACCTAGGTCAAATTAAAATTAAGACCCATTTGTTAAAAAAAATGCAACCGGTTGAAAACGGATATCCTTAAATAAATGTTAGTAACAAACCAAATAATATATTAACAATAGGTATATTTTACTTACTAAATATTGTCTAACTCTATCTGGGGCCGAGATCTATAGAGCGTATTTTTAGCTTAGATCAGGTTAAACATTACAAATAACTTTAAAAGAACGTGCTGGCCGTTGACTTTGTGGATATAATCTTCTAAGATTATGCGAAGCTTGAGCTATAACCATTAATTTATAAACCAATAATTCCAACGGTCAGCAAATGATTTGTTATGATTTTCTTCAAGTTTTCCTTAAGCTAAGCTTGTGCTAAGCCAAAGTACGCTATATAGATTTCAGCCTAAATGTTTCCCTTGCCATGCAAAATTTCAATTTAAATATTAGGTGGTTAGGTCGAGTTCGGTATTGGTTCGGTTACGTAACTCTACACACCTAACTAAATTATGTTGGACTACATTTATTCCTTTGACAACGGACCGTCTTCTCATCGCTGGGAAAATAATCGCATAATTAATGGCACTTCTTGCCTATAGGAGTGTTGCACTTGCAATGTTAACTCGACTAACGCAAAATTTCTCGTGGTCACTACAAATCAATGCTAATTTGTTACAACCTTGCTCTAAACTAGCTTAATGTTGAGAACGGATGAAAATCCGATGCCAAAGGACATACAATATAAGTTTTGCATATTTTCATTCAAGTTTTTATACTTAATTCTATGAATAAGTTTATTTGTCGTTTATTGATGGGTGTGGTACCGGCAAGCATGGACAGGGCGGAGGTGTGCAGTACGGCGGAGCCAGCACTGTGGGGAACAGGCCTGATGCAGCCGCTAAGTTTCTGAAACATAAAACCTTGGGTCAACTTCTATACTTTACTGCTGCAAGTATTTATTCCATAACGTACTTCAAAGAATTGACTCGATTGAATAGACATCGATATAGACATAGTTCACGAGTCAATGTGCTCTATTACGAAGGCATTCTTAAATTCCATATCGTGTTGCGTTGAGTTTGTATGAAGGTTACCTTCTGTAGGTATTTCGGTATCGAGATTTTGTGTATAGTTAGTGACCTCATCACTGGTCTGTATCTGTCCACTGTTGGACATGAGCTAGGTACTCCTAATTTACGCTACAACACCCGGAGGCCTACCTACTCTAATTTAAAGAAAACGAAGATACGATCAAAAATGAGGCTCTGTAGGTGTAGATATTACAAATATACAGAGCAACATTAATTCAATCAACTCGTTTATGAAAATTTACATTATGGTAGGTAACCCAAGAAATATGTATCACATGAAAATTATATGGTAAGTACCTACCTACCTAACTCCGGTTGAAATGAGTATTTTCGTCACGACCTCTATAGTAAAGTCAGCGGCAAAAGTACATGATCAAAAACGGAATGTCAAAATTATTGAATGATATTTGTGGCAAATCTAGCTAATGCTACAATGTCCCTGAAGTAAATGATAGAATAAGTTACCGATAAATTATCTGATTGTACTGTCGCCAGAACTGGATGATTAAAAAAGTTAAAAACTAAGTGATAGAATTGAAAATGATCAAGTTAATTATGTCGTGCCATTTGCATTCTTGGATTTAATCTTCTGTTTTTTTTATTCTTTGGCGAATTACAACTAACATTAAAAAATAAGCGATAGTCTTATAAATCATAACTTAATGAAAACCTGTATTTTTGCATTTTTTGGCGAGTTGCAACTGACATTCAAAAGTAAACGATAGTCTTATAAAACATAACTTTATGAAAACCTGTATATTTGCATTGTATGGCGAGTTGCAACTGCTATTCGAAAGTAAACGATAGTCTTATAAATCATAACTTTAAGAACACCTGTATTTTGGCATTTTTTAGGTGAATTTCAAAACTGCCATTCAAAATTAAATGATAGTTAAGATACGCCAAAGAATGCAAAGATAAAGGTTTTCGTAAAGTTATGATTTTCAAGACTGTCATTTACTTTTGAATGTTAGTTATGATTCACCAAAGAATGTGGAAATACAGGTTTTCATACAGTTATGATTTTTAAGACTGTCATTTACTTTTGAATGTTAGATACGATTCGCCAAAGAATGTCGAAATACAGGATTTCATAAAGTTATGATTTATAAGACTATGATTTATTTTTGAATGTCAGTTGCAACTCGCCAAAAAATGCAAAAATACAGGATTTCATAAAATTAAGATTTATAAGACTATCGCTTACTTTTGAACGTTGTTGCAATTCGCCAAATAAAAGCAAAATCCAAGAATGCAAATGTCACGAATTTATTAATTTATGATTTTCAATTCTATCACTTAGTTTAGAACTTTTCTAATCATGAAGTTCTGGCGACAGTACAATCAGATAATTTATCGACAACTTATTCCATCACTTACTTTAGGGACATTGTAGCATTAGCAAGATTTTCCACAAATATTCAATAATTTTGACATTCCGTTTTTGATCATCTACTTTTGCGGTTGACTGTACCTACCTAGATATCTAAATGTTGAAAACAAACCTGTATTGTTGATCCAATTGCGCCTTTTCAATTCTTTTGTCTTTTGCTCTTCGATTTTGAAACCAGATTTTTACTTGCGTTTCGCTCAGTGATAATGCAGATGCCAATTCACACCTAAAAAAGTAAGTAAAACATCTTTATTAACCATATTGATTGCTCCAGTGAAAGAAGAGGTACCTATTTTAGGGTACCTTACTCATAAGATTTTGTAAACGAAGGGTATGTTTAGGTACCTACCGGATCGACAACACGTCATCGTAAGTATTAGCTTATAGCGATTATTTATGTAAGCTACGTTAGGTACCTACTGCATTACTTACCTCAGCAATGCTGTGGGTAGGTACCTACCTAGTTGTTTGGTACCTACTTCATAAATAAGTACCTAGATATAAATCCAAAAAATCTGGCGTTGGCGGCTGAGCCAGCTTAATATAGGTACCTAGGTACTTAGGTAGTGTTAGGGACTAATAAGTTAGATACACAAACCTTCTAGCTCTAGCCACATATTCGCCTCGTGCATATTCTAGTTCAAGCCGTAACGTCTGATGGGCAGAGAATGTGGTTCGCTGCCTACGGGGGCGACTTTCCTTGCGTCGTCTTCGAGCCACTGGAAAAAAACATTTATAAAGATTTATACGGGTTTTAATTGAATTGCCAGGCGCGGCTCCAAAATTTAGTTCTGGGGGATATGCAACATTTGACTCAACCGGCCAAGTGTGATCGCTCGCATGATGAGGGGAGGGTGCATTTGATACAACACCAGTACACCAGCTAATTTTGCCAAGAGGGAGCAATTTCCTGTCAAAACACACCGATCTAGTGTAAAAAATCTCAAATTCCCCAAAAAAGGCCTCTCAGTCGAGTCTGGGGGGGGGGGGTAGTTGGCCATGTTGCCCCCCCCCCCCTGGATCCGCGCTTGGCAATTGCATAGTTTGCTACTATAGATAGACTCAAATTGGCCTAAACCCAACCCCGGCATTCTGTCTCTATGGACAAAATATGATATCAGAGACATCAATCACAACAACAGGACACATTTTTTCTTATAACCACTCTAAAAATCTCGGGCTGCCTGTGTTCCATTTCCATACGGGATAGAGTTTGCGAATTTGGGCACAAAGTAAAGCGAGTTTCTGTGATTTGGGTGTAGGTAGGTACCTACTGTGTCCGTTAGTTCTACTCGTAGGTACCTTTGTAAAGTCTACCGTGAGGCTGCGATTTAGTGGGTTAGGTAATTTAGTGCGAGAGTCAGTGGCAGTTTAGCCCTAAGGCCCAGTAGGCTCGGGCCTAGGCCCGAGCCTACTGGGCCTTGATTTTTTGTCACGGTTGGCCGCCCTAGGGCGGCCAACCGTGACAAAAAATCACTGAAGATTCAAGAAAAAGTACCTACCTACCTAAATATATTTAAAAGGCACGCGCACTTCATGGCGATCTGCAGTCTGCACTGCACCGCATCACATTGTATTTATGCAGGTAGGTAGGTATAAAATGTAGTAATGGCTACTATTAAATGTAGTAGGTACTACTAAAGTTGGTCAGCGTCAGAATGGCTGGTTGCCAATGGCTTATACATATTTAATACATATGATACTTTCAGAGAAATTTAAATATTTTTTGACAAGCCATTCTGAAGTCAGGATGGCTGGTGGCCTCCGTGTTTAACATGAAGGACGCAGAATTTCTAAAAGTTTGTTGTTTTCATTATTGCTTACTAATTGCTACTTTCACGAATTAAAGTTTAAGTATATTATTATACCTACTATTAAAATTTGTACTAAGAAGTGCCTAATAATTTGGTAAGGCAATAGATGGTTTTGCTACAGTGTGCTATTCAAACCTTGCAGGCGTTCACTGTTTTGTTTATTTATTTATTATTATTATTATGGATCTCTTACAAAGAATATACACCACTTTAACATATAATCAGCTTACACAAAAAATCGTTACGTGTACTCTTTTAATTAAAAGAGACCACAGCGTCTAAACAATAATCCAACGTTTACAGTACGTAAACTACAAAATAAAATAAACTAAAAAAAAATGAATATTTTGAGTAAACAATTAAATCAACTTAACCTAGATTAATGAATAAATAAAACTATTTAGATAAACTTACAACAAAATCAACTAATTATACATAGATAACATTTTTTAAAGATCTATAGAATTTTAAAATCGAAACATTGAGATCAATACCTTTGGTCTTTGAGAGCATATTATATTGCCTGCAAATTCTAGGCATAACAGCAAAATGTCCGAGGTTTGATTTAGCAGGAAGGTTTGTTAAATTTAAAATAGGTATATTTTTATAAATATATATAATAGGTAAATTGATGTCGCGTGAAATGATTTGCACCCCCTCCCCACTCATATGGTGGAATGTGAAATGCACCCCCCCCTCTCTCTTCGTAAGCACGTTCACGAGAGTGAAGGAGGCGCTGACGTCCGACGAAGTTTTTGCCCCGCCTCAAAATAATCCTACATGCGACATTGAAACGGGTGACCGACTGATACCTACTAAATGGCCTGTGGCATTGGGCGGCCAAGACTTCTAATCCGCCACTGGACAGTTGTCTTCATTAGTACCTAGGTACTTAGATATCTTTGGTTTTATTTTTAGGGTTTTGTAGTCAAAATGTTAAAAACGGAACCCTTTATAGTTTCGTCATGTCCTTCCGTCTGTATGTCATATGCATTTTATTACAAAACTACACCCATATGAATGAAATTTGAAGTATGAAGGTGACTTGTATAAGCCGCTACTTAGATCAATAGTTAAAGTACTTAAAAAAATAAAAAATAAGTAAATGTTTTCGCATTTTTTTTTTCAGCAAACATCTACGTGTGGCACATAATTCGACAGGTCTTTTAAAAACATTTTAAGGTTTCTAACAACTTTTTTCTAAAATTATTTCGAACATAATCGCTCCGAAAGTTGCAAAAATAGTGTCCTTTACTTTTTAAACCGTATGGCCAAAATATCAAAAAATCCTTTCAACTAAAATTATTTTTAACATGATCGGATACACCGTCTTAATTTTCATTTTTATATAAGTATGTAGGTAGTGCATTTCTTTGTAGTAACATCTGCGGAACCTCATGAGATTGAGCATGGTCCGACATGCTCTTGTCCGGTTTTTAAATACCGAGTTATTAAAAAAATGCTCGCGCCGCGCTTATGTGGTCGAATTTGTTATGTGAGGTCACAGATAATATATACTAGTAGTGAGGTGTTTGTGACATACCTAATGGCGGCTGCGCTGATCGATATACCGAGACCGGCAAGGCTTAGAGCAAAGTTACCATAGTCTGGTCCATAGTTAGGTAGGTGTGTGTGATAAATTTCTAAAATGTACCGAGAAAACGTTAACCGTTGGTCATGGTGTGTGGTCCTGTGCCTAATGCCAAAATTTAGTTAAACCATTTCATTCTATATTTATTTCCATTAGCCATTCTGTAGTAGGTCAGTAAAAAATCCCGTATTCCTGACCACGACCCACAAAAAATACGTTGTCAACCTAATAAGGATTCCTCGCAATTCCTGTACGCGTTTGAGCCATGAGAAAATTGTGCTTGTAAGAGTTCCGATTCCGTGCCATATTGTCGGAAGTGCACAGAGTAGTGAAACCCTGCTCGCGCGGCGAGGGTGAATCACGATCGAATCAATTGCTCATCATTTTTCTATCTGATATTGAAAACTAATTAACCATGCGCGAGATTTATACACCTATTAAGGATGTTTTTATTTTGTACGTTATGTAAGTAAGTACCTAAGTAGGTACTTACCTATTATACCTAAAGTGGTTTTCAGTAAATGGGTAGGTATGGGTAGTAAAGTCCTCGTTCTACGAGGACGAGAAGGTAAAAACGAGGTCATTTTTTGATAGATATTTGAAGCGTGCTGAAGACTTATATACCTACTTCTTCTGTAGTACCCCAACAGAACCGTAGACCTGACTGAGGGATAGCGGGGCTAAATAAACTTTTATATTTTACTAAGCTTTATTTTTACGATTAATGTCCAACATTTATTCTTAATTGTAAATCATTTATAAATATCCTATTACAATTTCAGTGTGCCTCGGATATATTTTTTTTCAACTTTTTGCGATATTATTTTCAAGCGCCAAGCTTCGTTTATAACCTGACTAAATAATGTGGCTTATTAATTTATTCACTCTTTAAATATTTAAAATTTAAATGCCTAAAGCTTAAGTTCTTTCTCAAAAAAATGGTGTCATTAAAATATCGTCTGTCGTCGGGTAGATATTTTAATGGAGGTATTAGACCAAAATTACCATCAGTCCGTTACCAACGCATACGAAGTTGCGCGGCTCAGCTAGTTAGGTATAAAGCTGAAGAGATTGTTTGTTTGTTTGAACGCGATCTCAGGAACTAGGGTCCGAATTGAAATATTATTTTACTGTTGGATAGCTCATTTATAGAGAAAGGCTATAGGCTATATAACATCACGCTACGACCAATAGGAGCGGAGCAGCAATGAAAAATATTGCAAAAGCGGGGAAAATTAACGCATACGAAGTTGCGCGGGTCAGCTAGTATTGAATATCATTGGTGTACATGACTGCTAAGAATTGATAACAGTTGAAAGGGGCAATACCTACCTAAAATAAAATCACATTTAGCTACAAATTAACCCTTGTCTATTCATAACGAAACGTGAGAGTCCCCGGGCCGGGATTGAAGCGCTTCGAAGGCGACATATGGTCCGGCGCTGTCGGTGTCTGTTACAATAATGTCCGGTCAATTAATAATTAATCACGAGCCGTTGCTCTGCCTTCCGTATCCTGTGATTTGTGTTCAATCATGTTGAAGTAAAGTGATCGTAGCAGATATGTTTAATTTAGTTAGAAGTGGTAGCTGTTGCGTTTTGAGGTTTGATTAGCAAATAGGTAGGTATTAAGCGTTTCAAGTGAGTTGATAACTGTCATGATGACATTTTGATTCGCATTACGACTGCAACTTCATTGTATAACGTAAGGTCAGCAATAAAATGATTCGTAAAAAGGTGTCATTAGTATTACACAAAAGTACCTACCTACTTTAATGAGCTATACATTAGCACTTTATTTTACTATTTAGTATTATAGTTATGTTTTAGTTAAAAAATTAACACGTCTGACTGAATATTCCTATATTATGCCTATTTACTTACTTCGGTTTGGTATTTACTAAATAATAAAGAATACTAATAATATTATAATAAGAAAAATGTTAGGTACATAGTTCAAAGAAAATGAATATTACGTCCGTTCCATTAACATACACATTCGTACCCTATGTAAGTATTTTACCCGACTTGGGAGTGTTTGTTGCTAGCGTTACAATTTTGACAAGTATAGAGTGAAGTTGTCGCGATCGCGATTATCTTCTCATTTGAAACGCATAGTAGGTACTTACTTATATGCGAATGTGCCTATTGGTGCCTATCGCGAACTGTTGGTAGTTTGCCCACTACGCAAAAATAGAATAATACGATAAGTGAGAGAGAGAGAAAGAGCTATGAATTTTCATGGGAAGCACCCTTAGATCATTTATTCTCTAAGTAAGGGAAGCACCAGTCCACCACTCGGATCCTTTAGAAATAACTTATTGAATTATAACCTAAGTCTTGTGAACATTGATTTTCTGTTTTGTGCGCATCTATCACCCTACAGTTGAAATTCATCCATGATATCGAATAATGAATAAAAAATGTTGAAGTTGGGGCGAGATGATTACAGTAGCGGTTACAAGATGATCCCCGGGGTCATCTTGTACAACAGGGTGGTCATCAAATTTGACCATTTGTAGGTATGTTAATGCATTATTTATCGATTTAAATTAACAAAAAATACTTTTCATCTCGTTTTAGACTGTATCATGCAAATATACAACTAAAAAGCAAAAAATAATACTTATACCTAGAATAACAAAAACAAATTAAACATTTTGAAGTTGGTACTGAATAAAACATAAAGACAAGATACTATTTCATGGCATGGCACCAACTTCAAAATGTTTAATTTGTTTTTGTTATTCTAGGTATATAATTTTTTGCTTTTTAATTGCCTTGTATTTATTTTGGAAGTCGGTAATATTTTTTTGTAAAAAAGTTCTTTATTTTTCACTTTTTAGTAGGTTGGTTTGTAATTCACTTAAGTTACATGAAGCTCATGTCAACTGCTCAAATCCTTTTACAAAACACTGCTTGCCCCGATGCAGGGCCGTTAATTGTTGAGGAGTTCAATATCAGCTCTGTTACATTGTGTAAAAGTAGTATGACGAGAATAAAGTGCTACTCAATACCATATTAAAGTAACTGAATCGCAAACTGTGAAATATTGAATAGGTCCGCTCGTCATTTGTGGTCTTCATCATCAGTTCCACTTCACCAATTGGTGCTTTTTAAGAGTAAATGCACGAATCACTCTGAAATATACCTAAATCACTGTAGGTGTACCTTTAAAATTTTAAGAGTTCCCTCGATTTCTCCAGGATCCCATCATCAGAAGTATACCATTCAAACAGAAAAAGATTTTTTCAAATCGGTCCAGCCGTCTTTGCGTAATCGGTGAACAAAAATACAAAAAAAAAAAACATACAGTCGAATTGAGAACCTCCTCCTTTTTGAAGTCGGTTAAAAAGAAAATGGGTCGAAAGACTCTGAACAAATTGCTTGGCATAAACCGAACATTGAAGTGGATTGCATTCGATCCTTAACGATAGTCAACATGAACCAGATTCATCCATATTTAAAATTGGCTGACTCGCGCAACTTCGTCTGCGTAAATTTTACCCGTTTTACAACATTTTTCATTGCTGCACCGCTCCTATTGGTCGTAGCGTGATGTTATTCGATAAATTGGCTATCCAACAGTAAAATAATTTTTCAATTCGGACCAGTAATTCCTGGGATTATCGCGTTCAAACAAACAAACAAACTCTTCAGCTTTATATTATGTGTATATAAAGGTCTCTCCAAACCTAAACCAACGAATCAAAGATTTTGTTGAGTCCAATCCGACAAATTCCACATATCGCGCACTTAGCCCTAATCGCTGAGTATACCTAGTTGCTATTGTTATCGTTTTTCTTTTATAATCTTCATAAACAGTGGCGGATTTGCAGTCTCGGCCGCCCTAGGCCCCAAGCCATCAGCCGCCCCTTTCTCAGCATCCACCATATAGACTACATAATGAAATTACTTTATTGCCAACTTTTAGTTTCATTTTGACAGATTAATAATAAAATTAAATTTATTGTTAAGTTTGTTAAGTTTATGCATATCGCCGTTTTTTAATTCTGCTGATAATCTATCAATTATGACCAAAAAAGTATTAATTCTAAAATCTTCACGACCATTTGTTTGTTGCATCTCTTTATCTTGTGTCTCGCCAGGAAGTAGCTTACGCTTTTTATTGCGTCTAAAATCTCTTTCACATTCATAAGAAATGGATAATTCTTTGGCGTTGTTCTCAAACTGATCAAAATTATTACGTGTTTCGCCAATAAAATGTATTAATACCTCATAGAGTTGATATGAAAACGGAAATGTCGATTTCCACACTCTGAGGCTTTTTACTTGTGGCGTTAATGCGATCCAGTAAACATCCCCAAAAAACAGGCATGACGGCCGTTTCAAAACGTTCCAATTTCAAACGAATACGAATGTTCCGCATGGCTCTCTTCTGTTATGTATCATTTTCGAAGAAAACTAACGCTTTATGGATTTTATTACACGATTCGCGTAAATTTTTGCATGCGTCTGCACGAACTGACCCTCTTGGCTGCTTTCAGCTGCACATTCACCTACTAAATTGAGCGTGTGTGCTGAGCAAGGAACATACTCGGCAAGGGGAGAAATTACCTTTATTTTAGATTGTAGGCCGTTGTATATGCCTGACATGTTAGCTGCGTTGTCATAGGATTACCCATAGCAATTTGAAATGTCAATTCCCAATTCACTTAAAGTTGAGGTAACAATAATTGTCATTTGTTGTAATTTATGGCCTGTGTTTGAAATGAACTTAAGGAAACTTTCTACAGGTAATCCATTAGGCAGGACATATCTGATTACGTAAGTGAGTTGGTCAACATGAGATATATCCGGCGTAGAGTCAATTGTCAGAAAAAAATATTTCGCTCTCAATATAAATAGAACAATTGTCTTCAAAACTTTGTTTCCCATAAACCGAATGAATTCTTCGCATGTTGTTGAAGAAAGATAACTCGTATGTCCTGAGCCTGGATTACCATAACGTGAAATATGTTTGCCTAAGAACGGATCGAACTCAGCGATAGATAGATGATGTCCTTAGAGCTCTCAGGACATCAAATAATTTCCATTATGAAATGAACCAAATTTCTCGTCGTGTCCTCTGAAAGGCAATCCACGTGATGAAAGCGCTTTTACACATGCAACCATTTTTTTTTTCAGAATGTTTTTCCAGTAATTTATTTTCTCATCGAATTGCTATTAATGCGTGGTCAATGCGACCTAAATCGTTACTTCGTACGTTCATACGCATGACAGATAATTTGTGAGTAGACAAATTCTCATGAGTTGATACTCGTTAATAGGAATTTTTCCAATCAATGAAACCTTCCTTTTTGTCGAACTGACTCTCTTCACCATTAAAAAGAAGACAAGGTCCACAAAAAACACATCCAGTACTTTCGGAATAAACCAGCCACTTTTTCACTTTTTCGCCATTTTGAAGCTGACGTTCAAATAAATGTTTCGATAACTGTCGCGCCTTATCTTTGTAAATACGCTCACTCTTTTGATAATCATTTTGGATGTTTTGTTTGGCTCCGTTTTTACAAAAGTAATCCCGCG
Organism: Herminia tarsipennalis; assembly: GCA_945859575.2. Classification (NCBI taxonomy): domain Eukaryota; kingdom Metazoa; phylum Arthropoda; class Insecta; order Lepidoptera; family Erebidae; genus Herminia; species Herminia tarsipennalis. Next base: position 10,487,602 of record OX243835.2, read on the forward strand.
TGAATTAAAAGTAGTCAATTGTCCATTTGGCTGGATCGTTGCTGATTTTGCACCGCTCTTGGTCCAGATTGAGGTGCACTTCTGGTACTAGGCGGACATCTTCGGCTTCTTCCTTTGATCCACTTGCCACAACGATCAAAATATCTGCACTTGAAGACAATGAAGAAACATCAGCTGACGTAGCACTCCCACTACCACTTGGAACGTTACGCATGAATCAATGATTAAGCTTTATTAAATGGTTTCCCAAAGAAATCATCTAATTTCCGCGTTTTATTAATCACATCCTTTTGTTTATCATCTTTTTCTTTAGCTTGCCTGCGATACTCCGCCCCACTTAACCTTTTCTTTTCATCCATAACTAATTATGTAACTTAACACTTTTTACGTAAGGTCGGTCTGTAAAATATTCATGAGCTTTTGATTTTTGTTAATATATCAGAACATATACGTCGCGTCGCGAATACCGATACGAAATTAGTAAAATGATCTACCACTCTGCAGTTGCTATAGCACAATACACTGTCACACGTTTGTTTTTATGACTCGCCCGCAGCGAACGAAAAAACATAGAAGAGTTTTAAGGATGCGGTATAGATTGCACCATGAAATGTTTTAGTTTTTGACACGATTGGGGCCGCCCCTAAATCTGGCCGCCCTAGGCCCGGGCCTACCGGGCCTTAGGGTAAATCCGCCACTGTTCATAAAGGAGCATTAAATGAATGATCCTTATAAACTCATCTAAACAATTTTTGTTAGCGCTAATGGCTGTGTTATTTCTATAAACATAAAGGAGAGATAAAATGTTCGCATGACATGTATCGTTAGAAGCGAATTCGTGCAAGATTGTTCTCATTTTGGTTGTTCCACTATTGAAGGTATCATTATTGTGGCTATAGAATAATAAAGCTATCAAATACAGCTTTGCACGGATAGATTTTGATAAATGTTTAGACCGCATGCCGCAGAAACAACATGGGATAACAAACAAACTACTAAACTGCTACGTAAGCGGTCGTGGATTCGATTCCCACACGGGACACCACTTTGTGTGATCCAGAAATTGTTGTTCCGAGTCTGGGTGTCTATGTGTCCGTGACTTGTATGTTTGTAAAGTCCCCCGTGACAGAGGGCTTGTACCATAACACTTGAGTCGTATTTTAAACAAAATCGGTGTACCGTGTATGTATGTCCATCAATATTTACCGCGTCTTTCTATGAAGCATCTAAAGTAGAGGTTGAACAAAATCACTGCCAATATTCTTTCATCTTTCAATCCCATCTGTTCCATCTAATTTTCCATTTAAAATGATCTACCTACACTACATTTTTATTAACACACTGCATTATAGATAATCTGATAACAAATTGGCTTAACTGAATAGTAAACATGAAGTAATAAAAGGGTGGATGTATCTGGGATTCGTCAGCTGTTCTCCGGTCTCCCCTGTTATAAGTACGTATGTAATTGGAGCATAATGCCTGTTTTATCTGGCTGAGTGTTGTCATATTCAATCGTCATACGCTTAATCGAGTTGAAAGTAAGTGGCGATTTAGCACGATGTGGTTAGTGAGAAGATTAGCAATGTTTGTTTGTCAAAAATTAAACGATAATTGAGATAAAATTAAAACCGTGAAAGCATTTAAGATTTTTATATTGGTTTTTAACTTATGATAAAAAATTACATGTATAAAAAATTGCCTTCTGACATAATCACGGATTTTGAACTGTTTCTAGTGAGCACAACGCACTTGCGATATTATAATTATTAAACTCAAACATCTTTATTTCGTAAAATCAGGTTAATGATTATTTGATTACTCAAATTAATACATACTAAAGAAATTATAAAATTATGATTGTTTGAAAAAAAAAACAAAAAATGAGGTTAGGCGGCAGTTCCAAGTGTAAAGTTCATAAGAAGAAGCTGCCAAGAAACTCATGGGCCACTCTTTTAAAATCATCAAGTTTTTCTTTACAAAAATAAATTTTGCTGAACGAACCAGGTCAGGTATATTATTTACAAATGCAACCAAAGGGAACTGGTGCAGATAGTATGTACGGGTGCTACTCGGATTTAAAAAAATATAGTACTGAACTGTATTACAATAACTTTTAGCAACTCAAAACATAAAAGCATTATTAATATGCAGTTACCTAAATACAGCAATGTTGTTATTGTTGTGTGCGATTAAAAACCGATTGTGTAATGTGTAATCAACAACGCTAACAATAAGAGTTTGGCGAAAGTTGGGGTTGAACCCCATAATATTCATTAGCAAAGAACCCCTAATTACGGGTCCATTCGACCGTCAATCAGCTTAGATGAGAGTTCCACACCTGACTTCGTGTTTTGTTTTCAATGCCTTCGGAACAGATATTGATATCACGAAACTGATGCTTCACCGCATTTCAATTGAACACAATATAGAAATATCGTGGTGAAATTGTTTTCTTATTATAGCCGATTTTTCCTCGCTATTCCACCTACAGGAAACTAGTGACGTGGAAAAGAAAACGCTGTTTTTAAACTGTGTTTAGGTAGGTACAGATGTTTACAATTTGAAATAGGTGTAAATAATCCTTTTTTGTTGCAGTTGGTTTCAACTAAAGATTTGTATTTAACAGAGAGGTTGTGGTTACGACAACTCAAAACTCTTGATTTCTACATTTGTGAAATAGGTAGGTATGTCTTTAGACTCTACATATACATTTTGTGCTAAGTTCTCAATGGAACACGTTGAGGCTGCTTGTGTGAGGCACCTTTGACGCTTACTTCGGATTTTATGACCTAACAGATATCCACTTTTATATTTTTACACTATAATCAATAACACTATATTATATCATCATCATATTATATGAAAATAGCAAAATCCCAAAAACGGCTTAACCGATTGAAATTTTATTTTATTTTCTTAGCTCTAAATCATACATGTTTTAAAAAAATGGGGAATATCCAAAAGAACATCGGCAAAATTGAAAAAATGGCAATTTTGTGTACAAATTTCCACTTACAATTACCTACCTAGGGTACATTTAATTTTAGGTGGTAGGTACAAAATTTGCTCACCGGGTCAGCTAGTTTTTAAACAGACATAGATAAGTACATCTTATCATGTAAAAATTTTTAATTATTATACGTATTTCTAATTTCTTGAGAATCGAATGTGTCATTTCGAAACTTTTTTTTAAATCAGATTGGACTAAGTACGACACAACAATGATACTTATCATAAGTATATAGAGCCGCATTTATCCAAGAATCGATTGTCGTATTTGTGCCAGGCTGATGCCCACCGCTCCACAATCCCTGCTCAATACGTACCTCTCAACTAAATGCGATGTGAAACGAGAACGATATAAATTTCGGCTAATATAAATCGAAATGTTATATTGGCAGAGGTTTCTAACACGTGTGGATTCCCACGCCTGCCCGTGTCCACAGAACGCAAACAAATCTGATCACAATGAAGTTTAGTGTCCGCGGTTGATCAAACTGTTCGCGTTTTTGTAAGGGGTAGGTATAGCAGATTCCACGTATTGTAACTTTGTAAACTTACATCTGAGGTGTCTGACATTGATATGTCTTTAATTAGGTAGGTCACCTACTTAATCAATATGCTTCTAGCGTAGGTGCTTATTAGATATATCTACCTAGGTGCAGGTATTTGGATGGCACGGTTTTTGGAAGAGGTCCGTCTACAGGTTTACTGCACCTACATTTCTACATCGCCCTAAGGTGAAGGTGAGGCAGAGAATGCTTTTAGCATTAAGTCCGCCTCTGAACAATTCTGTGCATAAAGTTTTAAATAAATAAAGACAATTTTTCTCCTTTGTTTCAAAAGCTAGGGTTCGTGCTCAACCTATATATCTAAACCTCAACCTGTATTTATCTAATAAAAACGCAGTACTTACACAATTGTTGTCCTGCTGTTAATAATGAAAAGCGTAAAGTGAGGTACCTTACGCTGAATCCATTGCCGCCAGCTTATAACTAATTCCTATTCCTGCTACTTAGATAATGAAATGCAAAAGATGGTTGACGTATCTACCTACCGTACCTTTAGAATACCTAACTATGGTTCCTAGAGGAACAGTAACAGTGTCTCTGTTTACTGAAGGCCGATCCACATTGTAATTTTTAAATGAAAATTATGCAAACCATTTTCATTAATTAACTAGGTAAACATGCCACAAACAAAACCAACCTAAATTTAATCAGTTTCATGGACTGTTATTTCGCAATAGTTATTAGAGTTGAACAATGGATTTTATAGCGTAGCGGAACAGTGCCGACAATTTTAACACGAGAACGACTTTGAATGGGTGCCGGCACATCTCTATTGGGAGGCAGTGAGACGTGGTGTGGTAATCGTATCAGAGCCTCTGTCGACGCCTGGCTCTGCCGCCCATCTCCCCCCCCCCTCCCAAACGTTACAGCAACGCTTTTTCAGCGACGCGACAAACCATTATGATTCTATTTTCATGGCAATAAGACTCCCCACAGACAAAGATTTTCACACTAATAAGTTTAAATGAAAATTGTGCTATTGTTATACTAACAAAAGGGATTTTATTGTATATTGTAATTTTGAAGAAATGTTGTGTTACTTTCATGGTATCTAATCGCAGCTTTGTTAATTTGGACAGAAACAAAATTGAGCCTCTGTTGTTGCTGCTGTTACGTTGTTAAAATAAATATAATTAGAAGTGCTACTATCTAATTATGATAGACTGCGTAGGAGGGTGTTTGACTTGTACCTAAGTATGTAGCTAAGTATGTATCCTTCTAATGTTCTTCTGTCCTCTAATAACTCATTAAGGGCTCAACGGATTTTAATAAATGATACGTCATTAGATTCATAACAGATGACGCGAGTGTCATTGGGTAATACAATTCTTAAAAAACCTTAAAATGCCACATTTTATGCGTGTTACCAAAAAATATATTTTCTAAGACACTCGAGTAGAATATTAAATCAAAGGGCTTCAATAGGCGAATACAAAAATATATTTAATCTATACCTATGTTTTAAAAATGTTGGCAAATCATAGAAAGAACAACGTTAATAGAAATAAATAATAAAACAAATAGGTCCTATAATCAACTACTAAAAAGTACTAAATATTGTTTCTGTGTTTTTGCAGGCGGTTTTTTTTGCCTTCATATTTAATATCATGCAGTCAGAGGCATTAAATAATTCTGTTCGTGTCTCCGACTGCATGATCTATATCTATATCTATATCTATCTATACATATAATAAAACTGTAAATTTCACGTGTCTGTACATGGCCGAACTTAGTGAAAAAATATATTAGGAAATGTTCGAAAAGAGTATTTAAACACTTTGCTGCATTTTTAGAAATGTCTGTCTGTCTGTCTGTTTGTTTGAACACGCATCACGCAAAAACTACCGTACAGATTCGGTTGAAATTTTGCACGTGCAATCTAATAGATGCAGATTAACATTTAGGCTATAAATTATCACGCTTTTTCCCATAGGAGCTAAGCAGTAAGGGATAATGTCTGTAGCTATTTTTCGTTATAAATCAGTAACTACTAGACGGATCTTTATGAAAATTTGCAGTTTTATAGTAAATACTATAGGACAGTATTTACACTATGAATCATTACGCTAACGTCTATGGGGAACGAGTAGCAACGTATTTTTTGTCGCACCATAATGGTTCATCACAAAATTTTCCAGAATTAGACTTATCTATAATTGTAACCCATGGAATACATAACTTCACGCTAAAACTAAAAGGAGCTAAACACAACATTGTTAAGTTTCATAAGAACAGTTATTTTGACGTGGCAAGTAGCGAACAGTATAGCCTCGAAGCTATGCTAGCGGACTTTGACGACGAAGTCCCGGGCTCGAATCCAATGCACTGCTGAGAGTAATTAATTAATCGTAGTAGAAATGAAAAACAATATTACATTATAATTAAAAAGTATTCGACATTTTCCAGAAATTATGTGTTCGTCTAAAAAAAAGACATTACACACGTAAAAAAAAAACATGTAGCGCCATCTATGAAATCAAATTGTTCACCGTGATCAAATAATTCCTTATTTGTGAAAACATTTATTAGGGTATAGGTGCTTGAGATGCTGAGTGGCAACATTCTTGAAAGTAGATGGCGTTGTATTCAATAACGTTCTATACTTAGTAAAAGAAGTTTTAAAAGAAACACATTGCTATGATTTTTAGAAATGTTTGTCTGTCTGTCCGTTTGTTTGACCACGCATCACACAGGTGCATCGAGGATCATGTTTTGGGGTTATGGTTGGAGATTACGTGTTCATCAATTCAACGATAATGAATGGCTCAACATCGGTCAAGTGTGAGTAGTTTGGGTGACGGGAGGAGGGGGGTCGTTGTTTGTCAACCGTACCTTTAGGGATATCTGACATTTTCGCGGGCATGACACACATGACACGCTCTGTGTTTGCTTTCTAAAGTGTTACAGCAGTTTTATTATTAGTATTGCGTTGTAACACTATATGAAATACACCCCATTTTTAGCCAAAATGGCAAAACAGAACCCTTATAGTTCCCCTATGTCCGTCCGTCCGCAGCTTAGCTCAGAGACTGTTAGTGCTAGAAGGTTGCAACTTTTGCATGAATAAATTACTAACGCCGATAAAGTGAAAGAACAAAATCTTGAAAATCATTATTTTCTTAAGGGTACCTCTCTTATATGTAAAGTGGGTGAATGTGATTTTTTCTCACCTACTTACCCCATCGTGTGTGGTATCATTAGATAGGTCTTTTAAAAAGCGTTTAGGGTTTGTGAAGACTATTTTTAGATTTAAGGATTTCTTTGTGTATAATATTAGGCTTTATAGTGAACATTTTTGTTAGAGTCTAGTGTCCCCCTGCCAGCTAAATGGTTGATGTTGGGTATGTGAAAAAATTCAGGGTAGTAGTATAAATACTAAAATTATAAGGAAAACTATCACAGTTAAGTACTTAGGCTTTACAAGTTTACGATCACATGAGAAGTAACAACATTTTCGTACAAATTCTATTAAAAATTATTAGGTAATAAGTAGGTATAACGTTGAAAGAATGAAACAAAAACAACAGAAAACCCACTTCTTAAGCCGCACACCAAACTAACTATTTAACTAAAAGAATAGAACAGATCGATTTTTATTTAGTAAGTATTTAGTCAACAGGACTGTTTCCAACATATTTACACAGAAGTTATTTCGTTACCTAAACTACCTTAATTTAAACCCGACTTTCACGCGAACGAAGTCGCGGGCACAGCTAGTATTAAATATAAAGAGTATCTTGTTTCAATCTTTTTGCACGCGGTTTTTTAGTTTTTTTTTATTAAAGTAAATAAGAACCTTTCAGAAAAGGGTTTCTAGATAGTAGTAAATAGATTCTACTAGAAAGACCAGCTGTGGGACATCTTAAGGGTTGATATGTGTACCTATGTGTTCCTGAAAATCGCTAAGTTACTTTTCCAACAAAAGAAAGTCTTCTAAGAAGATTTTTCTATATCTCTATGTAGGTGGGTCCTGCATCTCAAAACCTGTTGAGTGTTTAATAATAATAATAAATTTATTTCTTTTCAGATAACAGAGGTCCATGGTGTTAGTAGGTAAAAGTACGAGTAATTATTGCGCTTTTTAACAGAGGCGTTAGAAAAGAAGAGTTGATACTCTCCGCTATAGTTTTCAGAATTCAGTTGGCACTGACCCGCGTTCTGTGCACCAATGATGCGATTTTTTTGCGAATGACGGCATTGAAGCTGTCAGTTTGATACTGCGCAAACATTTCTGATGCACTACAAAAGCGGGGCAGGCCCAGGAGCATTTTAATTTACATTGGATGAGCAGTACATCCAAAGATCTTTTGGTGTAGCTAGCCCACAGACTGCCCGCATATAGACTTTGGTAGTAGGTACGCCTTGAATAACGTTATTTTGACTGCTTCGCTACAACGAAAGTATCTGCGGGCCAACATGTTACTTCTGACCGATAATGTGTAAATGTGTAATTTCAATATCTACATCGTCTCTAAGGTCATTAGTAAGAAAATGTCCTAGATATTTAAATTTAGTAACTTTTTGTATGTTTAGGGTCAGACTTACCGATGGCCTTAAAGACAATGTAGGTAATTACTCACATTTATTTACATTATTTATGAGACCGTGTGAGGCAGCATAAATTATATCCTTATGATTTTTAACACTCAACGGATAAGTTCGAAATTTGCAACACAGGTAGGTTAACAACGTAGGTCACTCGATAAGTTTTGAGATGCTCGTAATTTAAAAATAAAACGCATCTGTATTATATATTTTTAATGCAAGTAGCCAGGTTGCTGGTTTAAAAAAAATAATGACGTTCCACTACGATGGTTCCCTCATTTTTCATTGCAAAGATGGTGCTTGATATTTTATGATATTAAATTTGGTTTAAATTAAAATATTAGTCTTCAACTATTACAATCAGCGTTAGGGGAGCTTAGCCCATCTCGAGCAACAGTTTTTAGATGGTTCAGAGAATGTAAAAGGGGTAAAACAAACCTCGTAACTGCAGAAAATGTGAAGACTACTGAAATGATGGTGCGAAAAGACCCACGAATTACTTACTCTGACATCGAGAAGATTCGGGCGTTAGTTCGGGGAGCGTTAATATTATTTCGCATCAGTATCTTGGAGTGAGGAAGCCTTGTTGTCGTTAGATCCTGCGTTTGCTCTTAGACACTGAAATACAGGCCCGTGTGGATCGGTGCCGTAAAATGCGTCTACGATTTGAAAACGGAACGTCAAGACGTGTTTCGGAAACCATCACAGGCCACGTTAGGTGGATTATCAATATGATCCGGAAAATAAAAGACAACAATGTTGGAAAATCATACATCACTTTACTCGGAATGGTATACAACAGTAGCATTGCCTAAAATTTTCCAAGCTCTGCGGAAGAGGAGACCAAAGAGCTTCGGGGAATCATGCTCCATCACGACAACGCACAGTAGGCCCACGTAGAACAAACGGTTGGATATGCCCTCAAAATATTAAATTAACACTATTGCCCTCACTCACTTGAAATTGCGACCTCGTAGGCACGAGGTCGCAATTTCAGATCTATCGGATGAAGATTGGCAAAAGTGTTTTAACAGTTGGTTTAGGCGGAAGGAATGGAACTTTGCATAGAGTTTACAGAATGAAGGAGAGTATTTCGAAAAGATGTAAAATAAATATTGTTAATATCTTGTATTGTTTTTTTTTGTCTCAAAACTTACTGAGTTAGCTACGCATGACGTAGCCATCCAGTAAATTCAACCACTAAGTAGATGTGGAATGTTGGTTCCGAATTTCTACCAAAATAAAAAATTCACAATAAACGCAGCTGAAGCCGAATGCGAAAGATAGTTTTTCATAAAATTTTACTTTTTATTAAAACAGGTGGCCGGAAAATAAACTATAAATACGATAAGAATTCTTACTTTGAAAAATATGTTTTTCATTATCCTTAAAGAGATGTCCAGCAAAGAGTTTGTATGAAAGGATTAGGGAAGGAGGTTCTCTAGTAAAAGGCTTATCTGTGGACACCCTCTGTATTCAAATATTTTTTTAGTGATATTTTATTTATACTAGTAAGCTTTACAGGTAAAAGATATCTTTGATCTTTGAGTTTCTTTGAGACAGAGTAGAAAAAATTAAAAGTAAATATTTATTTTTATGGTCATATTTTATCTTAAAAGTATCATCTTGATTATAGATACGCTTTTTAAACAAATCTGTAAGTGAGTACGTAGGTACTTAGTATTTAAGCGTTTATGGGGTTATTTAAAATGTAGGCCTACCTACGTGACGAATGATGTTCATGTAAAACTCCTTATAACTGAGGTGATAAGTATAAGATAAATTTACTTAATATAACGTTTTTAAGTGTTATTTCAATGTTTAGAGAAATAATTGAAGTTAAAGTCAAAATACTTTATTCACTTAGGTTCGTTCGGTTAGTCTAATACCCGAACATTAATTTTATTCAGCTTCAGGGCGGAACATTCAACAATAGTACACATACAAACAATATACACCGTATCATAAACCGAATACGAAAATAGAAAAAAGTCTAGAAGATAAAAAGGTTTGTTCTGTATTCTTATGCCCCAACCAGACTCTCCACGAGGCTACACGAGAGAACGTGAGTGCGAGACGAGGACGGTGCGTGACCCTTCGTCTTCCCTCGCCGCACCTCACTGCCGCTCCTCTTTGTGTTGGTTTTTCGGGTGCGAGTCAAAGGACGCGAGTGGACGCGAGGGACTGAGGCGTGAGAATCAACCACACTCTCTAGCGCAAGACATTATAATATTGGTAGGCACATAAAATAGCTAACGCAGTCACTTCAATCACGTCCATCTTGTGGTAGACGTAGCGAGTAACTGAATAAATCCAGAGTGTGGATAGCTAACACTCTTGCAACTTCCACTCACCAAGACTCGTACCGAGAACCTCTAGGAGGCGCCTCGCGAGAGTCTGGAGCCGGCATTAGATGTAGCGCCAACATTTGGTAAAGTGTGACATAGGTTGATATATGAATTAAAAGTCATGCTGCCCAAATAGTTTGCCTAGATATTAGAGTCTTATTTATCAGAATCTTCAGAATCAGACAGGAACATGCCTATTTCGAACTTAAGGAAATAAAAGCTGGAGTAGCGCAGGGAAGTGTCTTAGAGCCGGTTCTGTACCTATTATACACCTCTGATATTCCAGAATTAGAAAACAACACTATTGAAACCTTCGCTGACGACACGGCCATAATGTCTGTAGGCAATTCTGACGAGGAAGCAGAAGAAAATGTCCAAACAGCTGTTAGAAAAGTGTGGACCCAAAAGTGGCATATTAAATTATAATCAAACCATCCCGTACACTAATATGGCTAAATAACTCAAGATGACCCTTAACGTAAAACTACGTTGGAGAGCTCACGTCAAGAAGAAACGAGAACAACTAGATATTCTCTACAAACAGATGTATTGGCTTATCGGGAGGACTGCTGGTTTGTCAGTACCCAACAAACTATTAATATTGATAAACTTTCGCGATTTGTACACATTATTAAAATATATATATTACGGGTCTTAATCGCGTGAATAATTAAAAAAAACGTCGGGCAGTTGCAATACGGTCGAAACGTCGGGCAATAAACAAGGTATTTTACCTTAAATTATTCACGCGATTAAGACCCGTAATATATATATTTTAATAATAAACTATTAATATTTATACAAGTTCTTATGAAGTGCAGCTTTGGTCTGTAGGTACCAAACAGAGCAACAAAATTTACTGCTTTCAAAACAAAGTGCTAAGAGACATTGTAAATGCACCTTAACTATCTTCGCCGGGACCAATAAGTGGAATTCCTAGACAAAACACTTCATGATCACGTAAATCTTGAGGTTATCCAACTCCTCGATTGTACGGACTTTAAACGAAGATTAAAAAGAACTAAGCCATTCGAGTTATTGTAGTGCTAGATGGGGAAAAAAGTGATGGTGACATTGCTTTAGATTTAAAACAAAATGTTATCAATTTATTAGACACTAAGGAAAATCAGTGGATAATTTCTTAGATTACTTATTTTAGCAGTATATGTTAATATAAAATTACTTTTTTAGCTATGATCTTAGATTGCAATTTGTAATATCATATAGAGTAAATCATTTACTCTTTATTCAAAAGTCAACTTCGCAAAAAGTAAGGCCAGTGAGAAAAGAAACACTCATGGCCACTTTTTGTAAATGCCAACTTTTAGGGTTCTGTAGCCAAAATGACAAAACGGAACCCTTAAGAGTTTCGCCATGTCCGTCTATCCGCAGCTTAACTCTGAGACTGTTAGTGCTAGAAGGCTGTAATTTTTCATGCATGGAAAAACATTTTTTTTGAGGGTATGAAAAGTGGGGATGTCATTTTTTTCTTACTTACCCTATCCGGTGGGGAATCCATGTGGGGTATCATTAGATAGGTCTTTTAAAAACGTTTAGGGGTCGTGAAGACCATTTTTCGATTTAGAGATCCGTTTGTGAAATAGTAATCTTTAAAGTGCAAATTTTTGTAAGAGGCAAGTGTGTCCCCTGCCAGCTACATGGTTTATGTTGGGTATGCGAAAAAAATCACGGTAGTAGAAAACTATCACAGCTAAGTAGGCTTTACAAGTTCACGAGTAACAGTTGATCAAATGAGAAGTAACTAAATTTTCGTTTAAATTTCATTGAAAATTAATATTAAAAGTAGGTAGGTCATAAATCATAATCATAAATGCATTTTTGAAAGATAGAAAAATTTGAAATACAGACTCAGGAATCGAACCCGAGACTTCCGTAGCCAAACCGGGGCCAGAAGCGAACCACCTATCTGGACTATGTTACAAGATCTGATAGTTCATTTATTGTACCTATTTGTAAAGTAATTGGCAAGAAATGCTTATAAAAATTACTTCAAGGTAGGTATATCGTTGTAAGTATGAAACAAAAAACCGGCCAAGTGCGAGTGGGACTCGCGCACTGGGGGTTTCGTACTAACTTTTATATATGTAAATAGTTTGATCAACACGGGAAATCTAGACACACGGCACTGTACAAACCAAGTTGCAAAAAGGCGACTCTTCGACCGTGGTTACACGAAGCATTTTGGACCACGGTAATGTGCGACCCACATTGCTAGTAATTAAAAAAAACTTAGTTGCCAAATTGCTCTTTTGAGTCGCAAATAAAAAAATATATAAAAAAAAATACATCATGTATGATTTTTATGATTTCAAAAGAATACGATTTCCAGTTAGATTTCACATCTGTTATTAGCGAAACCTTGATATATTCACACTTTTGTTTTTACCAGAATCTCTGTAACGAAACAATATTGAAAGATTTAACTTACATCAGACAAGTCACACAAGACCATCTGATCCCAACCTGAGGAATAAGTGAATAAAAAAATTTCTTCCTAAGTGAATAAAAAAATTTTGATTGATTCGATATATGTATTTAGAATTATCCAAGTATGTTTACGAGTATCAGTTGTCAGGTTGCTATTATTATAGTTATCCAAGAATAGAGATTATTAGAAAGAATATGATTATAGAATTATCCAAGTATGTTTAGGTACGAGTATCAGTTGTCAGGTTGCTATAATAATAGCAACCTGACAACTGATACTCGTAAACATACTTGGATAATTCTAAATACATATATTAAATCAATCAATTTTTTTTTAAATATTAAATTACCAAACGTTTAGCCACCAGTGCAAAACATTTTTTTTATCATTTTTTTTTTATTCACTTAGGAAGCAAAATACTACACTTATGAAAAGCCATGATCCTACATGTACAAGTACATAACTACTACATGCCTGTTCGCAAGCAATAGGTAAAGCCAGCGAAAGGAACAACGCAATAAAACATCGCAGCCACTCTTTTCAAATTGCCGAAGCTTACAATGTTTGTTTGTAAACTGTGTGTATCTCTGTAGAATATACTTATCCTAGATGGGAATCGTACCCACAACCTCTAGCTTAGCAGTAAGGGTCACTTACCATTAGACCAACAGGCCAGTCGATTTACCACGTTATTTTCACACTATAGTTTTTCTTTCAAAATTGTAGGCTCAGTAATTTCATTGAAGCAGGGTGTCGATTTTCATTAAAATAGGTATAACCTAAAAATACATATTTGAGACTCCTTTTTTTCCTGCCTTTCATTTGTTTTCACGTTTGACTATACCGTTTTTATAACGGTTTTTCAATGTATTGTTTTGCCCCTCTACAGATTAAGACCTATCTTTTGTATTTTTTCCAAAACATTAAGCTCAGTAGCTTCGGAGATAAGGGCGGGGGGGGGGGGGGTAATGGTCTATTTTTATGTTTTTTCTTGAATAACTTTTAAACTAATTGTTTCAAAATTATAATAAAAATATATTGGATATCCTTACAATAAACCCTATCATTTGATATGTAACACGATACTGTTAGTGATTTTTTTTTTAACTTTTTACTTGACCCCCAAAAATGTGCCCCATGTTTAAAATTCAGACTTTCCATAGGTTTCCCTGTAATCAATAGGTTAAGAACTATCTTTACTATTTTTAGGCCCAGTAGCTTTAGTGATAAGGGGCGGGGGAGAGGAATGGTCTATTTTCATGACTTTTCCTGAATAACTTTAAAAAAACAATATTAAAATTATAAGATAAAAATAATTTGGTATCCTTACAACAAACAACAAGCCCTTTGATTTGATTTATAACACGATATAGTTTACAATTTGCCCCCCAAATATGGCTCTTAAGTTCCAAATTCTTTTATTTACGATTTGCGTACGTGTTTGAGTCACAGAAACTCATATGTGTACCAAATTTGAACGTGATCGGTCTAGTAGATCTAATGCAAATTGGGTAATCCTATCAGGGTTCCATTTTTCTTTTTGAGGTACGGAACCCCAAAAACAACAGAAAACCCACTTCTTAATCCACATTATTCGCATGTCCGTCCGCACCTTTTCTCAGAGACTGTTAGTGCTAGGTGGCTGTAATTTTGCACACATAATTTATGCCGACAAAGTGAAAGCATAAAATCTTGAAAAAAAATTAGGGTACCTCCGCTATATATAAGTTGGGGTGTGATTTTTTTCTCACCTACCCCATCGTGTGGGATATCATTAGATAAGTCTTTTAAAAACGTTTAAAGGTCGGGAAGACGATTTTTAGATTTAGGGATTCTTTTGTAAAATATTAAGTTTAAAAGTGCAAATTTTTGTTAGAGTCAAGTGCCCCCCATGCCACCTAAATGGTTGATGTTGGGTATGTGAAAAAAATTACGGTAGTAGCATATATAGTAAAATTAAAAGGAAAACTATCACAGCTAAGTAGGCCTTATAAGTTTACGAGTACCTAACAGCTGATCAAATGAGAAGAAACAAAATTTTCGTACAAATTACATTGAAAAATATTAATAAGTAGATATAACGTTGTAAGTATGAAACAAAAACAATAGAAAACCTACATGTTAATTAAACCATATTATTCGGATCGTGGCTACGGCACCCTACATTGTGCGTGGCCCGACATGCACTTTTTTTTTTCAGTAATTTTTATAGGCATTTCTTGCCAATTACTTTACAAATACAATAATTGTATTTTTGAAAGATAGAATCGAACCCGAGACTTCCGTAGCCAAACCGGGGCCAGAAGCGAACCACCTATCTGGACCATGTTACTAGACCTCAAATTTTGACCTGAAGTCTCGGGTTCGATTCCTGGGTCTGGACTTCAAATTTTTCTATCTTTCACAAATGCAATTATTGCACTTTTTTTTGTTTGCCCGGTTTTATATACTTAAACTTTTCTTTTTTCAACTTTTTAATTACCTGCTTTGAATTTGGATCGCGTTTATTATTTTTAAAAGTTCTTTCGATTTCACTGTGTTTATTATCAAATTACAATATGGATTGGGGTGTTAAAGAATATAGGATTGCGGTGATCGCCTTGCACAAAGTGGTTATGGAGCCGTCGGAACACTTCCTCTGTCGAAGACCATAAAATACCGGAGCGGCCGCCTGCTGTTAGAACTACAAAGGCTGTTTGTGCTGTTAAAGCCAGAATCCGTCGAAATCCCATTAGGAAGCAAACAAATCTTATATCTGTACCTTATATCTTATATCGTGAGAAAAGAAGATTCCCGCTAGGACTCTGTCGCCTATTATAAAACAAGACCTGAAGCTCGGTGCTTATCGTCGATATACAGGACATGCCCTAAATCAATCTTTGTGAGTGGATCGATTAAAACGCCTTCTGTCGCAATACGCATGTAAAACCGATTTTTACCGATGAAAACATTTCACGCTTGAAGAGCACTACAATAAGCAAAATTATAAAGTGTAGGTACGCTCACAGTTCTAAAGAAGCTGCTTAAGTGGTCGGAAAGGTAGGTACAGCGTTGTCATCATCCTGCGTCAGTGATGGTTTGGTGAGGCGTGTCTTATCAAGTCATCACAAAGCTACATTTTTGTGAAAAAGGAGTGAAAACTTCAGCCAAAGTGTATCAAGAGACAGTCTTGGATCGTGTGGTGAAACTTCTCAGCAATACAATTTTTAAAAATGTACCATACAGCTGATTTGTAATTGAGTGCTATGTAAGTACGCCGTTATTGTCATGTACATCAGGAATAATACCAACTCTAAAGTAATATTAATAAGGTTTAATGTATGTGATGTGGCTGTACCTACTTTAATAAATAAATAAATACCGTGGACTTTCTAGCATTACTCTGCACATGGTCACAAGGCACGAACTACCCAAGCCCGGCTTAAAACCAACGTTCCGGACTTTATAAGTGCTTAATACTGGCCCTCATCTAGCCTAGACCACTACCCTTTAGACTAATTATAGTCAGTTTTAGAGGACATGACTTGCTCTAAACGATACAGCGACATTGAGTTTCTTAAAAAATTTCTGAATCAAGCAGTGGCGAAATTTCCCATGGAAACAATGCGTAAATTCATAGATTCGTGGCCAGACAGATTAAAGGCCTGTATAAAAGCCAAAGGTGGTCATTTTGAATAGAATATTGTTTTTATTCTTGCTGAGGCTTTATTATATATAAACATAAAAGTTTTAGTGATATTACATTACTTCTTATAAAAAATAATGCATTTTCATTTGTAACAAAACTTATGGCCGGATTAGGTAGATTTAAATGATCAATTTTTTTTCCAGATTGTTGGACCGATTTGAACTTACGGCTTTTTATTTATTTATTTATTAAAGTACAGCCACATCACATACATTAAACCTTATTAATATTAAGTTACAGTTGGTATTACTCCTGATGTACATGACAATAACGGCGTACATAGCACTCAATTACAAATCAGCTGTATGGTTAGTAAATCTAAAATTAACTTAAACTGTGATAAAAATACGAGAAACAATGGATTGATTAAGAATAGGTGTGTGATTGTCGATTAAGACGAAGTCTTAAGCTGTGACTTTATTATTTTATTTTTAAAACTGCGGAAATTATCATGAAATACATCCAGATCGGGTATACGTGTAGCTAGTGTATTATATTTATGGACAATTCTATTGAGGGGCGATTGCAGGCCAAGGTTGCTTTTAACGGACAGGACTTTGAAGATATTCTTAATTTTGTGCCGAGGATAGTTATGGGGAACATTAATTGAAATATTGTGTAAAACATACGTACAATGGTTTACACCATTCATGACTTTATGAAAAAAAAATTGTTCCAAATAAAAGCGTCGATCGTGAAGAGTTTGCATATGAAACTTTTTTAATCTACTATTATAAGGGTTTCTATGAGAAAAACCATTTGAATTGTAAGCCAAGTATCTGGTGAACGCTCTTTGTATACTCTCGAGCCGTTGTGAGTGTATTGCGTAGAAGGGGTTCCAAACAACACTCGCATACTCTAAATTGCTGCGTACCAATGTATTATAGAGCATGATTTTGGTATGTCTATGTTTAAAATCCCTGGTGTTGCGTTTTAAGAACCCAAGCATCTGTGCTGCTTTTACAACTATTTTATCTATATGTGAGGTAAACTTAAGTTTATTATCAATTATTACACCTAGATCTCGGCTTAACAATAAAATTATGTAACTTATCGGAATGTATTTTTTTATACTGTTTGACTAATCGAACTAACAGTTTGACTAAACTTTAGGATTGTTAGACCAATTGGCACTCACCGTCTAACAATATATTACTCTAACAAAATAAATATTTTATCCGTAATGTTCGATTACGGATAAAATATACTAATAGCCTAACAAAACGGAATAGACGGTATAAAGCGCCCAATCGTACAAATAGGTATGTTTTAAACTCTTTAATCCGTTAGTTGCACCAGAACATCATCTTATGGGTTGCCATATTTCAAAGTTAATCACGAAGTTATTTAAGAACCTCAACTTTCTCGGCAAGAGAGGAAAAGGGAGACCCTGAATCAGCTAATTGGACCAAATAAAGGAGTAGATAGCTGCATGTCGTATAGGGAAGTAAAAGATAACGCTATTAACAGGGATACTTAAGGGATACCCTAATCGGTGATTCTAACACACAAACGCGCATAAGTGATTACTCCTGTTTATGAGGTCGTAAGTCAAATCTTAAAATTAATGTAATTTCGTTTTATCATAAACTAGGCCTGTAGGTAGTCATCATTAAAAATAAATTAATATTTTAACAGTTATAAGCCTAACACATGACATAACTGTTTCTCTTACATATTTCAGTCTTTATATTGGTACTAATAGTCCAGGAGCCAGTGACAGATTTTCATGACCAACTCCCTCCCAATCGGCGGTAGCCTAATGGCTAAGGCATCGGTCTCGCAATCGTGAGGTCGCGGGTTCGAATCCTACCCATTATACTACCGACGTGAACCCACTCCTAACACAAGCCATTGAGCTTAGCTGGAGGGGTTAACAGGATTGCTAGTAATGTGGGACGTAAATCCATGTGGGATTTACGTCCCACATGGAGCTAGTTATCTTTTAAAAAAAATAAATAATCGAAACTTCGTAAAATGCATAAGGGACTTATACTATGAATACTCGCGACCGTCAGCTGCGACTCCGCGGGTGGGGTGGGCAGTGGCAGCCTCCCACGCATGGAAAAAATAATTTTTTTTCAGTAATTTCCTCAAATTTATCAGAGTAGAGTTTATGTAGTATTTTGAAAAAAAAACATATTCAGCTGACCATAACACGGTGGATTATACGTCAGCTGGCTCCTAGAACATGAAAAAAAAAATATTTTTCCTCGCAACTAAAAATTTACCTGGTGATCGTTTATTTGCTACTATGAATGAAAATTAATGTCAGCTTGCCGTATCTCAGTGGAAAGTTTGTCAGCTGGTACCTTGAAAGGTGTAACAGCAGCATCTAGGGCCTACTGAAACTTAACAGCTGACGACTTTTCCCTTGACTTACAGCTAGCTGATTTTTTTTATTATTTACTAGAGTATTTTAACAATTCTCTGATACATTTTAATCCGGGAGGAAATAACGTTTCGTAAGTTATTCTTTACTTCTATATTGCAGCTAGATTGTAAATTAAAATTACCTTCTCCAGATGCTATGCTATAGCAAAAGGTACACTTGGAGAGGGTAAGTTTTACCCATGACTGCGTACAAAGGCCCTTTGTTGTGTATAGCATATACAAAAGATTTTCGGTAGAAAAAAAAAGGTGGGGACTATAATGCGACTCGAAGAGAAAGTAAAACGTCTTCAGTTGAAAAGCTTGTTAATCCACCGCGTTATGGTCAGCTGACTATGTTTTTTTTTTTCAAAATACTAGATAAACTATAATCTGATAAATTTTCAAATGAGAGGAAAAGACTGATTTTTTTTTCTCTATGTTAGGCTGCCACTGTCCACCCCACCCACGGAGTCGCAGCTGACGGTCGCGAATATTCATAGTATAAGAAGTTTCGCTCGAAAAGAAATTATTGACCGAAAATGTACCTGGCTCCTGGACTATAATTTATTAGGATAACTTGTGTTGAAATTACAAACTGTTTGTTGAAATTCAAAGGACTGGTGACCTGAGTACATGGTTTCAACTCGATAGGTACCTTCACGCGTACCCGAGATAAAGAGTCTTGACAGACAGACGGACGAACGGATGGACAACAAAATGATCCTATATGGGTTCCGTTTCTGCCTTATGAGGTGTGGAACCCTAAAAACACCAATACGGGGGGACAAAGAGTCGATTTAATCTTCAACGACAGAATGAATTTTCATCAAACAAATCTGAGAACTATCTCGATTAAACTAGCTTTCTTATAAAAACTGTTCAAATCCGTCCAGTCATGGGGTGCACGATGCTGCAAACAACCATTGACATCTATAGTAGGTACTAGTACCTACCTAAGCTGGACTGTGGACAGACTACCGCCGATAACAACAAGACTTCCATTTGATTTTGACATTAGGACGGTCATTTGGCAATTTCAAATGAAAATCTATACTTGTGTGAAGTGCCTTGTAAACGATCAAAATAAATTTGACAAATTTATTTCTCAAACTTCACGTTTTCATCAAACAATAGCTGAAACGTTCAAATTGAGTGAAAGGATCAAACAATTTTTGCCAAAGTATGTGCCAGACTCGGCTTTCTCTTTGTCGTTGTTTCACAAACACCGCGGTACACGTTCAAATATGTTTGTCAAATACTGTCAAACACGACGTCAAACAAATTTTTCATCAAACAGGTAGAACGTTTAATGAACCCTCCAAACAAAGCGGTATACTATCAAATTATTTGACAAACAAGTAAAATTTGACAAACATTTTGATCGTTTACAGGGCGCTGACAAAGATAACAACGGCAATATGTCATGTGTCAAAAAAGTTCTTTTCGATTCGACATTTGAAATTGCTGTCACTTTGTACTTTTGTACTAGGTAGCCAGTATAGAGCATACTATAGAGGCCAGTGAGACAAATCCACAGATATGGAGATTTGTACATTAAACTTAGGTATAACGTCCATCCTTTTGCGTCGGAAAAAAGTATTAACGACGGATTTCGAATAGCAGCTGTTAATCTCCTGCTCTAATGGTGATTAAGTAATTTTCAATTGTTTTACGGCGTAGGCCCGTAGATAATGGTAGCAACCATAGCACCTTTTTAGTCGAAAAAATACGTTAGGTACGCCCCGAGGTTTCACCACATAGTAAGTAAGTATGTGAATTTATCAGATTTATTGATTCCTACTAGATTTTGCTCAGAGTTGCCGTCAATCGGATAACGATAAGAAGTCCTAATAACTTTCTACAAGCAACACGCAACAAAATAGTACCGTAGGTACCTACTTTATCTTCAGAGAGTAGTCAGTAGCGCGTTCAAACAAACGTACAAACTCTTCCGCTTTAATATATCTACCTATAAATATGATGAAGTACCTACTACACCGCTTTTGCAATACCTAAACCTCCGGATAATGTTATAAACAACCTGTATAACTAATGTAGTAACTACCTACAATATTTCGAATCCGACTGGAAGCTCTTGAAGTAATTATACAAACATTTAGAATAGACAAGATCAACCTAAAGAATAGGTCTATGTTAATGGTCATTCATATAACTATTATTATTACTTTATTTTTAAATTAATATATTATTTATATTTATATTCGTAAATATGCACAGAGAAACACAGTTGAACGTTTAAAAAAATGCGGCTCCATAATAATTACGACACTAAATGACGGGCTCAAAATTTGACTATTACTTAGCTTAACTTCATAATTCTACAAAAGCATATCTTGTAGGTTCTATTCAGAATAAAAATATAATAAATAACTCACGGAAGGCTGCAAGACCAGCTCCAAAAGCCAACTGCTGATGCGGCAACAACATCGGCCTAGGACACAACGGCAACGGCGGAGGAGACGTCCACATTGGCGGCTCTCTCAGCTGCACATCCACAGGCCCTTCATTTTCCCCTATTTCCACATCCGAAGACGACTCGCTCTCGAACACATTCTCAACAACACTCTTACTCTTAGGCTCTTCAAGATGCCCGTATATCCTGGCAAAAAACTTCCTAGGAGACGACGGTCGCGGCGCTTGTACCGTATTCGCGCTCGTCTGATGATCTTCAACTTCATCTTTCATTGTGATAATTAATTACACGTGTTACTCGATACCAGGAGGTCCGTGGATTGAGAGTGTCAGGTGCATACATCCCTGCGAGACAAGGCCCCGCCTCCTGTTCTATCCCTCTTCATCCCGTGGGAACAAAGGGGAAAGGGTGTTTTGTAACCAATAGTAGCGTTCGTTTTAGCTGAACCCGTCCCTACGGGCGGGGTTGAAAGTAGGACAAAGTTTTGTAACTTTGTATACAAGTTATGTTTATAGATATAAAGTTGATTTAATTGTTTGAGGTAGCTACTTGAATAGGCAAAATTGACTTTTAAACAGACAAGGTACTTTAGATATAATAATTGCTTTAATTATTATTATTAAGCTGTTCTTGTTTTATAAACCTTTGCATTCACCAAACATACTGGTTCGTTCAATATAATTATTAATGTAAAGAAAAACTTGATATTTTAAAAGATTGGCCCATGAGTTTCTTGGCAGCTTCTTCTCATGAGCTTTACACTTGGAACTGCCGCCTAACTTCATTTTGTTTTTTTTTTCAAACAAACCATAATTTTATTTTCCTTTAGTATGTATTAATTTGACGTTTAAAAAAAAATCATTAATTTGAATATTATATATATTAATATTACCTATATATATATTAAAATAAAAATATTTGAAATTTGTTATAAATAATATTGCTTTTATACTTACATAATGTAAATATAGTCTTTCAGAAGTAGGTGTGGTATTCTGAAATTATTACTTACTAGCTGTCTCGCGCAACTTCGTATGCGTAAATTTTCCCCGTTTTCATTGCTGCTCCGCTCCTATTGGTCGTAGCGTGATGATGATATATTCGATAGATGGGCTATCTAACAGTGAAAGAATCTTCAATTCGGATCAGTAGTTCCTGAAATCACCGCGTTCAAACAAACTCTTCAGCTTTATAATATTAATTATATAGATTTTACAAGTACCTACCTAACTATCTAAACGACTCGACCCATAAAAGTTGTCTCATTACTGATAACAACTAACCAAACACGTCAAATAAAAGCAAAAATTAGCTACTTAATTAAAATAATAATAATAATACAATAATATGTCCGGACAACTCACACAACGCTGATCTGATTTATCTGATCCCAAACTAAGCAGAGCTTGTACTATGGAAACCAGACAACTGATAAACATACTTATATATTTTTAAATACATACATATTATAGACAAATAACACCCAGACACAGAATAAACCATCATGTTCATCACACAAAGTTTTATCCTGGGTGGGGATCGAACCCACGACCTCTTACTCAGCAGTCGGATACACTCCCACCGCGCCACAGAGGCAGTCAAATATTAACAATGTCTCAAAAACATCTGTATCAAATACAATACAATTTGTAGCAGATAGTGTACTTATTACAATAAACTCCATCTTGGGGCGGATATACCCCCATAGGGAAAAACATAATTAGATTGTTTTGTGCGTGAAAGGATAACTAACATAAACATTCATAAGTCCTTTTGTCTAATGGTTTTGATTTGACCAGTCAAAACCACTATATAATAATATCAAAGCCTGTTGATCTAGTGGTTACTGTTGTTAGTGACCATGACTGCTAAAGGTTCATTTCCGTGCATTGCGATTGCGACCGATCGCGAGCCGCTCGCGGCTTACGACAAGCGGCTGACGCTCGCGGCCGATGCGACAATATTCACAGTGCGCGCGCAGCCTACGACAGTCGTCGGCCGCGCGCGTCTGTCACTTACCTCAGCCGCTTGTCGTAAGCCGCGAGCGGCTCGCGATCGGTCGCAATGCACGGAAATGAACCTTTAGCAGTCATGGTCACTAACAACAGTAACCACTAGATCAACAGGCTTTGATATTATTATATAGTGGTTTTGACTGGTCAAATCAAAACCATTAGACAAAAGGACTTATGAATGTTCGATCTTAGATCATTATATAAATTCTCTATGGCCGCGATGCTCGGAAATGAACCT
Organism: Herminia tarsipennalis; assembly: GCA_945859575.2. NCBI lineage: Eukaryota > Metazoa > Arthropoda > Insecta > Lepidoptera > Erebidae > Herminia > Herminia tarsipennalis. The sequence continues at coordinate 10,511,267 of OX243835.2, forward strand.
TAAGCCCGAAGTCGTGAGTTCTAACCCTACCCAGAATAAATCTTTGTGTGATAAGCACGTTGATTCGGTGTCTGTGTGTAATTTGTAAATAGCTGTCCCGGCGATCTTTGTACCACCCCGTATTTTTTTTTTTACGAAAGGACCTTCTACAGACCATTAGAAAACTAATTATGTACTACCTAATTTGAAATATATAATGTACCTATGTTTATCAGTTGTCTGGTTGCTATAGTAAAGGTTTTGCATAGTTTGGAATTAAAAAAACCGGGCAAGTGCATGTCGGGCTATGCCAAATGTTGGGTTCCGTAGCTGCCCAACTCCTGATGTGATAAAATAAGTGGGTTTTTTGGAATTTTTGTTTCATACTACCAGCAACGTATTTGTTTTTAATTGTTTATCAGTTTTTTACGTATTAGGGCTTAGGGTTTAGGGCTCTTACCTACCAATGTAGAGTTGGAAGAAACGTATTCTCCGCTCTCTCTCTCTCTCTCTCTCTCTCTCTCTTTCTAACCGATATTAAACAAAACTAAATTAACCCAACTTTACTTACTATTTTAACTGTGCATGTTGATTTATAAAGGTATGTAAAGGTATGTGAGGCACGCTGAAAACTGTCCGTCTGTATGTTTGTTCCTTTTATCATCACGCTAACGTCTATACGGAGTGAGCAGCACTGTGACTTCACGCGAACGAAATCGCGGGCACAGCTAGTATCAAATATTTTGACTTCAAGTACTCATAATCCCCCAGCTGATGGTTATTTTTGGGTAGGCATGTGAGGCACGCTGAAAACTGTCCGTCTGTATGTTTGTTCCTTTTATCATCACGCTAACGCCTATACGGAGTGAGCAGCACTGTGATTTCATGCGGACGAAATCGCGGGCACAGCTAGTACTCATAATCCGACAGCTGATGGTTATTTTTGGGTAGGCATGTGAGGCACGCTGAAAACTTGTCCATTACTTCTTCTATAGTACCCAAACACAAAACCGTAAACCTGCCTGGGGCGTAGCGGGCCTAAATATATATTTTTTTATATTTCACTACGATTTTACACAATTAGCTGTATTTTTTATTTTTTTCTTAATTTTAATAATAAAAAAAACTGGAGAGGTGTCAAGGGACACCCGGATGGAACGAAGTTCTTATCTTATTTTTTTTTTATATAATCTTCGCAACACCACACTGTTCAATGCGAAATAGAAAGACGAAACGAAAATAACTTACAAAAAGACGATTGTATACCGAAGGCTCGAACCTACAACTACACAATTGTCACCAATACTGTGTACCGAATTTATGCCTCTAGACCAAATCGACAGGTGACTTCTTTGTCAAATTAGACGTTCATATCTTACGCGCACGCCGCACGGCTTGTGTGTCAAAAAGTGTCGTTACAACTTTTCGTGAGATTTTTTTCCGTCTAGCCACCTTTCACAACGCGCGATAAGGAACTTCGTTCCAATATTTCATTTATTCATAATTTTAATAATATTCTATTACAATTTCAGAGTGCCAATTTTGCAAACTCTTGGCTTAGTTTAAGACCTGACTAAATAATTTAGCTTATTCATTTTTTCCCTCTTTAAGTACTAAATTTAAAGTCACAAAAAAAAACAAAATGCCTCAAGCATATTTTATTTGCAAAAAATGGTTTCTTTAAAAATCTTTAAAATCCCGTTGTGCCCCAGCCAGGTCTATGGTTCTGTGCTTGGGTATTATAAGGGAGGTATTATACAAGCTTTCAGCGTGTCTCAAATACCTACCCAAAAATTACCATCAGCTCACCTACCTACTATCATAGCGAAAGCCAAAGAGGCGGAAGCTCATTTTGGTAGTGTTTTGGTTTTGACTTGTCTGGTTTTGACTAAACATTATAAATAGTGTAAAATTCTCCTTGGTTGTGACGCTTTGATATCGAGTGGTGACCATGACTAAACGAAGTTTTCAATTCTCTTTGACCGCGACATGTTACATGACAATCATGACGTTGCAAATGGCATTTTTGAGTCTCTTTCTTTTGGAGTTTCAAAAAATGTCATAAACAATTGAGGGCAAAACATTCAATGTTAAAATATTTGGAAAGCGTGGCCATAGTCATAATGCATCGGAATGCTGCAGTGATAAGCGTCATGTGCATCTTGCTATGTCTCACATTTAATTACACTTTTCCTTTACTTAGAGACAAGTCGAATTCGGATTTGTATAATCGTAAGTACCTATTTATTCAGATCACAATATTGTGATACAATCAACAACTGTTTAAAAATAAGTGTACACTAGAATAGCCTGCAATAGAGCCGGACCTAGAGGGTAGCAAACCGGGCACCCGCCCCGGGAACGACGTTTAAGAGACCCCTTCCCCCGTCGTAAGCACGTTCTCCGAAGGTGAAGGGCGCAATCATCAAGTGTTGCCCTGCTTCGAAATAATCCTAAATCCGGCACTGGCCTGCAACAGGTCGACATAGCAATTCGGTATATGAGTTTAGACGGGGAAGAACAGGGCGGCACGTAGGTAAGTACATCCACGCAGCTACCGTGCTATCTCAATTTTAATTGGATTAAATCTCGCTTATGTTTTTTTTTTGGCCTGTATTTGAAAACAAAAATGAATCCAAAATCCGAAAATTGCTATGTTGTCCTGTTGCGGACGCGGACTATACAGTCCCAAGTCATCGACCGTAGTAACTACCTACCAAACAGACGAACCTTTGTAAGTTTGGTAGTTTATGAGTTGGTATGTGATGTAGTGGTACTACTCCACATACTTGAGTCCAAAGACAGATCCAAGACGGAGATCATGAGAGCCCTTGGTGGCGGATCTGAGATTTTAGTTTGGGGAGGTGCATGGCAGTAGCTAGGGGCGGCATTAGGGGGCAATGCCCTACCTAAAAAAAAATAGTAATGCCCTACCTTTGGGGACGTAGCTACGGAGGCATTGTGGGGTAATGCTCTAACTTACCAGATGGATACCTATCCAGACGAAGTCACCAAAGTACTGCAGAAACCTAAAACTAGCAAATGATGTTCAGTCCACATAGGGATACTAAAATTAATGGAGCATGATAATAATAAACTACCTAATGAATTTTGTGTACGATACTGCCATACTTACTTCCTGAGGACTGACTCAAATCAGTATTTATCACACGTTATATTTGTATTTGGAACCCATAATATCCGAAGCCTTAACAGATCTAGAGTGTGGCATCAAAGTTAGCGGAAGTGTTATCAGCAATTATGGAATCAGATCTTCAGACGCTAGTCGATCTTTTCAATGAGTGCAGATTAAAGGTGGGACTTAAAGTGAACGAAAAAAAAAAGTTACGGTCATCTCATAGGGCACTTATTTGAGTCCAAATATCGACGTGTCTGGAGTTAAGCTTGAGGTAGTGCGAAAAAAAAATACTTAGGGACTTGGCCAACTAAAGACTGAGACAGCGATATGGAATATAATAAATATAATGATACGAAAAGAAATCTCCCGCGGTGCGTTTATTAAAATGAGATCAATACTCTCCTACCGGAACATCAGTATTCCCCATAGCACTCGTCGGCTTCAATGCTACATTTGGCCTATAGTCATCTACTGTCCAGCCTGTACTATAAAAAAAGACCTTCGCAAACGTATTTCGAAATGTGGTATTATCGGCCCATACTTTCAATTAGCTGGAATCAAAGGATCACGAACGCTGATATTTTAACACGTTTCGGATCACAAGTTGATGCAGACCATCAAAAAAAGGAAAGTTGCTTACCTCGGCCACGTCTTCAGGCGAGAGATTATGATGGGCAACATTGCGGACAAGGCTGTCCTAAAAAGTCGTGGCTTCAAAACATTCGCGAGTGGACCGGAGTCCAGAGCCCCGCGGAGCAGATTCTTCTCACCAGGGAGGTTTTCAAGGCTGTCGTAAAAAGTTGTGGCTTCGAAACATTCGCGAGTGGACCGGAGTCCAGAGCGTCGCGCCACGGAATTGATTCCTCTCACCAGGGAATTTTTCAAGGCTGATGTCCAACCTTCAGTAATTGGAGAGGAACAAGAAGAAGAAGCACTAACTTAAATTAGTAATGCACTACCTAAAACTCAAGTTAGCTAAGCTACGGCCGGCCCTGGGAAGCATGGCCCGATCTAGGGCAGGGCAAGCCGTGCTAATACCCAAAGCGGCAAAATTTTGGTACTTAGGCGGTATTGGGTGAAATGATTTGCACTCTTTCCCCCCATAGCGATATTGGGGCGCGAAAATGTATCAATGAATATCCCATCTTTGGCACAATGTGATAGTGTTAAGGGCGGCAAATATTATTTGTATCTAGTATGTAATAAAACCAGTGTTTACTTACAGTTTCCAACGTCTGTGATAAATCCGAGCAATATCCGAAAATCGTAAAACAATCTAAGAAAATAACAAGGAACGCAGAAAATCCAAAAAAGATTAAACCTGATGATCAAGCCTGCTTCAGACATACTCGTTTTGATGCCAACAAGGATACATTCACCGATGAAGATTTTCGTTACTTCGAAAAAATGGTCATCATGAAAAAGAATCCTTTTATTGATTTGAAACAGTTACAATTAAAATATAGTCCCTCTGATAAAAATACACGAGAAAGTCTCAAACTAGACATGAATCCTTTACCACAAGTGTTTATAAATGAGCCCGGTATTTGGGAACCTATGGAAGAAATACCCAATGTGGAAATTATCAATCGAGGTCTGTCAGGATTCGCATTACCGGGTAAAATTTTATCTGCCAATTTCGGGGAGTATCGATGGAAAGGTAATAAATCGGACATAGTAATGACCGACTTGCGGTAGCTCATTAAGTACGTTTTTTTGTTGTTAAAATAGTTAGGAATGTGATAATTATTTTGTATCTACATAACTACTGTGAAATTAAATATTATTTTTTTTGTGAACAATTTTTTACTTTTTTTGTCCGAATACCTTACTAGATTAGCCTATATGAATTAACTGGATGGTGCAGTGGTCGAAGGTCGAGATTAAACGGGGAAGACCAACACGGTATGTGCTCTGCTTCATACCATCATAAAGAGCACCAGCTTTCGCCATTAATTTTAACCTCCCATATGATTGTACCTACATTATTTAAACTTACCTAATTCGGAAATTGCTATGTCGACTTCAAACTTCAAATACTACCTACGTAAAATCAATATCAACGTCAAATGAATACATAATTAAATAATAATAAAATGATGATTAAGTAGTTAGAGAAAAAATGGTGGCAGTTCCAAGTATAAAGCTCATGTGAAGAAGCTGCCTGGGCCATGGGCCACTCTTTAAAAATCATCAAGTTAAATTACAAAATGTTTTTAACGAGCGAAAATTGTGTTTGGCAAGTGTCATCGTTATTATTACTAGTATAATATATGGTAAGTATAGGTGTGTGTGATCCTACTTATGTGCCATGAACTTCGATCTTCTGCTGATGCAATTATTCAAGGCTGCGGAACCGTCCACTGAGCATGGTCCGACATGCTCTTGGCCGGTTTTTTTTTATTTTTTTATTTAGTAATTTTTAGTCGTTGTAAGATACAAGGTGATTGAATAAAAACTATTTGTTTTGTTATTAACGTTGCTTTTTCTATGATTTGCCACTTCAAATATTTTTAAACAAGCCCTTTGATTCCACACCCTACGTGAGGGTCTTAGAAAAAAACTTATTTTTCAGCCCGCACATTAACGCGCATAAAATCCGCCCTTTAGATTTTTTGATTTTATCAGTGGCACTCGCGTCACCGAGACGAATCTAATGACGTATTATTAAAATCGGTTGAGATTATACGGAAACTTATACTCAAACTCTGGGTCAAAATGGAAAACAGTTGTGCCAATCTAACAACAAAACAGAAACAAAAAATAAATTGCGAACCAAATTATTCATCCATTTCGGATACTTTTTTGACTGAATGTATACAACTAGTTTATATTTATTACGTGTATCAATGTTTATATGAACATAGATACTTATATTAGATTTTTATTGATACCTGCTATAGTCATAATTTTAACTTTCTTAAATTTGTCCTTTTAGTACGGGTTCCCAACAATATTTTATTGATACATATCAAGCAGGAATTTCCGTGGTAGCTTCGTTTAGACGAGACGCCCAACTTTATGGTATACGACAACTTTGTATAGTGGTACGTTAGTGAAATAAACAGGTGTTTAATATGACCAACTTAACGTTGCCCTTGTAAAACTGTTTAGATAACATCAATTTAAGCTGCAGTTAGTTTACCAACCGCAAATAAAATTGTTATTAAAAAATGACTTTTAAAATGCAACGATACTGGCTTACTTGTGTTAAGTAGGTTGTTGCTTTTACTTGTTGCCATGTAGGTTGTAGTAAAAGCCATAATCATAGAAAATATTTTTTATTACAATTTTATTTGCGGTTGGTAAATTAATCGCGGCCTATGTTGATGTATGGGGATAATTGTTTTCCGACGGCAAAGTTAAGTTTGTCATATTCAACAGTTGTTTTTTTCACAACGTACCACTAACGTAAAGTTGTTGTATACTTATAGGTCTCGTCAAAACGAAGCTCCCATGGCAATTCCAGCTTGATATGTATCATTTTAAATGTTTTTCTAGGGAACCCGTACTTTATGTCATTCGTATTTTAAAGGTCCAACCGACCAGGGTCATTAAAATCCAAAAAAAGAATATCCCATGTGATTAATATCTACTATTTTAGTTAAAAATCGATCTAGGGCAGGAGTTCCCAACCTTTTCTTACCAGGGGACCACTTTTAGTACTTTGTCGTACGCAGGGACCACCATTTTTAGAAAAATGTTTTATTTTTGAAGTCTGTTATATTTTATTCCATGATTTGCGAGCATCGTCACTTTCGCGCTCTTCATGTACCGCGAGAACGGCTCAATAGTGAGAACGCGTGTACATAATATTATACATAAGTTCCGAAATGGCAGAATAAGACCTCAGAAGTACTTTATCGCGCGAACAAGGCAAATAAAAAAAAAATGTCGAAAAACATTGTCCCACAAAGTCGCAGAGACATAACACGTGAATATCGAGCGATATCATGGGCATACTAAACCTGTAAAAGTATCAATTTCTCTCTTTAATCCTTAATCTCTCTGTCCGAGTGAAATTTCGCGGTTTTATTTTATATGGATTATTTTTAAAAATCTGTACATTTTCGCGAGCTTATCTTTTCTGAACGATACAGTTTAAGTCAGAAACGTCACACATAACTGTCATGTCATAGCAATGCAAGGGTTGCCAACTTGTTTAGGCTATCCCTATTTATAGGGTGAAATAAAAATAGTTTTTGTAAATCCTAATAGTTATTCCAATTACTAAAGTCAATGTCTCAACACTCTCAATTGTATAATATTTTGGATTAATTCTGATTGTGACATCCTCATTATGGTGATTTACAGCTTTAAACTAAAATAATTATCTTAAGTTTACTTTTGTAATGTGAAACGTGCAGAGTAGCGTTGTCAGAGGTTTAAAACGTAACGCAAGGTAAAATCTAGCAAACTTTATTAAAGGTCAGTAAGGTCACTCAGTGACTATAGTTCGTTCGCGTAATGAATGCAGTGAGTCATCATTGTCTCCCGGCCTAGCCCCGCCCCCTAACCAATCAAATCTTTTCAAATTACAAAGTCAAGTTCACAGTGGTCAGTTGAAGGCATTGCTTCGAACAACGGTTGTGTCCTGTCATTTGTGTTTACTGAATTGAATTTTAAATAATGGATACCTCTTCAATTCGTAAAAATAAAAGTGGTTCGGTAATTCATAGTGGGGAAAGAAAAGCAATTTACAATGTTTTTAAGTATTTTAAACAGTATGATTTAAACGTGAATGTGGTCAGCGTAGTACAAAAAACGGCAGCTGCATGTCCGAGAGAACAGTTTATAGTATTATATGTATTCGAAGTGAAAAAAAGGAAAATAATTAATTGAAATCGCCAGTGAAAAAAAGGAAGTCTATGATTAATAAATTCGATGAATTATATAAATCCTTATTGCACAAAAAGGAGAAAAGTACACTCAATATAATTAAATAACGACTACCCAATATTAAATAAAATTATGACAATTTGTGAAGCTGATGAAAATGTTCCAACGTTTGAACGTACTACACTTTATAAAATAATGCATGTACTGGGATTTGAATTAAATAAACAGGATAATAGAACATCATTATTGAAAAGAGAAGACATTGTTTTGTGGCGGCTTAAATATCTCAGGCAAATCAAAGAACTCAGAAGCAAATAAAAACATATAAGTACTCCCTTGACAAAACGTGGGTAAATGCCGGACATATTAAATCAAACACGTGGTTGGATACAACTTTAAAAAACAAGACATGCTTTTCAAGACGGCTTATCTACCGGTCCAAGAGTTCCTACAGGGAAGGGAAAAAGGTTAATTGTTTTACACATTGGTAGCGACAAAGGATTTGTGGAAGGAGGTCTATTAGTTTTTGAGTCAAAATCAACCAAAGATCACCATGAGGAGATGGACGGTGACAGGTTCCTTGAGTGATTCAAAAACGTCACCCTAAGCTGGAACCAGGGAGCATTGTTGTCATGGACAACGCTCCCTATCATTCTGTCAAACTCGAGAAAATACCGAGGACCGCTTGGAACAAACAACAAATAATAGACTGTCTAAAAAAAGCAAAGGGATACTCATGGACATGAGTTATTTAAAAAAATAACTGTTAAAGAAAGCACATTAAGATAAATATTTAATCGACGAAATGGCTAGAAGTATCGGCGTTGAAATTCTCCGTTTACCTCCGTACCACTGCGAACTGAACCCCATTGAGTTGGTGTGTCAAATAAAAAATGATGTTGCTGCCAACAATACACCTTTACCCTAATGACTCACTGCATTTATATCGCGAATGAACTATATTTCCAATTGTATTTACGGGTAAAATACATTAATTAACTGGTAACATTCTTATCATGTTTCATTTCAATTTAATACTTTGTCCTATCTATTATCAAATCTAAAACAATATTTTAGGACAGTGGACTTGCGTTTAGACTTCTTAATCTATTCAGGTACGTATTCAAGTTATTTCTTTGTCATCACAAATTAATGATATTGAGTCACTGCGAAGCATTGAAATTGATTACGTACATAGCCTTTATTATTGTTTATTTGAACAGATGCTTATCAACTTGTTTGTGACGAGTACATCGTTGTTTACAGAGCAATTATCAATTTTTGTTCATTTTTTACTTCGTAAGTGGATTTCTACGACAATATGCTTGTATTAAAATTATAGATACATAGAAAATGCTCTTTAACCATTTTTAATTCAACTTTACTGATTCTATTTTTAATAAGTTAAAATCTTCCGTACCTACAGATTTACGATGGAGTTGGATTGTAAAGTGCAAAACTATGAATGGGGTAAAATTGGACTTGATAGTACAGTAGCTAAATTATTATCTAGTGCTCAGCCAGACACCACTATCGATCAGACGAAGCCCTACGCTGAACTGTGGATGGGAACGCATCCGAACGGCCCGTCAATAATTATAGAAAGAGGTGTTTTACTCTCGGAGTATATAAAAGACAATTTGGATGCGATTGGGCCTGCTGTATATAAAAGATTTGGTGCAACAGTTCCGTTTCTTTTAAAAGTATTGTCCATTAGAAAGGCTTTGTCTATACAGGCGCATCCTAAAAAGGTAAGATAATCTATTACAGTTTAATTTTTTTTTTAGTTTATTTATTTTCATTATTTCATAACATTTAGTATAAAATAGCAATCTAAAAACCACTAAAGGGTTTGTCCGGAATGCTTTACAATCTGCAGTTACAATATTCTAAGCAACATAAAATACGAGACTTATAACTATGTACATAATACAAATTAGTTGGGTATTGAGTTATATTAATACTATTAATAATAAAGTCCTCTATCATTGCAACAAAAATTATATAGATCCATTAATAATTTTAATATTTTGTGGATGGTATTGTAGGTTCAATTCTTACAAGGGATACTAATTTTAGAGACTCATTAATTTGGTTCTAAATTTGGGTGCATTGACACCTACGTAAACTATTGCATGTCCAAAAATTCACCTAGCAGGAAAGCGATTTAAAGGTATAATTTTGTTGTTTTTTTAAGACTAAGGTAATTAAGGTTGTATTAGTAGTAGTAGTAGTAAGTCTTAAAAAACAACAAAATTACACACACTTCTACCTTTAAAATACTTTCCTGCAAGATACCTTTTGCAACCATACAATAGTTTACATAGGAGTCATTAATATGTTAAAAAAAAATATTCAATAAAAGAAGAAAATACCACTTTTGTTTTTCATATCTAAACCCTTCTTGGCTGCCAATTCAAACATTTCAAATCTATACTAATATTATAAAGCGGAAGAGTTTGTTTGTTTAAACGCGCTAATCTCAGGAACTTCTGGTCTGATTTGAAAAATTCTTTTTTTGTTGGATAGCCCATTTATCGGGGAAGGCTATAGGCTATATGACATCGCGCTACGACTAATAGGAGCGGAGCTGCAACGAGAAATGTTGCAAAAACGGGGAAAAATTACGCCTACGAAGTTGCGCGGGACAGCTAGTATTATTATATTTCAATGAAATAATAGCTTTGGGATGTAAGGGAGCGCATCACCATCTTTCGCTCCAAGCCAACCTCACCTGCACGCGGTACATCCTGCTGTACAACGAACGAGGCTCTGTCGACCGGCTGGTGGCGGTATAACCATCCCAACTTAAGGCGTACCTAAAGTAACAGATCAGTGACGGGCAGCAGCGTCACTGATGCGAGAGCTACGCCCTGCGATCGCCAACCCGCCTGCCCAGCGTGGCGATTATGGGCATTACCCCCATATGCACCAAGCACAAAAGCCACGGCCCCCAGTTCCCGGCAGTCACGCTATTCCTGGACATGGTGGCGTCCACGGTAACGGCGTGGCGGGGGGTGCTAAGAATCTCCGGGCTACGGAAGGCCACCACAACCGACTGACCCTGGCGACGTATAACGGACGCACGCTACGGCTAGACTCGCATCTGGCACAACTTGAGGTGGAACTTGGGAAGATTAGGTGGCATATCCTCGGGTTAAGTGAAGTCCGAAGAGAGGGAGAGGACACCATAACCCTCGAGTCAGGCCACCTTATGTACTTCCGCGAGGGAGACCAACAATCCCAAGGTGGTGTTGGGTTTCTGGTAAATAAGTCCCTTTCTGACAACGTTGTGGAAATGTCTAGCGTGTCGAACAGGGTAGCGTACCTCATTATCAAGCTCACCGAGAGGTATAGTCTCAAGGTAGTGCAAGTGTACGCACCGACCTCGGCACATCCAGACGACGAAGTGGAGGATATGTTCGATGACATATCGAGGGCCCTCCACTCCACCACTAAGACCCACTACAACGTTGTTATGGGGGACTTCAACGCTAAAGTGGGAGTACAAAATTGCAGCGAATTGGTAGTAGGATCCCATGGATTTGGAAGCAGAAATCATAGGGGGCAAATGCTAGTCAACTTCCTCGAACGGGAGGGGCTCTTCTTGATGAACTCCTTTTTCAAGAAACGGCCCCAAAGGAAGTGGACGTGGCAAAGCCCCGACACTATGACGAAAAACGAGATCGACTTCATCATGACGGACAAAAAGCATATATTCAGAGACGTCACCGTGATCAACAGGTTTAATACCGGTAGTGATCACCGACTTGTCCGAGGCTCTCTGAATATCGACTTCAAGGCGGAACGTGCCCGTCTGATGAGGTCCAGGCTCCGACCTACTTTGCTCCAAACCATGATAGGATCCGAAGCGTTCCAGTCAAACCTGGATAACCGATTTGCTGCCATGGAAACCACAACAGACGTAAACCAGAAGCTCGTAAATGTGGTTCGGATACTCAGGGAAGAAGGTACGAGATTTTGTGAAATGCAGCGTAAGGGCAAGAAGTCAAAGCTTTCGGAAAGGACTTTAGGGCTAATGAAGGAACGACGTGAAAACCCACCCGTCACTTCGTCGGAAAAGCGCGCTCTAAACCAAGAGATCAACAAGCTTATACGACACGACCTTCGGTGCTCCAACACTCTTTTGATTAAAAGAGCGATCGAGCAGAACCGGGGGTCAAAAGTGTTTGTACAATCTCTTGGAAGAAGCCACCTGACGAAGTTGACCACAACAAGTGGAGAAGTCGTTTCTTCGAAGCCGGCAGTCCTCTCCGAAGTGGAAGGCTTCTATGGCCGGCTATACGCTTCGCATGCATCTCGACCTGATCCAGAAGATGAGGGTCCTAGAGCCACTCTAACACGCCACTACACCGAAGACCTGCCAGAAGTCAACATTGACGAAATCGTGCTGGCTCTTAGACAGCTAAAAAATGGAAAAGCCCCTGGAGAGGATGGCGTTACAACAGAGCTGTTAAAGGCTGGAGGTAAACCCGTACTGAGGGAGCTCCAAAAGCTCTTTAATGCTGTCCTGTTCGAAGGGAGAACTCCGGAGGCGTGGAGTAGAAGCGTAGTCGTCTTGTTCTTCAAAAAAGGAAATAAGACCCGGCTGAAGAACTACCGACCTATTTCTCTTCTGAGCCACGTCTATAAGCTGTTCTCAAGAGTCATCACGAACCGCCTTGCGCGAAGACTTGACGAATTCCAACCACCGGAACAGGCTGGATTTCGGAGCGGATATGGCACCATAGACCACATCCACACAGTGCGGCAGATTATACAAAAGACCCAAGAGTATAATCAGCCCCTGTGTCTAGCATTCGTGGACTATGAGAAGGCCTTTGACTCGATTGAAATCTGGTCCGTTCTGGAGTCTCTGCAGCGATGCCAAGTAGATTGGCGATATATCCAAGTGATGAGATGTCTCTACGAAGCCGCAACAATGTCCGTCCAAGTACAGAATCAGGCAACAAAACCTATACCATTGCATCGAGGAGTGAGGCAAGGGGACGTTATCTCCCCGAAACTGTTCACAAATGCAATGGAGGATATGTTCAAGACGCTGCACTGGAAAGGGCGGGGCATCAACATCAATGGTGAATACATCTCTCACTTGCGATTTGCAGATGACATTGTCATTATGGCGGAAACGCTGCAGGACCTGCAACTGATGCTGAATGACCTGACTGACTCCTCTGTACGCATCGGCCTACGGATGAACTTGGATAAAACCAAGGTCATGTTCAATAAACATGTACTACCGGAACCGATAGCGGTGCACGGCGCCGTTCTCGAAGTTGTTCAAAAATATGTGTACCTCGGGCAGTCATTGCAGTTAGGTAGAAACAACTTCGAGGACGAGGTGAACAGGAGAATTCGGTTGGGTTGGGCAGCGTTTGGTAAGCTACGTCAAGTCTTCTCATCGTCGATCCCACAATGTCTAAAGACTAAAGTCTTTAATCAGTGCGTCCTACCCGTCATGACATACGGAGCCGAAACGTGGACACTGACGGTACGGCTAGTCCACAAGTTCAAAGTCGCTCAGCGGGCTATGGAAAGGGCTATGCTCGGAGTTTCTCTTAGGGACAAAATCAGAAATGAGGTGATCCGGCAGAGAACCAAAGTTATCGACATAGCCCACCGGATTAGCAAGCTGAAGTGGCAGTGGGCTGGCCATATTTGCCGAAGAACCGACAACCGTTGGGGTAAACGAGTTCTTGAGTGGAGACCACGGCACGGCAAACGTAGTGTAGGACGCCCTCAGGCCAGGTGGAGTGATGATTTACGCAAAACGGCTGGCAGGAGCTGGATGCGAGAAGCCGAAGATAGAACAAAGTGGCGTGCAATTGGAGAGGCCTATGTCCAGCAGTGGACTGCGATAGGCTGATGATGAATAGCTTTCTATTTCTCAATTTGAAGTAATCCAAGGAGGCCAAAGGCTGAAGGCAAAAGCTGGTGCTTTATAAAACCTCTATATCTTATGATTAAGTTTGAAAAATAAAACTATTTTTATTCTTCAAAAACGTGCAGTGCGTGCGATATATCAACTAGGAGCACGAGTTTCCCTTAGAGAAAAGTTTAAAGAGATAGGCATTTTGACAGTTGCATCACAATATATTTATGCAAACGTTATGTGTGTAAAACAAAACTTACATTTATATAACAAAAATAGTGATATTCACTCTGTGAATACAAGAAATAAGCACAAATTGGTAGGTCAATATCATAGACTTCATAAAACTTATAACTCATTCATGGAACTAGGTGTTAAATTTTTCAATAAAATCCCAGTCAGCATATTGAGTCTACCGGTAAATAAATTTAAGAATTTAGTCAAGAGACATCTTATACAAAGTGCTTACTATTCAATCGATGATTATTTAACTGACAAAGATAAATGGATGAAGTTTGTTGCTCCCTATTAATGTATTGTGTTGCATAGTTTATTGCATTTTACTAGGTGAATATTGTTGTCACAGTTTGATAATGCTACTTAGGTACTAGTTAAGAAAACGATTTACTTTTGTAAGTAAAGATTCTGCGTGATAAATTACGGCCATTCTTTTCTTTCCTTTGAAAAACATGTATACTTATTCATTAAGTAGCAGTAAATTGGCCAATATTTAAGCACATAAAGTTTTTACATCGTAAGTGGATGCTCCTACTATGCCCATTGAGGTTGATGTATCCTATCTCGTTTACTCTTCTAATATTATTGACCTCTTTTTTTTTGCATCAGTCTTCTAATATGGTGTATAATATAATGGTGGCAGCACCTTACCTGCATATACAGTTTATAAACAGAGAAACATTGTAAACATTGGCAATTTGAAAAGAGTGGCCACAAGTTTTTATTGCCTGTTCTTTTCTCGGGCTTTACCTATTGTTTGCGAACAGGCATTACCAGTAAATGTAGAATAGACTTTTCACAAGTGTAGTATTTTGCTTCCTAAGTGAATAAATCATTTTTATTATTATTATTATTATTTACTAATGCTTTGCAGTCGGAATAGTGATCTCAGCAACTGGTTATAAAACAAGCAGCCTGTCAATCAAATCCTTTATCATCTGTTCTAAAAGTAAAGATAAGACAATGAATATTGTTTTTAATCTTATCTTAATTTTATTGATATATTGAGTTGTCAGTTAATGTAGTTTTATCTTTATAGACAATCACAATGAATGGACTTACTAGAAACATTTTTATGATTTATATAACTTATTTATAATTTTATAAACAGTAAAAAAAGTTTGAGTGGATCACCCCCAGTTTTCCGTGGATTGGAGATTAGATCCACAAACAACTGATCATTTTTATAATGTTTCCTTCCTTACTGGTTCGAGTAGATCACAGCTCCCAGTGTTTTACCAATTTTATCCAAGAAGTAATTTATTTAAGTTTTAAGATACCTGCCTAAATAATTTGAATGAGTTTTTTCAAAGACCATCATTGCATGGAACTGATCCAAATATTCAGTTTATTATTATCTATCTAATGCCTTTAAACAAACAATTCTTTTATAATTGTATTATATATATTCTTAATCTTGGCAATGGCTCCAACAATATTCATGGAATTTAGTATGCTGGGGGTTTTGGGGGCAATAAATCAATCTAGCTAGGTTTCATTCTTAGAAAACGTTTTTAAATTAAGTACCGAGCAAAGCTTGGTCATTCAGGTACTGATAATAATATTAGGATAATTGTTTCATTCATAATGTTCATATTTTCTCTGTATTGCAGGAACATGCGGAAGAACTCCACAAACAATTTCCAGATATGTACAAAGATCCTAATCATAAACCAGAACTTGCCATTGCATTAACACCATTTGAAGCTCTCTGTGGATTCCGACCACTAACACAAATTCAGGAATTTCTTAAAAGTTAGTTTTATTTTTTTTCTTGAGCCCTTAATTTTAAATTTGTGGTCAAATCAAATTAATTCATAGTCTAAAGGATGTAGCAGCATGGGAGTCATGACATTCTCTATCTTCTGGGACCTGAGCGCAAATTTTAAAGGCTTATGTTTGGTTGAATTAGTTTTTAAGCTACTATAAGAAATGTTCAAAAAAGGATATTCTAGGAATCAAATTATTTGAACATATATTTGTGTGTATTGCATAATGGCAATAAACCTTTGAGAAACTACTTCCATAGTTTCAATCTATCTGCTCACAAGAGCAAAAGATAACAATATCTATAAAGCAGGAGTTTTTGTTTGTTTGTTTGAACCCGATAATCTCAGGAACTACTGGTCTGCATTAAAAAAATATTTAACTGTTGGATAGCCCATTTATTGAGGAAGGCTATATGCTGTATAACATCACGCTACGACTAATAGGACCGGAGCAGCAATGAAAAATGTTGCAGAACCGGGGAAAATTTATTTATTTAAAATTTGAAGTCAGTTGATAAAATGATTTCTTGTTGCCAATTGGCAAACTTTATCAGACAGCAGACACCTTCAAACATAAGTTATCAAAATGAGATAGGATTTTTTTTTGTAGCTGTGACATGACATGTCATTGATACCAAACTCAAAATAAGATCCTTGTGGTGACTGAAATGTTTTTTTGGTATTAACTTACCCGAAATTGAAAAGGGTTTAAGCTACAACAATTCAGTTGGATTTTGTACGAGGGAAGGTACAATATTATACACTACTTACTAATGACTTTGACAAAAAATAGTAATGACTACATTATAATAATGCAATTAGATAGGACACCATGATAGTGAAATACTCCAAGACGTATATGTAAATTTTATCAATGGACTATTGATAACATTTTTGTGGTCGTCAGTCACTGTTTGTGGTCAAATTTTATCAATGTATAGAGTAAATGACAGGATATAGGGTGAAGATAAATACTACAGTAACTATTGCTCTATATGTCATCAACATTGAAAAAACAATTCTTGTTTAGAGGCATATTTTAATCATGGCACTACTGGTATCCCAGCAGGCTGTAGTAATAAATGTCTGCTAGCATTTTTTCAACTTTTCTTACTAAACTCACATAATATATGATAAAGGTCACCTAAAATCTATGTTATCTTTTCAGGTTTACCTGAACTAGTGAGCATGTTATCCAAGGAGAGTGTGGACAACCTCCTTTCTTACCAAGAACAAGGAGACAGTGGTGCCATCCTCAAGCCAGTGTTCCATTCTCTCATGACTTGTGATAAAGCTGTTGTTTCAAACACACTGTTGACTTTGCTCGATAGATTAGACAAAGAGGGTAAGGATTCTATTTGTTTTGTCTATGCTAAAATTTTCAACATAGATGTATGAACTACTCTTCAGCCAATGAAACAAGGTGTTACAAAAACTAATATTAATACAAATTCTTATATTATACATCTGCCTCGGTGGCGCGGTGGGAGTGTGTCCGACTGCTACGCAAGAGGTCGTGGGTTCGATTCCCACACGGGTCACCACTTTGTGTGTGATCCACAAATTGTTGTTCCGAGTCTTGTATGTTTGTAAAGTACCCCGCGACACAGGGCTTGTACCCTACTGCGGGAGTCGTCTTTTATAAAAAAAAACATAAGTAGGATGTGTTTCTGGTACTTTAAAATCAGCCTTATCATAGTATAGTTAAGATTGCTTTTTATGTATTTTGGTAGAGATAAGTAATTTATCTTAATTAAATGTTTATTGGATTGACTGAAACAGACGCTATTGGTTGATAGGAAGAACTAAACAGTTTAACACATCCTCAGATACAGAATTGTTGCTTAATACCACAAATCTCACAACTCACATGTTATCATTACAGATGAAGCAACGCAAGTATCGCTATTATACCCATTAGTAAAGAGGTTACATACAGACTTCCCCGGCGATGTTGGCTGTTTGTCAGCCTACTTCATGAACTACATGCTACTGCAGCCCGGACAGGCCATCTTCCTCAAGCCCAATTTGCCACACGCTTATATAAGTGGAGGTATTCTGTATAGTTGTATTATTGTCTTGCTATAAATAGCTTTTAAAGCTAACAACCGATTTTTGGAATTTAAAATACAAGTGGAGCGGTACCCACCTAAAATAAAATAAACAAATTGACACTTGTAAGCTATCGTCAAATCCTGAATCGCGATATAGAAGTTTTCACAGTTGCTAACTATATATACAAGTTCCCAACATTAACCGTTGGGCCAGGCATGATCACATTGCCTGGTCGGAGTATCCTCCCTTTGTGTAGGAGGGTCTTTAACACCTTGCCCTCCACAACAAGTAATCAGTTGTCAGTGAAAGATTTACTGTGTTAGGGCTGTTGACTGACACTTGTCCAATACATAAACTTATATTATAAATGTTTTCACAAGTAAAATTGTATTTAAACTAACTCTGCTTGTTAGTAGCATGATGTCGGAACTTGAACGTCTGAATAAATAATGTGTGCCAACATCATGCTTCTTTTTATAAAAAGAGACGTCAATCTGTCTATTTTTTATTAATTTGAGATATCACTAAATCTGTCTACAGATCTACGTAATTAGACTGTTTCTACTACACATGATTATGGTTTATTATAGTGTTGTCCGCACAGGACACTAGGTACATGATGTGGTCAACAAATTGTTGCGAATATATGTTTGTGATTTGTTGCGAATCTGTGCTGTGGAATATGTCTTTTAAAAAGAAAAAAAATAGTACATTAAATACCTCTTAACCCTTTCAACTTTGAAATTCAATTTGCATTAATAAGTAATATAACAGGTGCCGTTATCTTTTCACAGTTGGATTAGTAATTACGATATTGTTTGAACAGTTGTTAAGTTGATTAGTAGAATGACTTTGTATTTGTATCTATTGTAACAATGGCTAGAAAATATTTCCTTAATTTTAAATATATGAATATGACTGAACATTAAGAGGGATACAGGTAGAGGATTCTGTGTCCAAAATAAAAACAATAAATGGTCAACAATTCTAAAAATGAATCATTTATTTATTTGGTTTATAAAATATTTCACTTAACCATAGAAATAGTTCAAATAGTTAGCAAAATTTATTCAAAACTGATGGCACTAGTATTGTAATGTGTTTTTAATTTATTGTTTTAAAATTATTTCTTAAACACTGATAGAAATTTTGCACACGATTTGGCAATACGTGTGCAAAATTTCACATTATTCGGTAGTCAAGTGGGTGAAAATCGATAAAAGATAAGACATCAATCAAGCATCATCATTGAGTTATACATCTTGAGTTTTACTTCATCTACAAATGCGATGAAATGGCAAATTTTGGTGTATCTAATCAATTGTATTCTTAAAAAATGGTCCAAAATACTTGTTTTATCTTAGGCTCCAACCTATATTTCCATAAAATAGCTTAATTGGCTAGATGACTAAAATAACATTAAATTATTTTACCCTAATCAGGAAATACTGTTCGTTAAAATGTTTTGAAAATCAATGTTTGTTATCAATTTAGGATTTTTTACCCGACTGCGAAAGAAGGCGGGTTATTAGCACAAGCATTGCATTTGCTTCCTGAGTGAAGAAATAAATTTGGATTTTAGACAGACAAACGGCGGTATCAGACTCGCAATTGAGAGGTCACGGGTTCGATTCCCATTATACTATCGACGTGAACCCACTCCTAACACAAGCAATTTAGTTTAACTGGAGGAATTAACAGGATTGCTAGTAATGTGGGATTCACAATGCCCCACATTGCTAGTTATCTTCCTCTAATAAACAAAACAAATATTAAAACTAATTGGTTTGACCATACCATTGATTACCTACTAGTGATTTGTACGGGCGTATTATTTTGACGTTTATATAATAATTTGATTTGAAAGGCATCTAGCTAGCCTATTGTTTAGCTGTAAAAGACATAGTGCTACAAGGATCTCTTGGCACTTGGATGACATTGACATAAGGGTGCTTTACAAGATGGCGGCGTTAGTTCCGATTTTGGCCACGCGCCAAAATAAACTTTCAGCACTGTATATTTACTCGTAAAAACTTAAATCATTAGCCATTAGCTAGCTAGTAACTATTAAAATCCGTTGTGTAGATATTTTACGGAGTCGGTCTATTATGGTATGTCACTTTTGATAATTATGTATCTCTACTTCCAGATTGTGTTGAATGCATGGCATGTTCAGACAACGTGGTCCGCGCAGGCCTGACTCCTAAACACATCGACGTACCGACACTGGTGGACATGTTGGACTACAGCAGCTACGCGCAAGACCAACTGTTGTTCAACCCACAGCTTGAAGATCCTAACAGTTGTATTTGGAGACCACCTGTTCCTGACTTTGCTGTTCTCAAAATAAAGGTAAATTACGACCGAATGTTCAAACGCAAATCAATTTTGAGACGTCTTTAAGTCTCGTGTTGACGCTATCATTTCAAGTTTAAAAATTGTGAGATAAATACTTTTGAGAATGTATATAAGTAACCCTTGAGTATTCAACGGCCAGACGGTTAGGCACGTAGGTGTTTAAAAAAAAGTGAAGTAAACCACCAGCTTTGCAATTAATTTATTGTTTTATCTTATTGTCCTCCTATTGCACTTTAAAAAGAGGAGAGAGAGGGGGGAGATAGAGATAGAGAGAGACTCCCTCTGTCTCTCTCTAGCCCCCTCTCTCTCTCTCCTCTCTCTTCCCTCTGCACTATTTTAAGTCTTGCTTGGTTAATATGACCCCGTTGAAGTTGCCCGCATCCGTGACTTATTATTGCATAGACGTCCCAGATGGGGCATTTTTGCCTTTGGGAACAAAATGCCTCATCTCATGCAGTTAGTCCGAAACAGGTAAACAGTTTATCATCGTTTATAATGCCAGATTTAAGCCCCATCCCACAGTTATACTCCTTTACACCTGACCTCTCACCCGAAAAATAACCTTGAGATGACCTATAGTACCTAGTACACACATTTTACCAAAATAAAAATAGAACCAATCCAAATGTAATTTATGCCTTACTCACAGGTGGTTAGCGGCGATTCCTACAACACAGCGAATCGTTCAACCCCTAGTCTCCTAATAGTGACGTCAGGGACGGGGGAGGCCTGCGACACAGAGCCCATACAAGTGAGACCCGGTACCGTCATCTTCTTGAAGGCGAGTAGACAACTGACTCTCACACCGGCTGAAGGGTCCACTCTTGAAGTTTATCAGGCTATTTGTAATGTATGATGTGGATTTTATAGTTAGGGCTGCCTTTTGATTGAAATTTATGTTTTATCTATATGATATAAATAGGTATTTAGATTATACAGACAAGTGGCATAATCTCTAATGACGATAATGACGTTGTTACATGCGCAAAACTGAGAATATTCGAGGTTATGCGCGCGCAGCGACGTCATTCTATTCGATTGACATCAGTGTTTATGCCATTTGTCTTGGGGATCTCGTTTTCTACATTAAAAGCGATAACGAGTATACATAAAAACACGCCCGTTAGTCTTGCGTAACCTGTCATCAATTGTGACTCATTAGATTCAATATGAGAGTGAGAGAATAGTGTTTGCACACACGCTTGTCCACTATATTTTCTCTTGTGTATTTACGGTGAGTTCGATCGCGCCATAACCATTATCGGTTAAGAGGCAGCCCTATTTTAGTGAGAGATATTATTTTGCTTATGTTTTAACTTTTGACCGGATCACAGGGTCCACTATTACATAGTTTTTATTTATTTGAAATTAGTATTTTATTAACTAAAAGTGTTAAATTGAAAAATTAATATTTTTTCTATTATTGTTTTTTTTTAAGTTATGTTTTATTGCTTGTTCCTAATTTAATTATATCTACTGACATAACATTAGTAATGTTGTTTTTGTTATACTTTTACTTAAAGATGAAGAATATTATTGTTAGTAAATTCTTTAATTTTTATATTTATGCGCAAATTCGTATTATTAATTGTGTAAGTTTAAAATGGAAATCGCGTAAAAACATGTTATATTTTATTGAAGACTGACCGTCTTTTATTATTGTCTATAACTATACATTATAAACTATTGATGTTTTATGCATTTTTTTAATAAAAAATACTGTTAAAATAGGTGAAGTTAACAATTACATAAGGTAAGCGTTCCTTCTTTACTGCGGAATCCTAATCCTGCGTTTGGTAATTTGTATTATTGTAAGTTATTAAAGCTCCTTTTGTCGTATATTTTGTACGTATTACTTTACTGTTTATGTTACATATTTGTCTTTATTTTATTTTGGTAGTTAGGTACCTATATAAAGTGTCTTGTACCTAATTGAAAACTATGTTACCTATATCAATAAATTATTATTTGCTCATTTTTGTTTTTTATTCAATTATCATCTCGGCGATGTTACTGGCTGCGTTTGTATTCATATTATAGTAATATATGTGACATACGCATGGACAGACAGACAGACATGACTAAACTATAAGTGTTTCGTTTTGCCATTTTGGCTATGGAACCCTAAAAAGTACACGTGACTTATTTAATGACAGAACCTGATACTACTAGTATCATCTATGTTAACGGTCAACATCAATAAATTAGAGACAAAAACAGTTGGTAGGTACTCAAGTAGGTTGGACTTACCAATTTGTTACTCCTTATTAGATAATACACCACCGATAGATAATTACACCTTACCTAGTTTCAATAGGGACAGTGCTATGAAATACGATCGACAGCTGTCTTTCTCAATCATATAATAATAGTGTATTTCCACGAGAATAGAACGAAAATGGAAGTGTGCCGACCCATGTCGGAGTTTCGACATAATGACATTTATCGATAAACTGTTCACCTATTTATGTACGGTCAGCCACACAAGTAGTTGGATTTTATCTTTCGTAGATACGGTAGTTTTAGGTAAATTGAAAGTAAGTGTTAAGTTTAAATGTCTCATGATACCCAAGTCAAATTAATTTAAATATAAAAAAAAACAAACCGATAAGTGGGGCATTGAGACTGTGATTCAACACTGGTCAAGTGTGAGTCGCTAGCAATTAATGTAAAAATCGCCCAAAACTTATAAATTTGATCCAGTTTTAGATGATTTCTTGCGAATCAAAAATTACGTGAGATTTGCCAAGACAAACACCTCACGTTAATGGACGCCCCCATTAAAATATTTACAAATAATCCCACTTATTATCATCTTAGTATTGTCCAACCGATCGAATTTAGCAATGCCATTAAACTACGTGTATTGAATGAATGTGACCAAAGACAACCAAAGTGATTTGGTTGATAATTGTACTGGGCCATTCGTTTTTCACGCGATTTTCTCAATAAATATCAAGTTCCTGGGAACCTGAAAATTTAGTAACTACACGAATGAGTGCAATCACAAGAACGTAAAATGTCTACTGGCTAAGTAAAGCAAGGACCATTGCTTAACTTGACAGACTTCTTTTGCTGACTGTACCCACATACTAGCCGTTTTTATACCTAAAAAACATTTTGATCTAGTTCGATTATGAATCTAGTACTTAGGTAGCAGGATTTTCCTTAGATATATTTATGTTATTAAGTTATGCAGTTATGTGTCTTAATAGGTGTTGATCTAGCATTTTATTACGTCAATAACTAAGTAGGTACCTACATACATATACAAAAGTCTTTTAAGTATCTGGTTTTAAAGTATATTTAATAACTAACCTAAATTCTAACGGTAGGCGAGTAGGTACTTATAAAATTGATTAACTAAGAGATTAAGAGAGCAAGGTATGCCTCTGACTAGTTTTATATTACCTACCATTTTCATAAGCAATTTCTAGTAGGTACCTACACAGAATAACCGTGTTTATTTTGTGGTACCTACCTATGTAATTAAGTATGTATTATATATCTAGTAGATTGTCCCTAGAAAGAAGATAATCATGACAGAAGTATGTAGTTATAAAGATATTTTTTCATATTATGTGAAAGGAAATATATAAAAATTTACCTATAACTATAGGTACCTAAGTAGGTACCTATCTACACTTTTCTGCAATGCAAGCCAGCTGCCAGTAGACCGAAATACCACACTACAAACCCTACACCGTAGTCATAATCTATAGCTTGGCTGTTCCGAACTATGAGAACTTAAGAACTAGGATCCATGCAGAACGCTATAGGTACGTCATGATGAGAATTAAAGAGTGTTAGGTTAGAGCGTGTAGAGTTAGGAGTGGCTTTCCATAAGATCTGATAACTTTTTAGAGTGGTAGCAACATGAAACTACTCGTCTTGGCGTTAATTTACATGAACATGTTTTTGGTGGGATTAGAATTATATAATTCATTATGTTAGATACACTTTTTCTGCAATATTCTTAGTTTTACCTGATTAGAATCTTGTTTAAGTTTGAACATATCATTGTAGGTAGGTAGGGTAACCTGGTCTAAGAGTACGCATTTGGTAAGAGTACGCAACAGCAGATATCGTGAAGTTGTTGATGATACGCGACTAACTTCAGTCGTATTTTGATTTCGTGAGTGACAACAAGTGCTGTGCAAAAAAAAAAACAATTTCGAACGAAAACACGGAAATTACGTAAGTTTAAAGTATTTTTCTTAAAACCTTAAATATTTTTACAATGTTCAACGTATTTTTGGGACTAGACTGCAACTATTTTGCAAAAATGAAGTTGATTGTTGAGTTTTCAAGGACGCACCGGTCGCATGCAGCGAGCGTAATTTGTGTTAACTGTTCAAAGATGGCGTTACGTGGCGCTTGTTTACGATTTGGCTCATGTGTCTATGAGTACGCAGTTACGTCCCTTTTAAGAGTACGCGCGTACTCTTACACAATTTTTTTTTAATTCTCATTCTAGGTAAATAAATAATGGGTATAATATGTAATATGTTGGTAATATTATATATTTTGTACACAGGATGTCTAGATGTCAAAGAAAAAGTGAAAGAAGGCTTTGTACTTCAGAGCAGTGGCTTAATGCCAAGTCACGCATCGAGGCAGGCGAATCAAAGAGGGCAGTTGCTAAATCATTGGGGATGCACGAAGCCACGTTACGAAAAAGACTGAAGAGATCGTCTCCAGCTTCAAGCTTGGGCAGATACTCCAAAACCTTTTCCTCAGAAATGGAGGTAGAGCTGTGCAACTATATTAAAAAAGTTGATAACATGTTTTATGGATTAACCACTCAAAAAATACGAGAAATTGCTTATAATTTTGCTGAAAAAAATGGGTTAGAACATCGTTTCAATAAGGAAAAAAAAATGGCTGGTACAGAGTGGCTTAGGCTTTTCTTGAAAAGACACCCAGATTTGTCATTACGTGCACCAACCTCCACCAGTATTGCTCGTGCAATAGGCTTTAATAAGCCTCAATGTGACCGCTATTTTGAAAATTTGGCGAAGCTGTTAGACACGTATAAGTTTCCTTCACATGCAATTTATAATATGGATGAGACTGGAATCTCAACAGTGCCAAATAAGGCTCCAAAAGTCTTATCTACTAAAGGGAAGCGTTGCGTCAACAAGATTTCCAGTGCTGAACGTGGGATCAATGTGACTCTCGTAAATGCGGTAAATGCTGCAGGGAATTTTATTCCACCCGCCTTCATATTTCCTCGCAAACGAATGAAGGCCGAGCTTTTGGACGGAGCTCCGCCTTCTTCTATAGGAATGGTGTCAGACTCGAGTTACATTAACAGCTCTTTATTTGTGGATTGGTTGTCTCATTTTAAAGACCACGCAAAGCCTAGCAAAGACAATCCAGTATTATTAATACTTGATAATCACACTTCACACTGCACCTTAGACGCGGTTCATTTCTTTCGAGAAAACCACATTCACGCTTTGACAATCCCACCCCACAGCAGTCACAAAACTCAGCCGCTCGATCGCTGCATTCATAACAGCCTCAAGACTTTTTATGCAGCAGAGTGTGAAAAATGAATGCGCAACCATCCCGGTCGTGTGATAACTGTTTATCAAATTGCTCAAATTTTTACACCAGCTTACCTTAAAGCAGCTACACCTGCTAATGCCATACAGAGCTTCAAGATATCAGGAATTCAACCGTTTAATTCGGACATTTTTGGAGAAGAAGATTTCTTAGCTAGCGCTGTGACTGAAAGGCCACTGATACAAATTTCCCATTCAATTGAGAGACTTCAACATGTTG
Organism: Herminia tarsipennalis; assembly: GCA_945859575.2. Taxonomy (NCBI): domain Eukaryota; kingdom Metazoa; phylum Arthropoda; class Insecta; order Lepidoptera; family Erebidae; genus Herminia; species Herminia tarsipennalis. The sequence goes on from OX243835.2 coordinate 10,537,326, forward strand.
AGCATGGGATAAACATTCAAGACAATTCACCACAGCCATCGTGTTCAACAAATGAGACATCTGGTCAGCCGCTGGTTGAGACAGATAGAGCACGTACACCACTTATCTGTCTTTCTCCGCAGCCCTCGTGCTCAACGAATGAGACATCTGGTCAGCCGCTGGTTGAGACAAATAGAGCACGTACACCACTTGCCTGTCTTTCTCCGAAGCCCTCATGCTCAACAAATGAGGCATCTGGTCAGCCGCTGGTTGAGACACATAAATCGCGTACACCACTTGCCTGTCTTTCTCCGAAGCCCTCATGCTCAACAAATGAGGCATCTGGTCAGCCGCTGGTTGAGACAGATAAATCGCGTACACCACTTGCCTGTCTTCACATACAAAACATGGAATCGCCTCATATACCTGTTGAAGATATAGCCCCCTTACCACGGGCTGAATATCTTTCAAGATCTAACCGTAAAAGAGCTAAGTCAGATATTTTGAGTGGGTCTCCATACAAATTGGCTCTCGAGGAGTCTTTGGCCTCAAAGAACGTACCAAAGCGTGTTCCAAAACTCCTATTAAAAGCTACTCTTAAAAAGGCCAACATACCAGCTAAAGTACCAAAGAAGATGCCCAAAAAAAAAGGTATGGAGATGTCCAGCTTGCACAGAAATCTACATGGACCCTCCCTCGAAAGATTGGATTGGATGCTCAAAATGCTCCGAGTGGTGGCATGAGGCTTGTACTAGTTATGAGGGACAAGAAATTTTTATTTGTCAACTCTGCAAGTAAAAAGAATAATGCGTACTCTTATCGACGTAGATGCGTACTCTTACTCAATATTGTTTGTAAGAGTACGCAATTCCCATTTCTTATTATTTTTGTTTTTTTGAGAAATATTTTATAATTTTGTTATATTTTATGTTACTTTATGAGAGACATTTAAATTATCGAAGTAATAAATGCCAAGTTGATTTCCTAGACTTGAGTTTTGTTTTTTTGAAATATTTTGAACCTTAAGTGCGTACTCCTAGACCAGGTTACCCTATAGACAATGGCCCCTCTGTTTACGATAGTAGCATAGAATACGAATACTACCTACAAATCATCTTACTTAAATTTAGAATACCTACATAAAAATAGAACAAGAATGTGACTGTACTCTGTCGTAATTTTATGGCGAATTTCGAATTCAAAGATGCGTAAAACTGTAATTATCTTATTGGCAATTTAGGCAATCTAGATGCCTACTCAATTATTTTTTTTGTTTATTATAAATTTGCGACAAACCGCATTAGTTACGATTAAAAACGGTCAACCACCATAATTAATAGGACAGTTACCTAAGTTATTTCTTTATTTCGATTCGCATAGATTGTTTCTATTGTAACGTAGCTGATTATTGCGATTGAAATATTTCAACGTTTTTTATCAATTTAATGGTTTAATAACTCCTTTCATTTTTCTTACAAGGATAAATAGCTCTATTGAGGCCCTAGTAACACTGAGAGCACTTTTATTTGCACCATTATACACGGAAAAAGAGTAGATACGAACATTACAAATTATGTTGGCACGAAACAAGTGACTCATTCTCCCTCCTATTTCTGACACATTCCCTAAACATCTTCAACTTCCGCACGTTTCGCAATTAGGAGAATTCACTTTTTTCATTAAAAAAATATTTTTTAGGTGGATACGATTCCTTTCATTTTTCTTACATGGATAAATAGCTCTATTGAGAGCCGAGTAACACCGAGAGTAGAAGAAGAAAATAATTTTATTTGCACCACGATACAACGGAAAAAAGGAGATACGAACATTACAAATTATGTTGGCGCGAAACAAATAAGGACCTACATCAACTATTGTTGTAGTCTGTGAACCACAACGCTGATATACCTATCATACCTATCTACAGAATTTAAGCCTCATACATACTTATACATTTTTCATGAACAAGGAATCTCGGTTCACTTAGGTCACTTAATTCGAAGGCGTTGTAAGAAACTTACCTACATAACTTAGTAAAGACAGCAATCACTGTCATATTAGTTTGTATGATAACTTATATTATAGGGCCAACTCAACTAGACGTTAATTGAAGAAATTAAATGTCACAACAAGTCAAACTGTCGCCCTTGCTGCTTGAAGTAGTATGTAGACATTATCATTAAGCAACTAAGTAAGCTATTGCGATTGCGTCACGAACCACCTGCGGAATCAGTGCGAGTGGTCCGGCTGACCCCCGACCAACGCTTGCGGGTTAAATGCAATATTGAACTGTACTTTTGGTACTTACCTACTTAAATTAACTATTATTATAAAGGATCTTAGAACATACGATGTTTGCAACGCTACATCGGTTGGTCTATTTAGTGTTTCAACATGTTGGCGATTTTAGACTAAAACATATGCTGGGGTTGCTACATCCAGGATCATTTTTCGGGGAATTTTTGTGTTTCAAATCCCCCCTTTGGTACGCCCATGTTTGATACCACAGAATGTAAGTACCTACGTTTTATCAAGTAAAAGCACACATACGTGTTTAGAGTCCCTCAGCCCTTTCAGATCCGACAGTAGATATGCATCTACGTTTAAAAAATCTTTTATCAAATGTCTGAATGCGATTTCATCCCACTTGGATCTGAGTCTTGTGGGCGTTCGGATGGTTTATCAATCCTGCAAGTTGCGAATGTGCACTGATTTTTGCGCCACTGAGAACACGTGAACTAAAGAATTATTACAAAGAACCCAATTGTTTAAAATTTGTTAACTGAAAAATTATATAGCCTACTCATCGTAATAACACAAATCCAACCACACACCTCATATGATCAAATCTGACAAGCCGTTTAGGTCGTATGATATTATCGAGATAATATGTGTACGTAGTAGGTACAATGTATGATGTACGAAAAATCTTTCCCTCCTTCGGTACACTCGAGTAAAAACAAGATAGCTTGGTTAAATAAAACAGGATAAAGCAATAGTGTCGAAATATTTGCAAGTCAGTAATATACTTACATTATTTCACCATTATATGGTCTCCGATAAATAAGACACATTACCCAGCATGTCTAATTAAATGCAGTATGTGCGGGTAATTTAGAGTTGACACTATTTACGAGGCACGCATGTCGTACGCGTACGTGAGCGAGAGGTGGGCGAAGTGTGCGCTTGCGTCGACATAGATACCTGCGTACGACTACAAAATACCGAGAATAAGTTCCAGAAGGTAACACTCATACAATTCGGTCTCGATACACACGCACATGGCATGGACGTACCAGTGGGGGAGGGTGGATTTGATGGTTTAAAACCCCGAAATTAAAAAAAATCTCCCTCTAAATGATCCGGGTACCCATGAGGACATGGAATCTTAGAATAGTTTTGGAATAAAATGACGTGAAATGATTCAAGATTTCATTTTAATGAAATAAAAGCTTTGTATTTATTATTACTATGTCCATTAACGATGTCCATGTGCGCGTAGCTCGCGCATTTATAAGAAGCTCATACAACACTTTGTTCACTGACCTCTATGTATCATGCGCTTATTACACTACACTAAATCAGGGACCCTAAACTCTTAAAAATAGAGGTGTAATAAGAGATGGGCCCTAACTCTCTAACAAATTTTCAAGGCCACCTCGATTTAGGGCCCTGATTTTGGGTACTGTAATAGCCGTTTAAGTCTCCTACTTAGTAATAGTACGCTAGACTGGCTACCCAGTACAAAGTGACAATTTCAAATGCCGAATCGAATGAGCGTCCTGTGAACTTTATTGTCCCAGACAAATGACCTTCCAAATGTTAAAATCAAATGGAAGTCTTGTTGTTGTCAGCGGTAGTCTGCCCATCGTACTAGTACAATGGAAGTCAGTGACTTTGTTTGAACAACGTCAAGAGATTCCGTCTCTGTGAGCGAGCTCTACGTGCGCTAAGACATCGCTCCCGGCGGACACAGGATCTCCGAAATCTCTCTCTAGGGCGCGTTGTATAAAGATTTCCTTCTGTACTCTGAATATTTTGTGGTAGCACGGCGACATGCGTGGTATAATATAATGCACGCGCTAGCACAGCATCCGGTTGGCCTGTCACCTGTCGTGCATATCGTAAGCTTGCTTTTAATGGCGTTTTATATCTACCTGTCTTTTATTTCCTGAGCTTTTCTTTGTTTAGGATTGGAGGAGGAATGAGGAAAGGGTAGTGATTGATCGGAGCTGTCTGCTTGTATAATAGTAGGTATAGGTTATTTGTTAATTAGTCTACAAACGTCTCGTTCATTATCGTTTGTTCTGTTATCACCAAATGTATCGATACCATGGAGGAGTCACTCTGGTTTAATTTTTTACTTCAAATAGCCGATTACTTTAACTGGTTTTATGGATTTGTCACGTACCTGCTTCATGTATTTTCACAAATTAAACGTGGAGTTGTGAAAATGATGACGACAGCTCATTGGTATTTTCACCATTTGGTATTTTCAAAACTTTAAATGGTTATTTAAAAGTTTAATAGAGTGGTGGAATGTTAAAAAAGTATAAAGCTTGGTATCTTTTTTTTTCGAGGCTTTTATCCACAATGGCATGTCATGTAAACAAACTAACCAACTATTACAAAGATTGTTATTAAATGATGTTTAAATAAATCTAAGAGCAGATGTACTATTTCCGGAGGAGGTTGTGCCAAGACGTTTAAATATGGAGCAATATAATATTTATTTGAGTTAATTTTAACCATCAGTGACTCTCTCTCCCTCCTATTTCTGACACATTCCATAAACATCTTCAACCGATCCACACGTTTCACAATTAGGAGAATTTACTTTTTTCATTAAAAAATATTTTTTTTAGATGGATGGACCATAGCGTAATCTATGAATTAAAATTATTTGTAATCTACTCAGTTTACTGTCAGTAAACCATGGTATTTGAGGAAGCTGACATTTTATAGTCCTATACCATATGCCTTTTTAGGATTCCGTAGCCAATATGGCAAAAACGGAACCCTTATAGTTTCGTCATATCCGTCTGTCTATCCGTCCGTATGTCACAGGCATTTTACTCAATGAATATTGATGAAATTTGGTGAAAAGGTGTCTTGAAGTAGCCGCTGCTTAGTTTAATAGGTAGTAATTAATAAAAATAAATATTATTAGGCGGGGGGTAACAAAAGCTGAAAACATATTTTTTCAGCAAATATCAACGCGCGGAACATCATTCGACAGATTGTAAGTCTTTTGAATATTTTTGGAAATAATCGCTCCGAAAGTTGCATAAATTGTGTGTGTCCCCTTAACTTTTGAACCGTGTAATCAAAAAATATGAAAAAATCACAAAGTAAGCGCTTCAAACGGATATACCGTCATTGAGTTACTGCTGAAAACCTGCATTTCTCAACAAAAGGGCGTAAGGCCATGAAAATACTCTCTTCGCGGAACCCTACACTGAGCATGGTCCCACATGCTCTTGCCCGGTTTTTCTTTACTACGCTCGTCAAAGTATTCTTTAAATTTATTATAGCAAAAGGTCAATCATCTACTCAATTGTTTTACTCCTTTTAAAATCGCTTTTGCTAGCCGACAGTAATGAGGTATGGTAATGAGAGGGCTGACAAGCCTCCTCATTACCAATCATGGAACCCATTGCAACCTAAGCACAACACCGTTATTTTAAGATCATGAACCTTATTTAATATTGAGTAAGCTACCGAAAAACTTCTAATACCTACCAGAGGCGCGTCATGCGCAATGCTGCAGACTACACTTGTTATCAGTAAATATCACAATGAACTGCTCCTGAGCGACAAGCAGAGTTAATGGCTGCAAAGAGTGCAATGAGTTTCATAGTCATAATGGAAACATTATTGTTAGCTTTATACATAGCTACTAATATAGTATTATATTATCTGTGACATAGCTGAAGTGTGTCATAAAATCATAAAATGCTGCGCCTAGTCCAGTTTTACGTTTAGATCCATCAGTGAAATATTTATTGTAATATTGATATTTATACCTGCCTGATTCAGGGTAGTGTAATAGGCGTTTAACTGTAGAGCATTTGCACAATAATATACTTTATATCCTTGTATCTAAGGAAAAAACAAAATCATAAATCATCGTAAAATCCTAAAATCCCATGACAAATTTTACCAACCGCGTCGATACCATGAAGGAGTCACTCTGGTTTAATTTTTTACTTCAACTACACTTTAACTGCACTGGTTTTATGGATTTGGCCTACTTACCTACTTCATGTAGTTTCAAAAATTAAATGCAGAGTTGTTAATGATGACGGTTCAGTTTTCCACTATTTTCAAAACTTCAAATGGGTTTTTAAAAGGGTGGAATGTTTAAAAAGTAGCTATAGCTTGATATCTACGAGCAAAGTTATGATTGGCATAAATTATTTTTTTCCCCAGTGCAATAGACCTCAATGCATATAATGCAGTTCCATAAATTAGATTATTATCCGTAGCAACTGTTATTGATATTAATCTTAAAAATAACTATATAAATTACCTAAATTACACACATAAATTAGTTTAAGTATTTTCTGTTTATGTTATGTGGATAGTAATTTTAACGAGCCGCAACGATCATTAATGTTAAATCTCTTGTATTGCATCTTTTATAAAATAAAATGAAGACATATTACGCAATCTACTGGGTAGTTACCTAAAAATTGCATTAGGTACTGATGTCTATAAGCTACCTCTACACCAAATGTTCTCTAAACAAACCTCCCTAAAGAACATAGGTACTGGACCTCTCGATTTAATTTTACCATGGCATATGTAATCCATCAATCAATTATATAGACAGGCGCGCAACGCAATACCTAATCTAATCTATGGCTACGACTTCAAATATCTCTCATTGCGATCTTTCGATACATTTGCGACACATATGTGTCGGCGAGTTCTTATCCGATCTCAGCACTTATTGCACAGGTATTGTCTCATTTCCATATCACTTACTAATAGGTACTGTGACGTGAACCTCTTGCTGGCTTTGGGGTGCGCAGCCGGGATTATTGCTCTCGAGGATGAGGAATCAAACACTTTCTTAAGCCCAGAACGATATTATATATTGAATAACTTGTAATATGATTTCTTTACATATTAATTCTTTTTCTTGACCATTCGTCTTGACGCTTGGTCCAATTCTCCCAATTGTTTTTCGATCTTCTTCTTCGTCATTATTTCATAGTTTTGGAACGTCAAGACAAACAGTTCACAATTAAATGAGGCTTTATGCGAGTGGCCGGTCGAGTTTCCGACGCACCTGCCACACGCCGCCGCCTTATGAAAAAAAAAAATCTTTACATTTGACTACTAAGTCAATTTTTTTTTTTTATAATATAAAACAACAAATATGAACCTAGCTGTGCATTTACCTATGCTGGCGATATAGATTTTTTTTTTAATACCCCCCTTAATCTGCCGTCTCTATGCAAAAGCTGTCATATGACTGTCGTTCATCCAACAGTCATATGACCATGCAAGGCATAAAAAGTCGCCTAAAAAAAGCCACTGCATCGGCAGAGCTGGCCTATCTATCTTAAATTATATTAATTAAATCAATCATTAAACACCAATTGACCCCAGGCAACAAATTGGGTGAAAGTCCTGCTTTGTTGTAACTGGAAGAAAATTCATCTTTAAGTATTAATCTTATATCAGTTAAATAATTGGTCAATCAAGCTATCGGTGACCATCTGATCACATCTATTGATTATTTAGATAAAATAATCACAAACGAACTTCCCAAGTTCGATTGAACCAAATGCAAAACTGTCTGCTTAATCACAGAGTTGTATTTATAATTCAAAACAATAATACACCCGTTTTTGTTTGCCTAGTGCTCTATGGCATCAACATTGTAGGACATTTCTTCGCCGTGTGGTTGTACATGCAAAAACAAACAACATTTTAGAATCAGATCTAAAACCATTAACCATCCCTAAATATACAATTGTTTACACGTCAGACTATTAACAACGTCGCCACTTCTTTTCTGGCATCACCTACTCCTAAAAAGATAATTCTCATCAACTACTCATGTTTATCATGACTTAATTATAACATATGTTCATATAATAAAAATTCTCAACTACATAAAATTAAATACTAAGATATCGATATCTATTCGCATTATTTAACGGGCCTATCGTATCCACTTCTACCTTTTCAAATAACCTGTTTGTAACAATCGGTTGCAACGGCACCACCCTATTTGACGCCCGCACTTCTTGACATACTTTACATGCTTTGATATAATTCTCTATTTTCTTATATGACTTTGGACAGCAGAATCTTGAATTAAATTTTTCTACTGTCTTCATCAAACCTAAATGACCTCCATGTAATGGATCATCATGAATCTCACGCATAATTACTGGAAACAGTTCATCCGGAACTACCAGCAATCTTTTTATAACATTATTTTTTGTATTTAATTTATATAACATGCCGTTGTGTATAAAGAATCCTTTATATCTTTGTAAGTTTTCATCTATGATTTTATTTCTTAAAGATGAACAAAAATTATCGTTCATTTGAGCCCTTATTACTGAGTCTATTTCTAATTTGCAGATTTGCTCATTATTCTCTGTACATCTCATCCTAAATATTTGTAACCCGTCAGTGACTACGTGATCATCTTGACTTATTAACGGATTTCGACTCACGAACTCCGCATCCGAATCCGAATCCTGTTCTACAACTACTGAAGAGGAACTATCATTACAGGAAGGACGAATGCTACCAACATTCACTAACTCACTCACTTGTTGACGACTGATCTCACTCTGTTTAAGTGAGACCCGATATGAAGGTTTTTTCACCGGAACCTCGTTCGAAGTTTTTATTTTAATTGGGTTATTTCGGCACCCACCTGGCCTAACCTTACCAAATGAGAATTGTGGCTTGTATTCTTCCACTAAGTCATGTAATTTATTATTATCACCTGTACTCAGATTTTTATTAATATTCATTTTATCTTTTGACACATTTAAATCAGGAAGAATACAAGTGTTATTCTTATTTGACTCACAAATATTACTAACAAATAAATGATTATGTTTAAAAATATTAACAGACATTATTTCCTGTGTATCGATAACAGAAACTTTGCCTGGTCTAGCAACAAAACATATTTCATTGTAGTTTCTCAATGTTATTTTATTATTCACAAAATCTAGGGATGCCCCATTTTTGATTAAGAAATCTTGACCCAAAATCACTGGCCAACTGACATCTATTACCACATAAAAAAGTGTGTTATACACCACATTATTAATTATAACGTTGATATATGTTTTGCCTGCGACTGGTATAATCTTACCATCGGCCGTTTTTAAATTAATATTATCACATATATCTAAGGTTACTTTGTTCATTAACGCTACTTTTTCCGATAGCAAGGACACTGAAGCCCCACTATCTAATAAAGCAGGAATAGCACCTGAACTTAATTCTACTAAAATGACTGGTTCGGACTGACCATAATTATTCTTCTTGACGTCTTCTATGTTTGAGCGCCGCTGCGTACTCATTGCTGCGACGTGATGCTCGCCTACTCTCGTTGTCGACGACGCTGCATCACCAGCTGATTGAACCGGCATCGGCAGAGGTTCTCTGCTCCTTAAAAAGTACTGGCGGGGATTTGACTCCCGCCTTGGTGTTAACGAACCGCTTGGTGAATCATTGGGCGGAACCCAAGACACCGGGGATCGGTATTTACTATACGGAGTCGATTGATTGCTCCGAAATGGACTATTGGTCGGTCTGTTGGAGTCTCCTTGCTGCCCAGACCTCACTGCTACCGCATTCTCAACCTTAACCTTAAGATTGACTTCCCTTTCAATTTCTTTATCATATACTGATTGTAATTGTAAAACTGTGGCCTTTAATATATTTTTATCAGCACATACAACTGCAGCGAGCTTTGATTTGTAGAAACTATTACATTTCTTTGGAAAGCTCCTTACGAACGTATTGTCGTCAATTTTTCCCTTTTTGGCTATATTTGAAAGCTCGTAGTAAAATGAAACAATATTCTCCTCTGGCGCCTGTATCCTTTCATAGAATTTTTCCGTATAATTAGTACGGTTTGGGAACTCTGCTTTTAATGCAGTGATGAAGCTCTCGAAGCTATCACAATCTTCTATGATTGCTTTGTATAGGTGTAGCGCTGGTCCAGCCAGATACGCCGCCACAAATAATTTTTTTTCTTCATCCGAAGTGATTTTATTAATCACACAGATGATCTGGAATTGGTTGATAAAATCATCTACGGACTCATACAATCCCGTGAATGCACTCATTTTTAATTAACTTTACATAGAAATACGACTTAGCTCTTTAAATGACTTCCTCTGAAGAGTTCGGCGCCTCCACCATGTGACGTGAACCTCTTGCTGGCTTTGGGGTGCGCAGCCGGGATTATTGCTCTCGAGGATGAGGAATCAAACACTTTCTTAAGCCCAGAACGATATTATATATTGAATAACTTGTAATATGATTTCTTTACATATTAATTCTTTTTCTTGACCATTCGTCTTGACGCTTGGTCCAATTCTCCCAATTGTTTTTCGATCTTCTTCTTCGTCATTATTTCATAGTTTTGGAACGTCAAGACAAACAGTTCACAATTAAATGAGGCTTTATGCGAGTGGCCGGTCGAGTTTCCGACGCACCTGCCACAGTACCTAATAAAAATGAAGATAATGTGATTTTTGGGAGAATTAGGGCTTAGGTGGTAAGTGGAACGGTAAAAATTTGGCTTGTGTGCCAGTTCACCATTTTTTTGGTTTGTTAGTGGTACTTTTTTTTGGTCTTATCATTCCGTGCCACTTTACTACGTGTAATACAAGTAGGGGTAAAGTGTTTTGGAATATTTTTTTTATCAGTATAAAAGTACTATCATTTAGGTGGTTATTAAATACAATATTCATCTATTGCGCTATCGTACGCAAGCATGACAATTTAAAATATGACAACGATATGACATTTAAAAAGTTTATCTCTCAGAAAAAATTACATAGATAATAATAAAAAAATATGAAATAATAAATCACAAATCAAAAAACCAAAATCAAAAATTAAAATTAAAAAGGAAAAACAAAATCGTTACTCGAACTCAAACTGGGTTTCCTGGTTTCCGAACCGCCCAATTTTCCACCTGAGCTATAATAACTAACATTGTAGATGGCGGCGAAATTACCTGCGTATTCTAATGATATTGTAGCAGTTTTTTATTGCTTGCCCTCTGTCTTACGATTTTTCGATTAGGGTCACGTGATCAACGAATTTCCGAACAGGGTCACGTGCTCCTGACGCGAGTTTAACATTTTTTACCCATACCAAAAAAAGTGCACAACACCGCTAAAGAAGTTTTCACTTCAAAAATTACGGTACCTACTGCGCTTTTGGCTTAACAAACCATTACATGGCATCTGTCAATGAAGCTAAATTTATTTCTTGACTCTGATGAAGAATACATAATTAAATATTGGAATGCAGAATAAGTAATACTTTTTTGAGCGCTGTAAAATTTCGTAAGTATATACGATTTTGAGGTCTTCGCACATTCTCTTTAGAATGATACACAAACCATACAGATTACGTCAGATTTTTTTGTGATAGAAGTCCGTAATGTTCCGGAAACCTTGCTTATGTTCTATTTACAGTGATTAATTGGTTAATGCGTACCTACATAGTCTTATTGTATCAAGTCAGTTGATCGCATTTGAGTGACTTATGAACTACAGTATGCTCAAGGACTAAAGACTTCCTTGTTGCATTCTATTCAATGGAAAGCGAAGTACTTGCATATTATCTGATAATTATGTTTTGATTGTATGTTATGTGTGCAGGAACTGAATCGTAATTGCTTAGTAAATATAGTCGGAATTTTATTTTTGAAGGTATTATTTATCTATTATTAGCTTTTCCACGCGGCCCCACCCAATATATTTGAATTTTGTAGCCTATGTGCTATTCTGATTATTTTATAAATTACTAGCGAAACTTCGCAACTTCGTTAAATTTGCCCATTTTTGCATTCATACAAAAAAAATATCGCGATTTAAAAAAAATATTAACGACCTAAGTATATTATATATTTTATAGGTATGACTACCAAATATACAAAAAATAACCCATTCGTTATGTTAATACCCTATAGCCTTCCTCGATAAATGTGCTATCCAACAGTGAATTCATTTTTCAATTTGGACCCGTAGTCCCTGAAATTATCGCGTTCAAACAAACAAACTCTTCAGCTTTATGATATGAGTATAGATAATAAGTACCTACTAAATTTCTTTAAAACCTCTTCAGTATTTACTCAACGGAAAAAAACTGCCTAGTTTTTGCGCGAAGAAGCACGTTTTGTTGCTCTCCATTAATTCAACTTTACAAATTTTCGGATGTAGGTATGTACCTATAATATACCAACGGCACGCCTCTGCTTCACACTGAGTCTTTTCCACTATCTATACACTTATTATGCATTCTTTGGTTATAGGTACAATAACATTATTTCATCACAATAAGTAAATTTACAAACATTACATCGACACGAGACAAAATCATTTTATAATCAGATCTGCGATGCAACGTGATTGCAGGCTCAAGACATATGTAAATTATGCCATTACAAATTGTAATGCGGTATTGACATGTGTAATCCTATTCGTTGAGATTGACAACTCTTTTACCGACTCACGTGATGTCGTAAAGCCTCGCCGGTGAATTGTTCAGCCTTTTCCGTTTCAGTATTTTCTGTTGCGTTGACATGGTAATGAGGATATGAGGTTAGAAAGGGAAGTCCAAGATTGTGCAACCGTGCACCGCCCGCCCGACACCAGTCTCATAATTACATTGATTAAGCCTCGCTAACGTTTTCTTGCATCTTTGTGAAACAGTCACGAACTAGGTACCTATTTATTTTCAACTTTAATGTTAAAACACAGATGACATTGTTAGGTCATCCAATTTCAATACACATTCCATATGCATTGCGAGATACCTTTGCTGTTTAAATTATGCATTGTTCAGCCGCTATTGATTGGACAATTCTATGTTGAAATGAATAATGATTAGTTGCTGATATATCATCAAGATCCTTATGATTGCTTAGTTTAAATAAGCCTAAAGGCAAGGTCTTTTGAAACACGTCTCTGTTCTGCTGAGGTATATGTTGCGTTTAGGTACAACTCTCTATCAAACTGTTGACAGATTGTTTGACATTTTCATGTACTATAATGTACCTATTCAGTATACATGTGTACACTATAGCACTTAGGGGACGATGCACCCATTAATGTCTGTCAAAAACTTATGGTGAATTGAAGTAATTTTTATAGGCATTTCTTGCCAATTACTTTACACATACAATAATAGCATTTTTGAAAGATAGAAAAAAAAGAAGTCCAGACCCAGGAATCGAACCCGAGACTTCCGTAGCCAATCCGGGGCCAGAAGCGAACCACCTATCTGGACTATGTTACTAGACCTCAAATTATTATATTTATGGTGAATGTGAAAAAGTACCTAATCCATTTGAATGAATGTCGTTCGTTTTTGGGCTTCCTAACTGACGTTCGTCCAGTGCAAATGGATGTATATCACGCCACGCCATTTAGAAGGCATCCGAGTTGTCAGTGAGTGGGCTTATCAAGAAGCTTTATAGTAATTGTATCAATGGTTTATCCTTTTGTCTCACTTAGAAAGAGACCCACCTTCTCTAAGAATAGTGTCAAACTATGGTTGCCATAGTCACGAAAGAGAAAGGCGGTCTCGCAAAATGTCAAATTTGATCTCTTTATTTCTTCTGAAACAAATTTATACTGTTCACAGCAGTCTTTAGTCTTTACTCCTTCTTGTGTACGTCCAAATGGAAGTATCGTCAGTGGTCAACTTTAAACCCTCAATATGGACTTCTTGTTTAAAAGTATTCTAAGTAAAAATGTAGTAGAAGTATTTCCAGTAGGTACTCCTTCCTTTGTCTCATGAGCTTTATACTTGTAGCTTAACTTAATTTTGTTTTTTTTATCAAACTAATCATAATTTTATTATTTTTTTTTATTATGTATTATTTTGACGTTTTCAAATAGGTCATCATTGATTTGATTTTACGAAATAAGGTTAATTGAAGTTTAAACTGCTGCTTGTGTGGGGCACAAGAAAAGCCGTCTTAATCGTTATCATGAAAATTGATCCAAATCAGTCCTCAATCTAGTAGTTTAGGTGTCAAACGCAACACACAGACAGATTTGCTGTCCTATTTATAATGTCAGTACGGCTGTAGCTAGCCATATAATATATAGAAGAAAGTAGGTACCTGGTGAGTTAATTCTAAATAGAGATGTAAATACCGGTGTACAAAAGTAGGACTAGGTAGTATTACGCTTTACATTTTTTAGGTCACTTTATGGATCGTATTGCTACTTAGATTGCATAACACATGTCTAGACCACCAACCATTTGACTTATTGTTCCTCAGTCTACTCGAAACATATGATTTATGAAGGCTATAGGTATCTTAGGAAATTTGAATATGAAGACACTAAGTTAAGATAATCTTATAAACCAGCAATGATCATTAGGATAATTAATTGTTTTACTAGTTTGTTATACGATGTATTATATTTACATTAACAACTAATTCTAAAAGATATATGCAAGGAAAAGGAGTAGGTATACATAGGTGTCAAATAATTCCTCCCCATCGACGTCAACTGGTAACGTTCCCAGAAGGCTGGCTGCATTGCCACGCCCGTCCATTTCACCTGACGTCACGTTGTTATTGTACAACGTTTTTGAATTTGACATTTTTAAAGTTGTCCTAATCTACTGCATAGCAGTGTAAGTATGTACGACTGCTGAACAAGAGGTTGTGAATTGTATCCCCCGATCGAGTCTGTGGTACAGCATAATAATGAGATCGTAAAGTCCCCTGCGCCAAAGAGCTTATATCCCAGTGCGGGAAAAAAACACTAAATGGTTGGGACCATGTTGGGACGGAAATTGGACACTAATGTAGATAGAACAGGCGCAGAACTGATGGACTAGCGAGCGTTACAAAGCATGAAGAAGTTATCTTTTAGTTAAAAATGGTTTCTTTACTTCAAATCCCTACTAATATATAAATTTGAATGTAACTTTGTTTGTTACGCTTTCACGCGAAAACTACTCAACCGATCATCATGAAACTTTGTACACATATTCTTGGAGGTATTAAAAAAAAGGGTAAAATTTACGCAGACGAAGTTGCGCGGGACAGCTAGTTTTATAATACATTAAAATTCTGATTCTAAAAAGCAATCCATTTTCTTTTTTGTTTTTAGTTAGTCAACGCGTGTGAAAACCATAAACCATTATTCAGTAAATAACCCTTATCAATCCAACAGTATCACACAATCTTAACTTAAACACACAATAAACTAGAAAAAAAAATCAAGGTTGTCACTTATAAGTCAACGGTAGATTTTATCCCTAAACAAATTGTGTAAGGTGGAATTTATCAAATAAAGAAATCGGCACGTAACTCATGACCCTGGCCACAATTTGACAGATGTGGTTATAAACCACTCATGCACAGATCAATATCGAGACGTCTTAACCAAAGGGAATTATAATTAATATAAAATAGGCGCGCCTACGCACGAAATGACCCTATTGAATTCTTTTAATAGACGTATTAACTGTCTATGTCAATTTGAATTCTTCTAAACGGTTATAAGTTTATGGCTTCTTTATTTAAATGTGAAGAATTTGTAAGAAATGTTACGGTATTTACGAGTATAATACTAATATGTTTAAACGAGTAATATACGCACCTTCTTGGAAACGGCTTTAACGATTTTGATCAAATTTTGTATATAAGTAGATTATATAGGTAGAATTAAGTTGTCTAAGGTAGTTGCTTTACTTAAAAAAACAATTTAGAATATATAATAATATAATATAAAATAATAATGCATTTTCATAAATATTATAGATGTTTCTTTTTTTATTGTTGCATTGTATATTATTCTTCAATCCTAAAAATACGAACATTAGGTAGTATAATAAGTTGTTCTTCCATGTAAAAGTGTTCAACGCCACTGGTTTCGTTTAAAAAGATTATAATGTACCTAAATATAGGTATAATGTGAGGTAAATTAGCTCTACTTCATATTATAAAACTTCTTAGCTTGACTTCTGCACATTTTGATTATTGAGTATCATGTTAGGAAGGTAAATATCGTACTAAAGACTGACTCACACATCTCTTTAGACTTCACTAGATCACCTTGACCACATCGGTCTACGAAAACAATAACTGTAACAATATTTAATTAAAAACAGAAGCCACATCCACATTTCTCAGTAGACGTGACGAACCAAGCCGTACAACAATTAATCAATACATTTGTTCTATTCAACTAATATTGCATGCCAGAATAATTTTTCAAACGCAACACATTAGCATTGTTTCGGATCATTAATATGTTGAATATTGACTTATTAGGCAATTAGTCAGACTAAGGCCACAAGTTAGATAGGTAGAGATAGCCGGCTTTTTACAACGAGCGAAGATTGGCTCACGCAATCATAGACAAGCACGTACGGAAATCTCGGTCGAACTCGATAGAATTTTAGACTTTAGACAATCGCTGTACGTACGCTTATATGCATGCGTGAATTTTTAGTTAAATGGTGAGCCGGCACTCTGTATTTTGTGCTAAGGCCATGTACCATTCTTAGTGGTCCGGGACAACTCCGTGACCTGTCCATTTACGAAATGTTGATACGACAGACGTGTGGAACACCCACGTGCGCCCGCGCTGCGCGACCAAGTGACAATTAAGGGTTAAGCCGGTTGGAGACTAAAAGCTAAGCTATATATCATTAAAAATAAAAAGTCGCATAAAATTCGTCTACCCAATTGGAGGCTACGGTGCCACTTATAAATGTACTATATTACAAACATATTATCACAGAGCGTCCTATCACTAACATTTCTAGTTACATTCTGTGTCTGTTCGCTCTGGCTTTTTTGAGCATTGTCTTTAACTTATGAATAATACCTTTATGAATGATAAAAAGTATTTGGGTACTTTTCATCATTCATATCAAAGTATTTCAGGTGTATTTGTTGAACTACATCTGGCCTCACCGAATCGCAATTTTCATGCTTCTATCCTTTTCTGTTATTTAGAACCATCATCTACTAGAGCGAAAAAGAGAGCGGGAGAAAAAGGAAGCGACAGCACACAGTGTAGGAAGCAAACGAGCAAGCGGCTCACCTGAAAGTGATTACCGCTGCTTATGGACATCTGTGACACCGGAGGCAAAGCAGATGCGTTGCCGGCCTTTTAGAAGGTTCATAAGTCATATCGGTCTAGAAATAAAGCTTCCATAAGATAGTTGTGCGTGGCAGAAAATGGCGTTTGAAACGCACTGTGGTGGACTGCCAAGTGTCGTTCTATAAAAAACGCAGAGCGAACTGACAGCTCTTCGCAATGCTAATGGTTAAGCCTATCGAAAAGAGCTTAGTCGCCGACGAAGTGAAATGCTCTATGTTGAATGCGGTCAAGTGGAAGTAGTTGATATTTAAGTGGCCCTCCTATAGGCACAGATTAAGTAATAGTACTACGGTACAGAAGATTCACTCCCTAACAAAAGTCAGGTTTAGGTAAAACAATATACCTAGAATCGCCAGAGCTAGCCTGCAAGCCAAATTGAAACTTATAACCGCGCGCGAACCGTGAATTTTCTTTGCGCGCCCCAGTTTTATGACCGAGCTGCGAAGTCTACACGGGGTTGGACTTATGGAATTAAAGAAGAACGACCAGCTGCCGCGCCGTTGCTTTCACACGTACTTCGAAGACGCGCCATAATCATAGTCTGAGAGCTGGCAACTTATTTATGTTAAGTTACTTTATTGCACTGATGGGATAATATTTCTAACAAAATAAAATACAAATAAGTAAAGAAATAAAATGTGTTTATTTTATATTAGGAAGCAGCAATATTTTTTATACGAATTATATTGACGTTTAGGCTTAGAAGACATTGCGGATGTCGAAAAACAAAAAAAAATATCAAGTATGCGCGAGCGTGACGTGACCGCGACTGTCGTGCGAGCCGAGTGACAGACCACCGCCATACGCCCCTTCGAACTGCGCGCTGTCCGAATATACCTAAACTACGGAGTGACACCCCCTGCTATAGGTGAGAACAGTTTTCTAAATGCGGCCTCACTTATGCCTTATAAAGTTGTAGGCGATGGGCCACCGGGAAATACTGCCTGCTCGACTGAGCACACCCAGCTTTTTGGAAACCAGTTAGGCCTTTTCTTCTAAATGACCACGGAATTGCACGTCGCTCGATATATCGACTCCAAGAAACCCAATATTGGCTGAAGTTGTCAGGAAGGTGTTCTCAAAGCGAGTAGGTATTGCAAAGGGAGTAATGTTTTGCGGTGAACGCGCAAACTTGTGTCTTCATAGGATTCAATTGGACTAAGTTTAGTTGGCTCCAGTTCGAGACTTAGGTTTGCAAAGCAAAGTCTCGAATTATAGCCTCAACTTATACTAGTTTGTTCCTGCGCTCACTTACATGCTCCCGAAACACTCCACAATAGCTGGCATAAAAGGCGTCTCCTGTACTATCGTCCGCAAAGCAATGAATGCCATGAGTTTGTAGCAAGTCATTGATATGCAGAAGAAACAGTGTACGTGATATCACACAGGCTTGTGGGACATCTGCATTCACAAGCTTGGAGTTCGAACATGTACCGTCAACTACGACCCTGATGCTTCGTGCTGTGAGAAAACTGACGACTCAGTTACAGAGTTTCTCAGGAAGCCCGTAGGAAAAGAACTTCGAAAGAAGGGCCTTGTTCTAAAGCCGATCTAAGGCCTTCGCTATGTCAGGGCTTACAGCTAACGTAGACTCGACTGCCACCGCCCATATGTGAGCCACGTAGACTAGAAGATCATAAGCTGAGCGACGGCGACTAAAACCGTACTGACGATCACTTATCAACTGGCGGTCCCTGAGGAGCTGGCAGTTAACAATGTACCTATTCCATTGTATTGGCGAGCAAAGAGGTAATTGCATCAGGTCTGTAGTTCGACGGATCAGATCGGTCGCCTTTTTTAGGTATTGGGTACACTGTAGCAATCTTCCAGGATCGGTACTATGCTGAGTAGGATGAGATGGAGTGCTTAAAAAGACATGTTAAAACCGGTGTCAACTCTGGAGCACACATCTTAAGCACGATCAATGAGTTTTTTTAGTTATTAGGCGGATAGCTTAGCTTTTGCTATGCAGCTAGCTTAACGTGTGTTTTACTAATGGTTCTTTATGCGTCGTTAGTTTGGTACTTTATAAGATTGTAGGTGGTATAGATTTTAACAGTGTGGCACAGTGGCAGACTTATTTATGTAAGTAAATGTATACCTACGTGCCCTGTTGTTTACAAGTTCTTGTAAATATGTTCGAGTTACGACTATAAAAACTCGCTAGTTTCAATATACAAGAAAGTTTGTAGAGATTATATGAATTAGATACATTAATAAACTAATTTCACAAGACTTGTAAATTGTATAGACTTATGTCTACCTATTGTAGTAATTTTATAGGCATTTCATGCCAATTACTTTATTGATCCAATCATTGCATTTTGAAAGATTGTTTTTTTTCTAAAAACACAATCATGCAAATAAAGCAATTTATAAGAAATGCCCACAAAAAATACTATAATATTTGGTGTGTGACATCATAATTTGTTAAAAATGCTTTACTAATTTTCACGTTCGGTGAACGGTCTTAGAATTGTCATACTATACATTACTCACTCTCGTACCAAAGAATACTAACTATTACTACGTACTCGTACTGTGCATCGTTGCAAGTACCGCGGCGTTAAACACACATCAGGTGAATTTTGTTTAATATTTTTTTAAGTTAATAGTATAGACAATAAAAATCCTTTTAGGCAGACATTTCTTATACTTCCGCCATAAAAAATGATACGGCTTTATTATTATGAATGACCTTAATAACAACGGAAACACTCAGTCTTGTTCATTGAGCGATGTGCGAATACATTGCAAAATAAAAAGCGATAACATTTTGGTGTAGTATCTCTTAAACATTAATTATTTTGCTGCCATATTTGACCATGTCCATAAGAACTAAGAAGTTGATTCGCTGAAGATCTTCATCAACAATTAAAAATCATTATACCAATTAAAAATGGTTATGATGTTTCATACCTATAGGTTTTCAGCACTGTTTCATACCTATAGCAAGAGACTACAATATGTTAACTAATTATGATACTATGATCTACATATTTTCTTTCTTATTTATAATCACAGGTTTATTTTTATAATAATATAAACGCTTATAACTATTTAAAGAAAAATTAACCGACTTTAATTGAAAATCAATCAATCAATTTCAGTAACATAGGTACAGGTGTTGTTTTAGTCTATAACTGCAGTGTCTTCTAACCTATGATAACGTTTTATACACTTAAACCTTCCTAGAAAAATATGCTGTTGAATAGTAAAAACCCCATACAACTGGGTTCAGTAGCTTTTAAGAAAATTGCTAACATACAGTTTGTATGTTTGTGATTTTATCAAATGCTCAAACATACAGGTCTCGCAGAGAACCACCTTTTTTGAAACTAGTTAAAAATAAGTCAAAATGGAATGAAAACAAAATAATAAATAATACACCGTTGCCGTGTGGTGCCGGCTTAAGACTAGTACCACCCTATCTCTTCCCGTGGGTGTCGTCAAGGCGACTAAGGGAATTCACACCGGAGGACGGGCAGCAGCGTCCTCTGCGTACTTAAAGCCTTACTGCGATCACCAACCCGCTCGCCAAGCGTGGTGATTATGGCAATTACCCCCAGGATCTACATACTAGTAGGTTCTACTGGGGAGACCCGTGCCCAGCAGTGGGCCATCATATGGGTTGATATGTAAATAATACAATATGGTTATAGTCGAAATCGAGTAAATTAATTCTACATAATGGGAAATAACATTCATTCTTTGTAATTTCTATCATGAAATCTTGAGGCAATTTTGAAACACAGTAAAATAAGTGGTAAAATAGATAAAAGAATATGGTAAAAGAGATCTGAATGAAGCAACGGCATATGTAAAGATTACTTATGTGTTTGTATTAAAAGCTTGCAGAGCCCCCAGACAAGTAGCATAGGTACGTGCTAATCGAACAAAATGACAATCAAATAGAATGACGTCGTTGCGCTTGCAAGATCGCGAATATGGTAAGTTTTAATATGAGATTCCCTGAATTGCGCGCGTTAGACGTCATTCCGACGTCATTCTATTCGATTGGAGTTTATAGTAACAGAAAGGTGTGGTCAAATTTCAGCAGCAGATAGGGTATGTTATCAGCATTGCATCTGCCATGGTGCCATAGCTGGTTGCATTATTATGACATAGTTATAGCATATTCTTTTTGTCAAAATTCATTATTAATTATTTATCAAAATTTATGAAATTGTAAGAATTATACCTCCCCTGGTAAAAAATTGGATTGGATTATTATAGGATAGAATTTTTTAAGTCATACTTTTTTTAATTGATAACTTTTTCATTAATAAATAAACGAATGAAAAAATAATAAATATTTTTTATGGTACCACGATTTTAATAAAATTAGGTATGTGCACAGTATCATGGACACATACCAACCCTTGAATATGACCACACCTTTCTGTTACACCTTGTACATACCACTAGCTGACGCGCGCAACTTCGTCTACATCAATTTTCTCCGTTTTTGCAACATTTATCATTGCTGCTCAGGTCCTATTGCTCGTAACGTGATGTTATATGGCCTATAGCCTTCCTCGATAAATAGGCTATCCAACAATATTTTTTTTTTTTTTGGACCATTAGTTCCTGAGATTATTGCAATTATATTCAAACAAACACACACTTCAGCTTTATAATATTAGTTTAAGTGAGACGACATATTAATGTTTATTCTCAGCAGCTTTCACATGTAGGTACAATAGTTGGTTATAAAATTGCGTAAATGTAGGTCACAATTAATTGACAGAACATGATGTACCATTGCAGATATTATATTTCTAATGTACTCATCTTACGAAAGTATCGTGTCCGTTATTACAAAAAAGTATTCGATTTTAGTGCGTAATACTCGAACAATAAATTTCACGATCACTTGTATTTTGCAATCGTTGCAGAATTCGAAATTCAAAGTTAGATACGTACAGGATTGGGTAAATAGCTGTGCAAAATATTCAAGTTTTATGTTCATTAATTACTGTAAAGCGTTTGAATCTCGATCTGAAGGCAACAGAAAGGTTTCGAGCGTCGACGCCATCCCCCCTAGCGGATGCGCGCGCGCCGACCTTCGCAGTCATATGACTCCAAAGCTTCGCCTATTGATCTACTTTTCACGTGCACACACAGTACGCAATTAAGTGCCCTTCAACAACCGCTCTAATCGCCGTGAGGAATCTCTTTCATTTATTGCTTGATAAAGATAAGAATTCATCTTTACACGAAACAAGAAAAAGAAACAAATGATTCAGTGTTTAGCCAACAGTGTTTATTTGTTACCGCAAGCGTCACAAATGTTTTTTTTTCTTTTACGTTATGAAATAGAACGTCTGATAGTGAAGTAAAATAGTCTTCTTTGTGGTTGATTATGATCTTGTTAGTTATATAAGCGAAGCCTAGTACCGTGCCTAAAAACTTAATGATAATCACTTACCCGCTGACAACTTCTTGTTGGCATTTATTAAACTGACATTGAGTGCATTTTAATAACCTTTATTACTTTTAATTCATCATTATCTTAGAAGTAATACGGTGAGATAGGATCTTAAATAGAGCCTTCGGTTTAGCTAGTTGCTTATATTTTAGAAGATACTTATCTAGCAGACTGTGGAGTAATGAATACGTACATATTATTTCTGGAAGCAAGAGCAATTGATATCCGCTATAAATCATTTGTTTAACAAGCTCGTGGACTGGTGTAAATGTCAAGCAATGTAGGTGTGGATCGTGAATAATGGGTATGAGTTACGAATGAAGATAGCTGATACTGAGAGGTTTATGATACACTTTCGATTGTTTCTAAAGTTTGCAATAAATGAAAGTGAATGTGATACGTACGTAATTGGTAAATGAGTGTCCTACGTACCTGCTTGAATAGAATGGCGTGCAGTACCTCTGTTGTGATCTACGTAGGCAGGACCATATGACAAAACTGGGTTGCAACGTGACTGCCGTGTTTACCTACTCGTCGTTGCAGTCAGCTCATTCCTTCTCAGTGTGGTAGAATCTTTATCCAATAGACAAATTTTAATTCTCTATACTACTCGGACCATACCTATTCCTATTAGGACAAAAACTGTCTAATGCAAAAGCCTACCCAGGAATATTTTTCGGAGGGAAAGAGGGGATGGGGTTCCAACCAGGTATATGCGGTGTGGGGCGCTAGACTTCACTGTAACAATAAAACCGACGAATAACGATGTCTAATGGTAAGTAGATAACTACGGTAACTATTTACCACCAAGCAGTTCTATCGATCTTAACAGTATATTTAGGGATACCCATGCTATATCACTGTTCTTTATCGTTTTTTTTAATAATAGTGATCTATTGCCGAAACATCTGTGTAGTAAATCACAAAGTATTTCACTGTGTTAGCAAACTGTCACAATCATTAACGATTGCCAGTTTATTGCCCCTAATCGTAATAGATACGCTCTATTTTTTGTCCATTCACAGATTTACCGGTAAATGATTACAAAGTCAAAGTATAGTTACATTAGCACAGATCAAACAAATCTAGTTTTATTCAAATAATTTGATACAATTCGCAAGAGGTCATTGGTCCTCCAATATTATATCACTGTAATTGATTTGCACAACGATTTACTTTCCAATTTTCACGGCTGTATGCTTCTTAGCACCTAAGTACAACACCTAATTGTTTTTTAATTCGATCAGCTTTTATGTAAGTTGCAGCAGCTAAAAATTGCATTGAACTTGTAATCTATTCACTTATTTTTGTGTATATTTTTTCATTCTAAATTTAAAATGTTAGATGAAATCTTTAGCAAATTCAGTATTGTGTTGTTTAATAAATCAAAAAAGGAAAATAGAAGTTGATACGAGGCTCAAAACTCGCTCGTCATGGTGGTGGTACATGTAATACCTACATATTTACGTAGGTATTCATAGATGTACATGTAAGTAATGTTACATTTATCAAGCAGTTATCCAATTACATTCGGATCAAACAAATTGGCCAATTTGGACATTTCAGTAAATAGGTAAATTTACGTCGCCTTCGCTTTTGATCTTTAATCTAAATAAATCAGTGCAAAGTGAACGTTTATTTAGTAGATAAACACCATTCGCTTTATTTGACTATTCCAAATGATACGAGACCACACATTACGTAATTTGAGGAATGCAAATGAAGGAGAATGTAAGAATACTAAATACTTTTACATTTAAATAACATACGTAGAAGTATGTCCGAGAAATTTGATTTTAAATGTAAGTAGGTAGATGGGTATGCGTAAGCGATCAACTGCCTTGTTTTAATTTAAACTATGCTTTAAATTAATCATTAGTTATTGTATTGTTAGTTAAGAACCTAATTTTTGGAGGCTGAGATTCTAGAGCACCTTTTATCGAAACATATTGTTAGATTTACTAATTATCTAAATACCGTTATTATAGTCGCTTAGTTACTTGTTCCTATTTCCTTGTTATTGTACCTAGGTATGCAAGAATTGTAGAAGATAGATATCATAAACTTGATATTACATACTGAAATCCAAGAACATACCTGTGCCATGCCGAGTAGAAATTGGTTCCAGGGTGAGGACGAATTTAGCGATCAAGTGAGAGGAAGACCGCATCAGCATCTTTAACAATCTTCAACCGTAGATTAAATGCGGAAAACAAAACTGTTGTATTGGTTTGACATTAACTTGATAAATGTGATGGCAGAGAAAACTTTTACTTAACTAGTTATATCTAACTGCCACATTCAGAGTTGTGTAATGCTTACTTAAATAATTCCTTAGTAGGTATAGATTTTTTATGACAAAATTCTACAAAGGAGTAATTTATGCAAGCATTAAATTACTCTGAGTGCGACAGTTAATGACAAATGTATACATTTTTTCTTTTTCGCAGGCGATAACGTTTTAAGATAATGACATGGCCCCCTGTACATCTTCTCTTTCACCGCGTTGATTCATACCAAGGTTGCCGGTAAAAAAAAGCATTTATTGAATTTGATTAAAAGTTTGCAATCCAAACTACTGAAATAGGATAATGTAACATTTTAAAACCAAAAAATGTCCAGACCGAAACCAGTCTTTACATCGATGATCACAAAATCAAGTTAAATTACCAACGTTTTATTTTTATTCGACCTCATCAGAGATGTATCGAATTTAGTGATGTAAAGATTGTCACAGTTTGCTGACGATGTGCCGCGGCGTGAAATGTTCCTATTGCTTTACTTGTAAAAAGTGGAGCACTTGAAATTAGATGGGATTTCAATTTGAGCAGCTATTGTTCACTGCAATATGTTTATTCATTTGAAAGTTTACACTACGGTTTCAGAATAAGGAAATGCATTTTTCATTTCAGAGGTAGTCTTGCGTCTTTTTTGGCTTCGCAGTGTATAATGTAGTTATGTAAATGTGATTGAAAAGTTCCGTTTTGTTAATCAAACAATGGCTCGTCTGATAGAAAAAAAAAGATTTATGATTGTAACTTAAACACACTCGGACATGATGAATTAGAAAGTTCTGAAAATAGCGGGTAACTGAGATATTCAAGTGCACAACTGTGTGCGCAGACACAAGTGAGCGGTGTTTATATTCCTTCACTGAGAGGTGTGGTCTAATTTTAGCAGCGGATAGGGTATGTTATCAGTATTGCACCTACCATGGTGCCATAGCTGGTTGCATTATTATTACATAGTTATAGCATATTCTTTTGGTCATAATTCAGTAGTGAAAGGCGTATAGCATAAGAATGATACCTCCCCTGGTACAAAATTCGATTGGATTATTCTGGCACAGAACTTTTTAAGTCATACTTTGTTTTAATTTATAACTTTTTCATTCTTAAATAAACAAATGAAAAAAAAAAAAATATTAGGGTACTCCGGTTTTGATAAAATTAGGTATGTGCACTCAGTATCATGGGCAAATACCAACCCTTGAATATGACCACACCTTTCTGTTACACCTTGCATAGTGTTCACTAGTTGTAGTCCTATAGGACGGGAGTTTGACTAGACCTGAAAAAAAATAGGCGCTGGACCAATTGCTTAATGTGGTTCCTGAGGCACGGAGGAGCGTTTTTGGAAAACGATCATCACCTATGGACCGACAGTGGTATGATGTGGTGGACACACAAACGAAAAGTTTATATCCTATTCTCTATAAAGGTTCATTTCCGAGCATCGCGGCCGATCGGAAGCCGCTCGCGGCTTACGACAAGCGGCTGACGCTCGCGGCCGATGCGACAATATTCACAGTGCGCGCGCAGGCCTACGACAGTCGTCGGCCGCGCGCGTCTGTCACTTACCTCAGACGCTTGTCGTTAGCCGCGAGCGGCTCGCGATCGATCGCGATGCACGGAAATGAACCTTTACAAAACCTTTTATAACCAAAAATCTAACCGACTTAATAAAATAACTAAAAAAAGCAGAAAATTTTAATTATTTGTTTTTATATTTGATTTGGCACCAACTTCAAAATGTGATAGCAGCAATCACGGTTGATTGAGGAGTTCCGTTGTCTGTTTCCGAAACTCATCATCAGATCTTTACGTAATTTAAATGGGAACATTTCGGAATAAATCTCTTTCAAAGAAATAAAATATATTACAAATTCCAATAGGTACCTATATATTATCATGACTATAGTTATGGCCCAAGATAAATAAAAAAAACTTCCTCCTTTTTTAAAATCGGTTAAAAATTGTTTTAGAGAATCAAATTGATTATTATAATAATTTGAATCATTGAATTGTGCGTGGGTGTTCAATGTTATCTAGTGTTAGTGCAACATATTCGGAACTGCTTGGGGCTTTAATTATATATTGTGAGAAAATGTTTGACCTATTCTTGTTTTTATATTAGTATTCAAAGAAGTACAAAGTACAAGATTATTAGTAGATATTACGAGTATTAGCATAATACTCGTAATATCTACTAATAATCCTGTACTTTTTACTTCTATATATTTTTTTGTATTAGGTGCCTACTCACAGGGCCGGCTTTAGCCACAGCGGTGCTCCAGGCGAATCATTCTTCAGCGCCCCTATAAATAGTATCAAAGGCACCCATTTTTAACATAAGGATTTCATAGGCTGCACGGTTATATTCTTCGGAAGGAGGCATTGTTATAATACTTCACTAGTAATCTGATTAGACATCTATCAGAACGGACTTCGTATTTGAAATGGATAGATATTAGATATAAACGCGAAAATGTATGAGGACGGGTGGTTGATTCTTTAGGGATGAAATTAGTGGACGGATTTTGATTAATTATTACAATGTTATAAAATTATTCATCAGTATGCAACATAGGCTACAAACCAAATGCGGGCAAAGCTGCAGGGTAAGGCTAATAGGTATGTTAGCATTTGTAACGTCATCTAGAATCTAAACAAAAGATCATTTTTTGTATACAAATGCAATTACAATCGAACAACTCTTGCTAACTATGACATGGGCGCTGTGCATATGTAAGGACGTCATCTCCCGATTGCCATGTTGGCCTGTCACAGATCAGGCAATAAAATTGTTACCAGGGTCCTTATTCACGATCTTTATTTTGTTGTCGTGACAAGCCCGTGCGAACTGGCGCATGCGCGGTGCGCATTTTTAAGCGCAGCTCTATAAGTACCTTTACGACAAGATTTTGACAGTTCGCATGGGCTTGACGCGGACACAAAAAAAGAACGTGAAAAAAGACCATGGTTAGTTTAATATGTGCTTTCCTCTTGTTTTTTCAGTTATATACTTAAACTAATAACTGAAACTAAAAAAAATGAAGAAAAGGCTGGAAAAGGACTCTTCAAGAGCATTTGCATGTAAGACTAATGTCTTACTATTGGGGCTCTACTTTTATCACAAAATATTATCTCACATAGTTACTCAGGTACTAACGTTTACTAAAGTAACAGCCACAATAAGTTTCGTAAATCAAATCTAGCCCATAAGTAGGTCAACTGTTAATACCTTACACATGGCGCTTGTATTATAAAATACTGGCTTACCTACACCTGTTGCTTGGCTATGTCCTAATACTCCTAATACTACACTTTAATATATCCTGTAGCAATGCATGAATTGTTGTTGTTGTATAGGAACGGTAAAATCTGTTATAAATTCTCGACTGTATTACTTGAACCTTGTAATAATATTTGTTTGAATGGAGCATCGTTAGTAGCGCCCAAACTGCTGAAGGGTTTTATCCTTTTCAAAGACAATCAGATTTTAATTTCAATTATTGGGGATTTTTATTGCAATTGTACGGACATAGACTATAGATGAGTGTCCTATAACATCGGATGTTTTCCCAGTAGGAATATTAAAATAATATAAAAGTCATTTAATAGACTATTCTTCTTTTTATTTGTCGCTACACTCTTGGCAGAATAGACGTAGTCGGCTTTGTACCTTTTCAAAGACAATCAGATGTTAATTTCAATTATTGGGGATTTTTATTGCAATTGTACGGACATGGACTATAGATGAATGTCTTATAACATCGGATGTTTTCCCAGTAGGAATATAAAAATAATATAAAAGTCATTTAATAGACCATTCTTCTTTTTATTTGTCGCTACGCTCTTGGCAGAGTAGACGTAGACGGCTTTGTACCTTTTCAAAGACAATCAGATGTTAATTTCAATTATTGGGGATTTTTATTGCAATTGTACGGACATGGACTATAGATGAATGTCTTATAACATCGGATGTTTTCCCAGTAGGAATATAAAAGTCATTTAATAGACCATTCTTCTTTTTATTTGTCGCTACACTCTTGGCAGAGTAGACGTAGTCGGCTTTGTACTATAGTCTATAGAAAAATAAGTCTGCATTCTATCGGCATGCGCCGCGTAGCGTAGGTGGCTTTTTATAAGTGCCAAGTACAGATAGAGATACTTACGTATCTATTGCGTCTAAACACGTCTTAGAAAAAATATTTCGCAATTATTTCAATCTGCCTTACCTATAGATAAATTATAAGTGGACATGAATTTATATACTTGCGCAAGAGACGTACTAACTAACTTATTTTTCGTTTATTAGTCTTAAGTCGTAACAGATCTTACAAGAAGGTCGCATACCAAGTAATTAATTCGTTTCTACATATTTATTTCCGAACGGATGTTTATGTCACTTTGAAACAAGAACTCTTGGTCATCAAGTAGTATTTACGTATGCTGCGCATGATGTTATCCCAATTACACAGGTATTTATGCATTCATAGGAGGTAACGTTGCCAAAGAAGTATTTATGACTGTGAGTGCCTTTCTTTATTCTGTTCATTTTGGCTTGCCGAAAATGTGAACTCATTGTGTGCAGAAATACTGAGTATAAATAAAGACAAAGGGTTGTGACAAAAGATTTGGTAGTTGTCAACTAGCTGAAGCTTCGTGCTTCGATTATATCTTGCATAATGTCGACCGTCTGTCGTCTAGTGTTTGTACATTACCCAATTTCGCAACTGAGGCATGATCTTACCAAAAGTGATTGCGGAAAACGAGCCAATAAAATGTCACGAACCGGAAAAGAGCTCGTAGTCAATGCAAGCATAATTAATATACGTTTAATTTCACATTGATTTCTATTAATTATTTTAAAAAGTGAAAGACAAACATTGACTTCCGAGGATTAAATAATTACAGGAAATTATATATAACTTTACATGTTTAATAGTCTTTAGAGTTTAGACTAATTGATTGGAAATGTTTTAGAAAGTATAGTTGTGCTGGATGAACCTGTCATGGGGGCTATGACTCCGTCCTGACTGGATAAGGACCAAAGATGATAGTCTACGAGCTAGCTAGGTTGACCAAGCTTCGCGCGGTGTTTTTAGGGTTAAAGGAAGTTGAATAGAAATCAGATATTTTTATTCAACTTCCTTTTCCTTTCCAAAGCGTATTTTGTCATTTAATTTTATTTGTAAATAAGTTTTATTTAATACAAAAATCATTGAATAAAGGCGCCATTTTTCACAAAACTTGACGGCAGTTTTTATTCGTTCACAATAAAAAGTAATGAATTTTAAAAATGTGGTGTCAACATATTTATATATCTGATATTTTGGTAATTTGTTACAGTCTATTTAAAGAGGTTTAATGAAAGAATTACTCACCTTAAAACGAGGTATGGAAAATTGATCACTACAAAAGAAACAAAGCAATATTTGTTAATAAAACAATAAAGGTACATTAACTGTCAATATTTAATATTGGTCTATTCTTAACATGTTTTCAATAGTGTAAAAGTATTTCATAACAGAGTAAATTAAGCGCTTGAAAATGCAGATTACTGATATGTAAATGCGAAATGCCTCATAATCCTATCAGTAAAATAACGAATTTTATATTTACAACTAATAGACTGAGATACGGCTGCAGATTCGCATCGTTCATCGAGTATTGTAATAAAATCATGTTTTTATATACAATCATAAACAGGGCAATACGTTTTGGCCAGTCTGCCTATCAGATTTTGCCCGCTAGTATTTTTAATTAAATTAATATGAATCGACTTACTGGGAAAAAAAAATCTCACTTGTTATTGCAATGAAATACACTCTACTTTATAGAACTAGACGTAGAGAACTTGAAAAGCGATGGGTGCCTTTGCGCACTTGCCCGCAGCCCCTCGCAGCCAGGTGTAAGCAGGTAATATTTTGTTACGTTATTACGTTCATGGCGTATTGTCATCATTTATATATCAAATTAAAGCTATTGATTTCCTGTACATGATAAACTACCTCTGCCTATGCAAAAGTGCCCGCAGTCGGAGTTGCCGGCGTTTAAAGTTTGTTTAGAGTGAGAAAGACTTATCGCTCTACATCATTCGTTAGACGAGGATGGCAATAGCCTGTTCTGCTGTCGTAACAAAGAATGTAGTAACTGACAAAAACCATTATTTTAGTGATGTTCTTGAAATGGCAACGTAAGTCATACACTATGCAATAATAACAAAAAAAAAATTAAAAGCAAATTGGAAACTGAAATGATATTAACATAAAATGTAGTAGTTAGACCAAATTATTTACATTCACCAAGATAAATTGCAATTGTCGTAATTATAATAAACTAGCGGCTCGCTTCGGCTTCGCACGGACTTTCTCCAGTCCATAAAATAGCTCCACAGTCCGGACCATTCGACTCACACTTGGCATTCAATGTAAACGTCGAACGTAAGGTACCCCATCCGCCGGCGGCCATATTCAAGTAATTATTAAAATATATGAATTACGGGTCTTAATCGCGTGAATAATTTAAGGTAAAATACCTTATTTATTGCCCGACGTTTCGACCGTATTGCAACGGCCGTGGTCACGGGAAGACTCTTAGAAGTCTTCCCGTGACCACGGCCGTTGCATAAACAAGGTATTTTACCTTAAATTATTCACGCGATTAAGACCCGTAATCTAAAATCGCGAAAGTTTATCAACATTTATATTCAAGTAAGTCAATACAATAGTCTCTAAGCAATAGTCTCTATTTGCTGATAAGCTGCAGTCAGGAATCTCGGTAAGTATAATTATCATATAATAGTTTTATCATTAAATTTAAAAGATTGTCAGAGACAAAGGTAAAGTGGACTGGTTGAGAGTGTAATTGTAGTATTAGGTACTGATAATAGTGGGCGCTGTCTGGGGCGGAGTGTCTGTCTAATGGGTGGCGGAACGTTTAGTGATATGTACTGTAAATGTGAGGGATTAGATAAGAAACCACGATTACATTTTTCGTGCCTAAATACTTGTCAATACTTCATCAAAACATAAATGGGATAATAAGTAAGTCAGATATGTTGTGTGTTAATCTAAATGAAATGAATAAGAAAATTGACGTAGTGTGCATTACAGAACATAATATGCTTCCAGGGGACAAACCATATTTATGTATACCTAATTTGAGCCTAGCGGCTTCCTTTATGAGGCAGTCTCGACATGGCGGATCATGTATTTTAGTAAAAATGGTATTAAATACAAAACTGTGCATGAAATGGAAAGTCTATCAATAGCAAACAAATGTGAATTTTCTATAATTGAATTGATTAGTTATGATATTTATACTGCCTGTATATATAGGCCTCCTAAATTTAACTCATTAACTTTTGAATGTTTTTATGAAAAAATGCATACTCTCTTGTCTTATGTTTGTAACAACAAAAACCAGAAAGTTATACTCTGTGGTGACTACAACATAGCTTTACTAAAAAATAATGGACTTTCATTAGAATTGCAAAATGTTATTTGGTCATTCAATTTAAAAGCAGAATTCCAACAAGCTACTCGATATGCCAGTAATACTTGCATTGACAATATTCAACACAACTTGCGGGGGTGCAAAAGTGAATTGGTAGTACTCAGTATATCGAATCATTCTGCGCAAATTATACAATGCCCTATTAATGCTAGCATGGTATTAGGTTTATACTTAAAAGGGATTTTTCCTCAGAATACAGATATAAATTTAAAAATAATATAATTCCATTGAGTTTTTCCCAAGTATATGAACTGCTTTATAAACTTATTTAAGCTGCTATATGATCTATGTTTTCGAATTCATAGAATTAAAATTGTTTTCTACAACTAAAACAAAATGGTTTTCTAAAGGAAAAAAACTAGGTAGTAAAAAAAAAGAGAATTACTTTGGAAACGCCTATAGAATAAAGAAAATAATTAGATTAACTCAAAGGTCACAAAATGATCACTATATCAAAATAAATGAAAATAAATTAAAAGCAACTTGGAGAATTATTAATGGCGCTCAAAATAAAAATACTAATTTAAACTTTACCGAGATAAAATATAATGGTGAAATGATAAAAAAATCCAAATTAAATGCAATAGTGGATAATGGATGTAACTCTAAACTTAGTAATAATTCACCTGGACATATTATATGCAAATATTTTTTTATGAATCCGATGTCATCTATTGACATTTTTAATATAATCATGGAACTAAATAATACAAAAAGCGCTGGCATCGATGGGATAATAACAGCTATAGTCAAAGACGTAAGTAGTTCTATAACACCTGTTTTATCTTGTTTAATTAATTTGAGCCTTGAACAAGGTTTATTTCCTCATGAATTAAAAAAAATCAATGATTAAACTTCTGTACAAAAAGGGTGAAAAACAAATCATAGGTCGGTAGCAATAGTACCAATATTTGCAAACATATACGAAAAAGTGATTTATAACTGCCTCAATACTTTCTTAGAAAAGGAATTTATATTGATCCCCCAGCAATATGGATTTAGAAAGAATAAAAATATAAACATGGTTACTTATGATTTTTTACGATCCGTGATCCATAATATGGATAGGGGACAGCCAGTAGTTGGTCTATTTATGGACAGGAAAAAAGCTTTTGATCACGTAAGACACGACATTTTATTATATAAACTTTACTCCTATGGAATAAGGGGCAATGCTCATAAACTAATATCGTCTTATTTAACTGACAGAGAGCAGGTCATGCAAATAACAAGACTATGTACAAGAACAAAAATTGAAAAAGTTTATCAATCTGATGTAAGAAAAGTCAAATGTGGAGTGCCCCAGGACAGTATGTTAGGCCCACAGTTCTTTATTATATATTTTAATGACTTACCAAATAAGTAATAAACATAAAATGACATTACTTGCAGATGATTGCACAGTATTATTCTCTGACTTGACATTGACATCACTATAATCTACTATTAATAACTCATTGATATCTATTATCCATTGGCTAAAATTAAATAATTTAAAAAATAATTTAGAGAAGACGAAAATTATTAATTTCAAACAAAGACAAGAAATTAATGACAATTATATAGTATTTAATATGAATTATCAGGGGGTAAGAATCTAAGAGTGTTTATATACTAAATTTCTAGGGCTACATTTGGATCAATAAATGAACTGGAAATTACTGAGCATATTTGCAAAAAGATCAGCCAGTTTGCGTATGAATTGTACAGACTGAAATTTATTACTAGTAGAGACGCGCTTATGACTGCCTACCCTGGATATCTCTTCGCAGAAACGCTGCATAAGAACAATGTTCGGTTTGAAGTCAAGAGTTATGATATTCAATATTCTATACTAACGTTACCTTGCAAATTCATTTATGAAAGCGCAATGTTTGAAAGCAGAATATAACCCTATTTAATAAGAGGGAACGTCAACGACACCTAGGTAAACTACGTGTGGTACTAAGCAAAACCGCGTTGATGTATAGTAGCATATTTTGTAAAGCACCGCTGATTTATAACAAACTACCGACATATATCAAAAACATAGACAATAAGGTAAAATTTAAAAATGAGCTCATTATGTACTCTTAATAAAGTGCTACTACACGTTGAAAGAATATTTTCATGATAATATTGTCATGTCAGTACTGAGCATGGTCGCGTGGGTATCAAAGCTTAGAAGTCTAATAAAGACGTCTAATTCGTGGTTTCTTATCTAATCCCTCACATTTACAGTACATATCACTAAACGTTCCGCCACCCATTAGACAGACACTCCGCCCCAGACAGCGCCCACTATTATCAGTACCTAATACTACTATTACACTCTCAACCAGTCTACTTTACCTGTGTCTCTGACAATCTTATAAATTTAATGATAAAACTATTTTAAGATATACTTACCGAGATTCCTGACTGCAGCTTATCAGCAAATAGAGACTATTGCTTAGAGACTATTGTATTGACTTACTTGAATATAGCCGCCGGCGGATGGGGTACCTTTCGTTCGACGTTTACATTTTCAAATGTCAAGTGCGAATCGAACGGTCCGGACTGTGGAGCTATTTTATGGACTGGAGAAAGTCCGTGCGAAGCCGAAGCGAGCCGCTAGTTTATTATAGTTACGACAATTGCAATGCATCTTGATGAATATAAATAATTTGGTCTAACTACTACATTTTATGTGAATAACATTTTAGTTTCCAATTTGCTTTTAATTTTTTTTTTGTTATTATTGCATAGTGTATGGATTACGTTGCCATTTCAAGAACATAACTAAAATAATGGTTTTTGTCAGTTACTACATTCTTTGTTACGACAGCAGAACAGGCTATTGCCATCCTCGTCTAACGAATGATGTAGAGCGATAAGTCTTTCTCACTCTAAACAAACTTTAAACGCCGGCAACTCCGACTGCGGGCACTTTTGCATAGGCAGAGGTAGTTTATCATGTACAGGAAATCAATAGCTTTAATTTGATATATAAATGATGACAATACGCCATGAACGTAATAACGTAACAAAATATTACCTGCTTACACCTGGCTGCGAGGGGCTGCGGGCAAGTGCGCAAAGGCACCCATCGCTTTTCAAGTTCTCTACGTCTAGTTCTATAAAGTAGAGTGTATTTCATTGCAATAACAAGTGAGATTTTTTTTTCCCAGTAAGTCGATTCATATTAATTTAATTAAAAATACTAGCGGGCAAAATCTGATAGGCAGACTGGCCAAAACGTATTGCCCTTTTTATGATTGTATATAAAAACATGATTTTATTACAATACTCGATGAACGATGCGAATCTGCAGCCGTATCTCAGTCTATAATATATTTTTACCGGACGCATTTGACATTATCGTAGATATAAATTTGCACTTGACACCTATCAAGCAACATGACATACGTAGCGACAAAGTTAATTGGTTTTAAGATAAACATAATAGAACGTATGTAAAGTATTGACGAATTATGCAATTATCCAAACATGTCGACTTTGGAAATGAACATGATAGATGGCGCTAGCTGTCATGTAAACATTGTGCTCCGTACTTTTTCTAATTAAAAATATAAAACACGGTTAAATCCTTATAAATGTACATTTACTAAATAATTTAAAGTGCAAATTCTTCGTGTAAGTGTTATCTTTGTGAAAGAACCTCTACATAAAACAATATTACGTGTTAACGTTATCAGACATAAAAGTGCCTAATAGCCAAGATATTGTTAGTAAACATTCAGATATTAAGCATTTATAAATTTGAAATAACAATAAACAGTGCGAAAGTGCAACCTAAACTACCTAGCAGTGCAATTAACCAAATAACATAATACAATTGTAAACAAAACAGTGATCTTAAAAGTAAAAAGTGAAACGTCAAAAGTTTGAATTTATTGCAAAAACTCTTATCATCATAACGAACTTTTTCAATAATAAGTAAAAAACCGGATCAGAAGGCAGCCAACTATTTCAACAACTTCCTTAATGTGTTCGTGGCTCAGAGCGTAAGGAGCCTAGGAGATTTACGTCCTAACACCAGTGGATCGAGTTCGATCCCCACTTCGGGAGCAAGCACTTTTTGGAAGAATATTAATTTCTAAAATCATATTATTTTCCCACTAACTTAATAATTCTGTTTAAATTCGCCATCTAGTTCGGATATATGTCAATATGGAAGAAATAGACAATGTCACGTTACGACGCACAGTACTAAGACAAGAGTCGAACAAAACTAAGGGCGATGAATCAACTATTAACTTGTCCGACTTATCGTTTGAATCTATTGACGATTCTCAGTGTGATCTAGTCGCAAAATTGAAGGCAAAAATAGAAAGTCTTGAAATAGAATTAGATAATGCCCATCAGAAAATAGAATTGCTTTCGTTAGAGAATAAAAACCTTCAAATAACAAATGAAGGAAAGATCAACAGCAAAAATTTATCCAAAAAAAATGCCCGCAGTCCAGTAAAGAAACCCCAAAAATCAAGCTCAAAGGAAACAACTCGAGAACCAAATAAAATCATAGAAACCGCAGAAAATGAAAATAACGTCCCAACTCAAATGAAAAACGATCAACAGCGAATCTGCATTATGAGCAACAACAAAAGAAACAAAATTTTAACTATCGCCCAAAACACTTTTTATGAAGGTACCGAAATTTGTCACTACTTAATGCCTAACAATACAATAGAACAAATGTTAGAAGGCTTAGAAACTAAATTAAAAAACTTCACAATGAAAGATTACTGCATCATATTAATAGGAGAAGATGATCTAAGAAAATCCAGCTATTATTTCAACATGGTATTTAATATTAGTGCTATTTTAGAGAAAATAGACCACACGAATATAATAATTTGTGCACCAACTTATAAGTACGGTAATTATACAAATATCCATAACTCCAGGGTAGAAAACTTTAATACCCTTCTCTACTATGACCTTCTAGAACACAAACACGCCTACTTCTTAGACTCAAATAGGAATCTTACAGCGGACCACGTGATGTTTGACCGTAATTCTGGCTCAATAAACAACAACGGCATGCGAACCATATTCACTGATATTAAATGTTACATACATTGTCTAGAAATTGATGCAATGCAGCCCGAATATGAATACTCCAACCCTTTAATCGATACACAAAAAGAATATAGTGTGAAGAAACCGGAAATCTTTTTTCGAGAATAATTATGAAATTCTTTATCAAAATATCTGCAGTATAAAAAATAAATTACACCTGCTAGAGTCAATTGCGGACGAAGAAGAAAACCTACAAGCTATCTGCCTAACAGAAACTTGGATCTCAGAGAGAAAAATAGACTTACTACATCTAAACGGATACAATGTAGCATCCATATATACTAGGAAAAATTACGAAGGAGGAGGAGTATGTATATTATTAAAACAAGAAATTGAATTCATAGAATGTATAGATATAGTTGATATGGCAGTAGAGTATATATTTGAGGTATGTGCAATAGAAATAATTAAGCAAGATCTTATTATTATTGTTATTTATTGGCCACAAAATAATAGACAAACAGGCATTTTCTTCTCTTCACTTGAAAAACTCCTACAGAAAATCTCTTTAAAATACAATAAAAAGGATGTAATTATAGGGGGGGATTTTAATATAAATATTTTAGAAAATTCAAACAATACCACGTCCCTTTTAAATTTAATGAAATGCTATAATTTCCATCAACATATAAAGGAACCTACTAGAGTCTCAAAGACAAGTGCCACATGTATTGATCTAATCTTTGTCAATTTCAAAAAAAAAGAGTTCCGTACTCTAGTCAAAGACTTGGGGGTTTCAGATCATAAAGGAATAATAATATCTATGCCAATAAAAGCTAAAAAAATACGTTATAATTGGTTTCTCAAAAAAAGATTGTACAACGAACAAAATATCAAATTCTTCAAAACCGAACTAGGTAAAACTAAATGGGAAGACCTTCTATTTGATGATATTAATATTCATAAAAACTATGAAACATTCCAAACAACATTAAATAATATATTAAATAAGTGTATACCTAAAACCCGTATAAAAATTTGTACTAAACCTAAGAAAACGTGGTTAACTACTGGATTAAAAAAATCTTGTAAAAATAAGCGATTACTAAAAATATTTCTAACATATAATGAGAATCCACTATTAAATAATTATCATAAGCAATACGAAAAAATATTAAAAAGAACTATAGCTAAATCCAAAAAGCTTTATTATATAAATAAAATTAAAAAAAGTAATAACATTTCCAAAACTATGTGGCAAATAATAAAAGAGAAAACCAAAAAATGTACAAAACAAACTATGAACAATATAAAGTTGAATATTAATAATAATTTAGTATCAAATTCAAAACAAATAGCAAATACATTTAATGACTTTTTTGTAGAAGTTGGTGGTTCTTCTAGTGGTAACCATCAAGGTCGCCCTGTTGTAAAGCGAATTGAAAATTCTTTATACATACAACCTGTTGACACTCATGAGGTGTACTCTGTTATAATGAACTTAAAAAACAAATATAGTTTTGGGCATGACGAACTACCACCAGTATTGGTTAAACAATGCGTAAACGAATTAGTAGCACCATTAACTTACCTGATTAACCAATCATTTACGGAAGGTATTGTTCCCAATCCTTTAAAAGTATCTGTCATAAAGCCAATATTCAAAAATGGAGAAAAAACAGATTGCAACAATTACCGCCCTATAGCTCTTTTACCAACTTTCTCAAAGGTTCTAGAAACCACAATGTCCAAACGTTTATATTCATTCTGTGAAAAATACGATATCTTTGATGACAGTCAAAACGGCTTCCGGAAAAACCGCTCAACTACTTTTGCAGTATATAAATACATTCAACAGATTTTAGATATAATTAATAACAAAAAATATGCAATAGGAATTCTCCTAGATATGAGTAAAGCTTATGACAGAGTCTCATATCAAATCCTATTAAGCAAACTAGAAGGCATTGGTGTACGAGGCCTAGCACTCGAATGGTTCACCTCTTACCTTGACAATCGCAGTCAATATGTAGAATTGGAACACCACAACCTCCAGACAGGACAGATAACCCATACTAGATCAAATAAAACTGACGTAGATAATTCTATTCCACAGGGAAGCGTACTCGGATGTCTATTGTTTCTTATATACATTAACGACTTACCTAAAATAATACACGCAGGTAGTACACTATTTGCTGATGATATGTCAATAATATTTCCATGCGATAATATAGCTACCCTTGAAACTAATATTCAAGCAATATTATCAGAAATAACGACCTGGATGGAAGATCATAACCTACAACTTAATTTCAAGAAAACGAAAATCATGCAATTTCATCCCTATCAAAAACGCCCTTTACCTATAGATATAAAATACAATGACAATCAAATTGAATGTGTTGATTCTTTTAAGCTATTAGGATTAAATATTGACACAAGTATTAACTGGAAGTCTCATGTTCATACTATAAGTGGCAAGCTGTCAAAATTTACATATGCTCTTTATGAATTAAAACGATCGACCGACATTAAATCAGCAACAAATGCATATTACGCTTACGCCCACTCTTGGCTTCGATATGGATTACTGTTATGGGGTAATAGCACAGATGTTGAAATAGTGTTTAAATTACAGAAAAAATGTATACGGATTCTAGCCAATATAGGAGGCATGGAAAGCTGCAGACCATATTTTATTAAATTTGAAATCCTCACACTAACTTCGCTATACATTCTCGAGGTATGCTTATTTGTACGAAAATATAAATACCTGTACACTCTAAATAAAGACCATTACTCTCAGCCCCGCAACCTACGTAATAAAAACAAACTAGCTCTACCCACCTCATCATTGGCAATAGTTCATTCTGGTCCATATATAATGTCTATAAAAATATATAATAGAATCCCTGAAATTATTAAAGATGCCATAAGCTACAACATTTTTAAAAATAAATTAAATAGATATCTCGTCCAAAAATGCTACTACAGTCTACAAGAGTTTTTCGAAGACAAGGCCACAAATATATATATTTATATTTAATATCACCTAAAACTTTTGTATATTTATAATTACGCTTGACGTTAATGTGCCATATATATTTTTTAAAGTATAAGCAACCAATGTAATAGTAAGTAGTAGTAGTTTAAGTAATATTTTTATTTATTTATACCTAAGATGTAATCTTAAAATGTTTGCTGTGCCCTGACAGGGTATCATGTTGATCTACCTCTGTAACGAACACCTCTGTACACATGATTGCAATAAATGTTTGAATTTGAATTTGAATTTGAATTTGAAATTATTAGACCTACATTAGAACTAGGCTTGGTCTAATAAAACAGTCGTAGAGTGACATATTAATCAGAGCATATATTATTATATAGTACCTAACTTATGTTTATTTTATGTACAAATTGTAGTAATTTTGTTTTTGGTGGCAATATTATAACTTTTAGTGTAGGATATCAAGTTTGAAAACTGGTTAAAATCGATTTAGCCATCGCTTCATAGAATCTAAATAAAACATGCACAACGTAGGATTCTGTAGTTGCCCATCATAATAATGCGAACTAAGAAGTAGGTTTTCTGTTGTTTTTGTTTCATACTACTAACAACTTTATAGGTACTTATAAATATTTTTAATAGACATTGTACAAAAAAAATTGTTACTTTTTACTTAGTTAGACTTACTTAGACTCTTAAACTTGTATTTAGCTGTGATAGTTTTTATTTCAATTTCGCTATATATACTACTAGCAAGATTTTTTTCACATACCCAACAACAACCATTTAGCTGGCACTTGCCTCTTACTAAAATTAGCAGCTTAAAGCTTAATATTTCACATACGGATCCCCAAATCGAAAAATGATCCTAACTTACACTACTAGTAGTTTCTCAATGTTTACATGTAGGGGAGGTACCCCAAAAAAAAAGTGTTTTTAAGACTTTATTTTACCATTTTGTCGGCGTAACTATTATGTATTCCCTGCATGCAAATTACAGCTTTCTACTAGAAAGCTTAAAATAGACTAACTAAGGGTATTTAAGCTAACCTGGGGACAGACGGATGGACAGACAGAGCGAAACTATAAGGGTTCCGTTTTGCCATTTTGCGTAAGGAACCCTAATAATATAGTCAAAGAAAAGTCGATCGAGTCCGGACGTAAAAAATCGCGTAAGTGCTATAACATCAATTTTGTAATTATTTTAGACACTGTTTGTAAGCATTTCATCAGAGCCAGTTTATGAAATAAGTAAGAAATTAATACTAGAGCTGATTGGATCCAATTAGAGCTTACATCTACCTATAGCTTTAAATTTAATACCTTCCTTATAAGGAGGTAGCTAATCAGATTTTATAATTTGGTCAAGTGTGAGCCGGACACGTGCGCTTGTGTTCTGTATTTTGTGACAATTAAAAAGAATAGCCACGAGATCGCCATGTTTTTCTGTCCTTGGCATGGGCCATGTCAATGACATTGGCACTGTGTAAGCTTGCAAGCTTTATAATGATAAAGTGTATGATATAATGCTTTTAAATATGCGATGTCTCGTCCACTACAGAACATATTTCATTAGCTTCTACAATAAGTAGTTTTCAAAGCAGGAACTGAGGAAATTGCTTTATAGATTTATCTGTAGATCTATTTGAATGATATCAAGATCTTTCATAAGAATGGGTTATGTTATATAAGCCGTTCTTACTTACGTGAATGAAATGGCTAATGGGTTCGAATCCTATCCATTAGACTACCGACGTGAACCCACTCCTAACACAAGCCACTGAGATTAGCTGGAGGGGTTGCTAGTAATGTGGGACCTCAATCCCACATTGCTAGTTATCTATAAAAATTATATATATATTTCTTGTTTAAATTGAAAGCTTTACCTCTACCCGGCCCATTTTATGCAATTTTATAACTATTGAGGTCACAAGAATTGGAGTCAATTAAACTTAGTGAAGTTATTAGCACTATACTAAAAAATCGTGCAAAATAAATAAAAATAATGAGTGACTTGTTGGTCACTAATTGGCTCAAATCTTTGGCAGAAGAAGGTCAATGTCAGCAAGAATCTATGACGACGTATCGGTGCAATGAGCAAATATTGGTGCAGCCGCGCCCATACGCTTGTGATTTAATCAAATTCTAGCTAACATGGTCTAAATTGGAAGCTTGTTTATTTGTAATCAGTTCATTACGTGTAACATAGTTCCATTTATCTTGTGATACGCTGACATGATACTTTGACACTGATCTGTCGTACTACATTAACTTAATTGTTTTCTGTTGCAGCTTCGGACATCGACAGTATTTTCTGCACTTCTTTCTTTTTGGTATTTTTTTCTAATAGGTATTATTAAATAATGATCCTCACTATAATTATACTAACACATTACCTGTCCCGTACATGTTCTGTTGAGTAGTTCTGTTGGCACTACTGGTACCACAGAATAATCCATCAGCACAATCGATGATTTATTCTGTGTCTGGATGTAATAGGGTTCCATTAACCCCGAATATGATAAGATAAATGGTTTGTGAGTTGGTATCTAACGAAAGCAAGTGTAGTTAAGGATTCAATTTTTTCCCATGAGCAAGACCTATTTATTGTACCAAATCTAGCTGAGACTACTAACTGTAGCCAGGAAAACCACAGAATAAAAGCTGTCATCAGAATTAATGAATTTCAAATTACCATACTTCCGTTATCTTTCAAATTAAATGTAGATTTATAGATATTAGCGGCCTGATTGAACTCATTGAACGCATTGATTGATGGTGGCTAGGGTCTCGCGGGCAGTCCTGGGGCGGGCTTGCAACACACGGATCAAGTGAACACTTTAATAAGAACTCGACCTCGAACTACATTGGTTTGAAGTCGTGTGTAAGCTATTCGATTAACACATGCCAGCTTTCAATGAAGGTTGTTTAGAAGATGTGTGGGGCGAACTTGTTGATACATTGTAGAACATTATATGGTACGATCGGTATATAGTCGTGACCGGGTGCGCCGTACATCATTATTTTATTGCTCAGTTATATTACACGATATATCGATAGTAAGTCTACCGTTTTGTAATTCTTAAGTAGGTACGCAGGTACTGTATCGAATTTATGAAAACAATACCATGGTAGTAGTATGTAGAGGTGCATTATTAATTCACATTGAGAATTATAGTCCTGGCTCTGCGTATGACTACATACCTATTGCAATAATATTTGAGTTAATTTGATTGTCACGATTACATGTGAAATAATCGCGATTACCTTATTTTTAAATTCAGGCATATGTGTTACATACTATTAAGAAAGCTTTTGAAACCTTTTATAAAAATGTCTCACATTGCCTACTTTACAAAAAAGTGCAAATCTCATGGCAATTTCGGCCGAAATTGCAGTTACACTCTCTCAGTGTCAATACGGTTGATTAGAATTCATCTAATTGGTTCTGGTAGGTACTCGTATATCTAGAATTTATATAGAAAGACCAAACGAAAGGTACATTGAACTAACAAGACGGTTACAGATCATTCAACTTGATAAATTTGTAGTATTTAGTATTAGTATCATTCACATTCTTCTTGGTATGGTAACATATTAAAGAGATTACTTTTATACCTACATTCTCGCACAAAACGAGCGCGTGTTTGTGGAACTCGCTCTGTCTCTGGTCCGTCTTGTTTAGATTCTCCATGTCTGTGACGCTCTTGACGCTTGCACACGTAGAAATCTATGTGTGCGCGCATCAAGAGCGTTTTGTGTGAAGCTTTCGTTCTGTACAGTACTCTGTGGTATGGTCCAGCTCCGTACGACAGAATAGCGTTCGTGCATTGTTA
The DNA here is from genome assembly GCA_945859575.2 of Herminia tarsipennalis. Lineage (NCBI taxonomy): Eukaryota > Metazoa > Arthropoda > Insecta > Lepidoptera > Erebidae > Herminia > Herminia tarsipennalis. The sequence goes on from OX243835.2 coordinate 10,581,764, forward strand.
ATATGCCATCACCAATGCCTGATTTTAGGTAGGTACCTACTGATTCGGCAACATCAAAATGTAATGAGCTAAGAAAAACCGAGCAAGAGCATGTCGAACCATGCTAAGTGTAGGGTTCCGCAGCCTTGAACAATGCATCAGCAGAAGAGCGTATGTTCATGGCAGTTACGCCCTTTTGTTGAGAAACGCAGTTATTTGGCAATAACTCAATGACGGCATATCCGATCTTATCCGAAATAATTTTAGTTTAAAGTATTTATTAAACGCTATCTTTGTGATTGTTTCCATATTTTTTGGTTTCACGGTTCAAAAGTTAAGGGGGGGGGGGGGACACGATTTGTGCATCTTTCGGAGCGATTATTTCCAAAAGTATTCACTCAATCAAAAAAGTTTATTAGAAACCTTGTCGAATGATGTGCCACACGTTGATATTTGCCGAAAAATTTTTTTTTTCAGGTTCTGTTACATGTATGGAGTGCCCCTCTTAAAAATATTTATTATTATTATTTAACTATCAAACTAAGTAGCGGCCACTACAAGACACCTTTTCACTTAACTTCATTAAGATTTATTGAGTAGTCTTTGAGTAAAATGCCTGTGACATACGGACGGACAGACAGACAGACAGACGGACTAAATCCAAAATGGGAAATGCTAGCAAAAAAAGCAAAAGTTTTGGGGATGATTCAGAAGAATATTATTATGAACAGTTAATAGCTTTAAATCGGTATGGTATAGTATAAAGCCATTTGCTGCATAGTGTATAGGACAGTGGTGGCGAACCAATAGCACGCGTGACACGGATGGCACGCGTTAACATAATTCGGGCACGCTGTGTCGTCCATGAGGTGGGCGAAGAACTTCCACACCGCCGAAAGATAGGATAGTTTGATTTGAATTCAGTTGTGGCTACTTGTGTTGATCAACGGAAGTGCGAGCTGCGAATTCGAAATGCTGCACGAAAAGCGCCACCGTCAGCTTTTTTGACGGCATGTAGGGCACATCTTAAGCTAATTATTCAAAAAATTGGCACGTATACCAAAAAAGGTTCGCCATCCCTGGTATAGGATATATGCCTAGGTCTTGAAACTGCCGCCTAACTACTTTTATCAATATTTAAATATCCAATGATTGCTTTTTACGTTTACGTTTAAGTAAAAGGCAATCATTGGATAAAATATATTGTTTTAATACGTTTGAAGTTCAGATCGGGTATGGGGAACAAATATGTGTTTGCAGAGGGGAGTAGGTACGTGTAGCAGCTACACTTTCCATTGTGCCTTGTTTGTATAACCTCCGAGGTCATCACTTTAATGTTCATAGCCTGCACATGACATGACAGCCTCAATGACAGCCGTCTAATCTGTCTACGTTCACGAATTGATCAAATACGTTCTGCGACACAGATCTATGAAATTGAACATGTTGTCGAAACGTGTTACTTCAATCATGTTGTCGATATTGATTAGAAATTGTACGTAGGTATATCACCGGCTCCCACACGTCCAACGTGTGGATCTAGAAAATAGCATTAGCGCCAACGTTGGGACGAGCATTAGGTATTCTAGATCCACACGTTGGACGAGTGGCGTTAGGACCGACGTTGGGGCCAACGCGTGGACCCGGCGGGCTATGCGAGGGTTAGCTAGTATATATATATATATATATATATATATATATATATACTAGCTGACCCTCGCAAATTCGTCTGCGTCAAATTAACCCGTTTTTGCAAAATAAGGGTAAGTAAAAAAATAGGAGTTGATCGTAGAAGGGTGAAAATTCAGGGTTGTATGTATTTTTGAATCCGGTATTATAAAAAAAATAACATTTTACCTAAAAATTAAAAAAAAAAAATTAGGAGTGGACTACCCTTAACATTTAGGGGGATTAAAAATAGATGTTGTCCGATTCTCAGACCTACCCAATATGCACACAACATTTCATGACAATATAATTATATATATATATATATATATATATATATATATATATAATTATATATATATATATATATATATATATATATATATATATATATATATATATATATATATATATATATATATATATGTTATTATGTTATTGGACCTATTGATAAGGTTGGTATAATGACTTCTCCCGCTGTCGGTATGAGCGGGAGGGCGTGTCAGACTCTTACTGACTAAAACCCATCTGTGTTCCTTCTTTCGCCCTGGTGTTCCGGGAGCACGGTAACTCTTTCGAACGATCCCGCACTCCCGGTGGGACATTAATGTAATCTAGGTTTAGATTTTGGTTTGATTGGAAACAAAATGAATCATTACGTACCATCTAATTTAATAACTGTTGAATACGGTTCTGGCCAGCTAGAATTTGCATCATTTTCTTTGCTCTGTCTGATGGACGTATATGTTACATACATATACGTCCAGGAGGGGCTATACAGGCTGATTTGTAATATACTAATAACTAGGAAGGTTATTAGTTTATTACAAATCAGCCTGTATAAATCCAAAGCTTAGAGCCATTATGTGCGTTAGCGAGCCTCATGAATGAAATGATTGATGAATGTTGACGGACGAGACGCTTTTGTTTGCTGTTTACTATTAGGCTTCTGTTGTATCCTATTGAGAGCTTTAGTTTAACAGTACTTCCTAATTAGTTAATTGTGAGAAATTTGGGGTTTTATCATTGTTAATTAATACCTACTTATTCATAGTTGATGTTTTTAAAGAAGTTCACACTGCAGTGTTGTTCTGTATACTTCTATATATAATAACTGTACACTTTTTCATTTTAAATAACGTCCATTCCTTTATAATACTTGAAACACAATTTGTCAGATAGGTACCTACGTAAATTACCTACTTAGGTACTGTTAGTTTCTATAAACAAAAAGCATAAGCCTCTAGATAAGTGGCATATTCGCTAGTCGAATAAGATGACAATCTACTAGAATGAATCCGTTGCGCGTGCAAAACCGCGCATTTGAAAATGTTTAATATGAGTTTCGCGGTATGGCGCGCGCAACGACTACATTCCGATATCATTCTATTCGATTGTCATTCTATTCAATTAGCGTTTATACTACTTCCCTAGAGGTCTTGAAACGAAATCCAAACAATGTATAAAGTTTGTAAATCCTACTAATTCGAGTTTTATACATCTGAAACGTTCCAATCTGTTCGTTGCTACGAGTATATCAGGCAATGACTACTTAACGGATTGCGATGAAACCTTTATAGTAATCTACGAGTATATTACTAATATTATAAAGAGTTGTTTGTTTGCATTGAATAGGCTCCGAAACTACTGGACCGATTTGAATAATTTATTCACCATTAGAAAGCTACATTATTGGGGAGTAACATGGGCTATGGGTATTTTGTAATAATGTAACTCAATGTTTAAAAAACTAAGTAATGTGCTAAACTGGGGTAGGCAGCTAGTGTAATATAAACATCAAAATGGCATAAACGTAAAGCGGGCGAGGCCGCGGAAAAAAGCTCCTGTTAGGTATATAGATTTAGGTAATCTAAACTACATAGTAGCATTTTGATGATGTTTGTGATAGAATGTACATAAGCGACTTTTAACTTGATAACCAACATTCAAGAAGAGCCGTGGGGAGTATCTATAAAATAATATTTGTAAACGTTGAAAAACTGCAACTCTTCATTGTATTTATTATTATCTATTACATATCAACTTGAGTTAACACGTCTGCAGAACTCAATCAGATAAAATCTGTCCATTGTTAAATTTGTTCGAGCAATGGATGCTCTCGGATGATCTAGTTGAAACAATATTACGTTGCGTCATACGTAATAGCGTCTAAGTGAAGATTCGAGTCTGATGAAACTGGTTTTTAAATAGAAGTCAGAGGACACACGATACAATAGCATCATGGTCGCGATCATTTATGTTCAAAAGCTTTATTGAAAACGCGGCCTTTAGTGTTCGCTTTCTTGGTAATTATTTTTATTAACTCTCAATAAGATTATTGAGACCGACCGATTATTGTTTGGTATACAAAATAAACACAAAATTCTACATCTAGTAGCCAAATCCATCGATAGGACATCGACGAGATGTAGAATTATGACATATTTTGTATGGAGCTTATGTCAAATATATACCTCTAGTAGCCGTCGATAGTTAGATTATTGAGACCGACCGTTAGTGACAACTGGAAAGTGGAGAATCTACGATGAAATATAAAGAGTTTAGGTTTGATACATGCCGATTTTGGCAATACTTCTACTCTGCACTTTTTGGTTATAGATTCTTAGAACTCAGTTGTCAGTTATTTCATAAAACCAAGTCAAAGATTGTTTGAAAACGCCAATTTTAAAAATGCAGTTAAACGGCAGTTACAGGTGTAAAGCTCACGAGAAGAAGCTTCGAACAGGGTAGCTTACACTTCACAACATTGTAGTAGAGATCATTAAAATATATGCACGAATTGTTATTGTTGAAATTGCTGACGCTAAATGTATCGTGTGTGTTGTGGTCACAGATATCATAGCACAAAAAAGTTGAAATGACAAGTATTAAGTGGCATGAGAAATAAGCCTTAAATTGCTACTATTTACACTTATTGGAGCAGATTTTGTAACTGTCAGCATTATGTCTACTTACATAGGTAGGTAAGTGTGAAATATGAGAATCATTACTACTAGTGAGTGGAGAAGTAATGTCTTCTTAGCGACATTATTTTGCTATAGTTAAAAAGTTATTCGTAAGTTTGAGATTGCGGGTCCCACTTTACTAGTAATCTTGTTAACCCCTCCAGCTAAGCTAAATTTTTTGTGTTAGGAGTGGGTTCATGTCGTATAATTCGAAACTTTGCGGTTGGCTTAGCCATCAGGTTACCGCCAATTCACTGAAAATAACGTTAATGTATTTATTTTACGGTTGATAAGATGATGTATAATCATGTTTGTCAACAGCATTATTAGGATAATACTAATAATTCTGTTGACAAACATGACGTAATAATTTTTCGAAGATATAAAAATTAATTAAAATTAATTAACATACCTATTAATGCAAATGTATCGATGTATATAAGAATTTATAAATACATCTACGTCATTTCAGGTGTGGTTCTGATGAACGCATTTGAGAGTAAATGCGCTCTAGAATCATAGCTGTCTAATAGTTGCTTGCATTTAAATACCTAATTTACTTACTGCCTGCATTTATGTATTAATAATAAATTCTAAAATGTAGATAATATGTAACGTTTCGCCAACCTGTCGCGGACTAGGTTTCTAACGTTATTATCTATCGTAATGTTCAGTAATGTTGTACATAGCATTAGCAGGCCGGGTATTGGGGGAAGGGACGGGGTTGGGTGGCTTGACTCTACCAATAGATAGTTACCTAAATAGGAATTGTACCGTTTCGTGGGGGGGGGGGGGACCGTCTCTTACAAATATAAGATGTAACATTAAAGTAATAAGCAAAATACTTTAGTTGAGAAGCTAGGCCTTAAACCAGTTTCTCAATAACAATATAAGTGATAGTTCAATCGTTTACTGTTAATTGCTATCGAGCTTTCGTTATGTAAGATGCTTCTTCCTTTCATAAACCAGGTTGACAATCATCAAGTCATTCAGGTTTGACATTTCTTGTAATCGTTCATCTTTTGCGTTATTGTTACATTTCGCTTAGCAAATATGATGCAACCTAAAAGCCATACTACAGATAAAATCGAACAGAGAGGTTCTGCAATATGACAACGGTCAACTCGATAGATAGGTGGTAGAAAGGATAAATAAATAAATGGAAGGCGACATAAACTGAAGATAGAAGTCATTCATTTTCATTTTTAGAGGCCAGAAGTTAAATAGAAAAAATAAACTAATAGGATCTGGTTGATAACTTATAGTGTCTGTCTTTCAAGAAGATTTTTTCAGGCCATTTAGTAACAATAGCCTGAAATAAAGCATCTTGATAGACAGGCAGATACTACAAGTAAATCTTTATATTATATTAAGATTTACTGTAGTCGTCTGGTACTGGCTTAAGAATATTACCACCCCATCTCTTCCCGTAGGTGTCGTCAAGGCGACTAAGGGAATGCCCACCGGAGTACGGGCAGCAGCGTCCTCTGCGTACTTTAAAGGTGGCCCGCCAAGCGTGGTGTCCCATACTATTCCAAGTGTTCACATGGTAACGTTAAAAGTATAGAATTGTAAACACGCGTTAAAGGCTTCCATCTGAAATTAGGAATACAAGGACAAAGTAGGTAACTATTCTATACAATTTCCTTCGTTTGGGTAGACTGCATTTTATGATCGGACCAACGATCTTATATCCGATGTAGGTGAATAAATATCACGAGGATTTATACAGATACAAATAATTTGGCCTCGGTTTTTAATTGTATGCACAGTGAACCTATTATAACATCTAGTTTGATACCCCTTTCAAAAAGCCTAATCAACAAAGGTAACATTATCTCACCAGACGGACAAGGCTATTGTCCTAGATTAATAATGAATGAGAGACAATACTCCGAACACATTATGCACGTGCGATATGTCAGTAAATGCATGTCAGTTGTAAATGCATGTCAACATGCAGTAATTGTACGAGCATGCTTTAGAATTGGTGAGCGATTTAATCTCGGAATGCGATAAGTCTGAATGATTTATGTAGACATTGCTTAATATGTTAGCATGCCAAGACATTTTCTTGGTTTATTTATAACAACAAATTCGCCTATTTGTAACTATTATTAAACGTGTAAATCGAAATCGTAAGGCCAATCAACCCAGTTTGCTTTTCGCTTTTCAAATATTATACTTGGAAAGGCTTTAAAATCTTGATTTATGTGTAGGTGTTATGCACAACAACACTCGGACCTTTACAAGATGTGCCTATTAATGAAACTAAATTACAAAAGAATATACGAATTGAATTTCTTTAAATATGTAAGAAACAGAAATTCAGTGGCCTGTTTGAAAATGATTCTAAACTCGTTGAGAAAATAGTTTGTATTGGAGCGACAAGAGTACTGTAGTTTGTTGTCAAAGTACCCATAGAGGTAAACTTTTAAATTAAAAGGTTAGACAATACTAGTCTTTTATTTATTTAAAATACGATTACAACTTCACAACAAAACTAACCATCGTCTGTCATTACTTTTAAACAGTTTAGAACTACATAAAGCATCTAGCGTCTTCAGCAACACGCAACAGGAACAAATCCTAATCGCCAATCGTCGACTCTATCGGTTGAACAATACTATTTTCACTTTTAAACGTATAAGTTGCGGCTGATTGTAGTTTAAGAAACTACAATCATCCGCTACTGGCGACCTGCCTCAGCCCGCTCATTAAGTAGGTATCGAGATTTTCTTTGAATTTATTATTCTCTCACATTTATTCTTGATGTATTTTACGACCACTTACGAGAATTTACTGCAAGCGGATGTGCAAAGTCGCTGTTTGTTACGAGTCACCTAAGAATCGCCAATCGACAAACAGGTGATCACATGACCTGACGTAACTCTTAATTCGGAATAGTCGACCTAAAATACCTACGATAAAAATAATATATTCACAAATGATTACGTAATTAAAGATAAACAAATTGAATAACATTTAATAATTGTAGCCTAAAAAATAAAAATAAAACATTAAATAAAACTAGCGTCTTTCTCTTTTATCCTAATTTAATGAGTCTAGTGACAAAAGTCATAACTTACTAGATTTTCCACGCAACTTCGCCGGCTTTATGTTTGTTTATTTTTATAGCCTACGTGCTATTCTGATGTACGTAAAAAGTACATCACTCTAAAGTTTAATTAAAATCAGTTTCCGTTTCGTAGTTTTTGCGCGAAAGAGCATTAAATATCCATCCATCCATAAAGTTTCGTTTTCAAAATATTAGTTGGATTCCGTAGCACAGAAATACTCGTTTTTTTTAAGTCATTTATTTGTTAATCCTATGATTAACAAATAGTTGGATAGAAAAGATCTTAAATACTATTAGTTCGCTATGTTTTGCCATTAGGGCAAACAAATGTACAAATCGGACATAATAGATAAAACTTAGAATACGTAAACGAATACAAACATAAAAATATTACAAAAATTACCAATTTTAAAAATAAAAACTTAAAACATTATTACATAAAAATATAGCGCATGCTTAGAACGTTTAGAGTGACTGGTCATCCAAAAAGGCACTTACTGCATAATAACATTTTTTAACTAATAGCTCCTGAAGCTTTATTTTGAAAATGTGTTGGGGTTTTTCATCTTTTTTTCAGACATTTTAGGAAGATCGTTGACATAAAAAAGAAGTGGCCCTAGTACGCTACCCTGAGGTACACCAGATTTAATAGGCATAACTTCAGAAGTATGCGTTTTTTATAATTTGCTTATCCCAATGCACAGAAATATCCAGAATATGTCCTATTCTGGATATTTCTGTGCATTGGGATCTATCATTCAGGTATGCATTCATTCATATTTTATAAGCAATATATGCTCGTAAACTTTCGCGATTTGTACACATTATAGAATTTTATAAGCTACGGGTCTTAATCGTCGAACAAACATTACGCGCCAGTGTGCAAATGTCGTTAGTGTTGTGTGTCGAAGTACCGACGGTTCCGTAATAGTGAGTGATAAAAATCAAGCGAGGGTAGTTTCCGAAACACGCGCTTCTCAAACAAAACAAACGTATTTAGCCTTAAAATAAAATATTTAAGCGATTAAGACCTGTAGCTTATAAAATTCTATAATTATTTTATAAGGTTATGAATATTACCTCTAATGCCATAACCGTGTAATTTTTGTAGTAAAATATTATGATCCACGAAATCGAACGCTTTCGTCATATCTGTGTATATAGCAAAAACATGATTTCTTTTATCGACATACGACATTATTCTAAATAACATGTCATATAGCGCCATGTTAATATTTATATTTTTTCTAAACCCCTTTTGTTCATTGCAAAACAAGTTGATTTTTTCGAAATAAGAGTAGGTTAATGGAATTATAAATAACTTTTGAGAACGCTGGAATTTTTGCAACGGGCCTGTAATTTTTTACATCTGTTCTATCGGTCTTCTTAAAAAAAGGTTTAATTACAACTTTCTTCAGACTACTTGGGAACATGCCGTCGGAGATGCAAAAGTTTATTATGTACGAAAGTGGTGAAGCAATAATTTCTTTTACATATTTTATCACTTTTGTTGATATACCATCATATCCGACAGTGCTAGTATATTTAAGGTTACTTATTATTTTTATTATTTCGTCATCTGAAACAGGCATCATAAATAAAAATTGTGATGTAAATTTTTCCTTATAGTAATTGTTAGTGAAACATACGTTAACAATGAAATTGCTACTGGTGGAACTCAGGACTCCTCTTTGAGAGAGATAAATCTTCCTCTTTCGTTTCGCTCTTGGCAGAGCGGTCGTGGACACGTAGAGACGCCTGCACAACGATGATAGAAACAATAACAGATTTTCGTTTTGTTAAACAATTCTATACACCATATCTATTCTAAATTTGGTTCACCACAAAAACTATTTGGCGCCATACTTACAAATCGTTATAATGCGTAAGGACGTCATTAAATCACTATTGTCTGACATAGGCACCAAGAATTCTTTAGAAATCTCTTCCGCTTACATCTGGTACACATTACGGCCTTAACTATTTAAAACTATACATCGTCATTACAAAAAATAAACCCTACATCTGGCAAACATAATATAACTATTTAAAACGACATAACATGGATACAAAAATGAACACGCTTAAATCTAAAATACCACACATATGAGTCCAGTTCCGATTGGTGAAAGTCACATCTCCTCAAATTAATTCTACCTGAAATAAGCTGGTTTCTTCACAGTTTTTGAGTAGCACTCGCTTCGGGGCCCTTCCCACTGAGCCGCAACTGCTCTGATGTATAGCTGTAAAGTTTATAAAATAAAATAATACAACAAAATAAAGTCAACAACAACAGATCTAAAAATAACGGGAGTTTTACATTCAAGATATCTTTGAAAACTAATATAAAACTAGTTAGGAGCGCCCCTATCTATGTTTATATATTATCTTATTAAATGTAGTACAATGACCGAATTGATAGTTGTTTGACCCGCGCAAAAGTTAACGACGAGTATATGAGTATACTGTAAAAGATATTTGTTGGTGTATGGTTTGGTATGACACGAGTGGTAGGTCGAAGTCATATGTCATCTTGGATAGTACCACAACAGTGTCAGTTTTTCTTCCTTGAAATAGTAATGTTAACACGTCACTGTTTTGGTTGAAGGGCTCTGTAGCAATTGTAATTAACTAATATCGAAGCAAAGCACGGTGCAGTGACTTTCAGATCTTTCATTTGGGTGGCACTGATACTGTTATAGGCGAGCGTGATGCTTACCATCACGCATGACCTGTTCGTCTCTCCATTTAGAACTCAGCGCGTCATTTTTGTATAAAAAAATGACCACGCTGAGTTCTGCTATTTTAAGCATAGTTCTAAAGATGTAGACAGATACATCTGTGCATTGTCATACGGATGTCATATGCTAAGAACATATGAAAGTAGCATCAATGTTCTGTGGTCATATGATTTAGAGACAAGGTTGAGTTTAGGTAGGACCTATACGTAGGTCACTCGATAAGTTTTGAGATGCTCGTAATTTAAACGTATTGCATATTTTAGAAAAACAATTTTATTTAAAACAGAACAGGCGAAATATCTAGGTTGATGGTTTAAAGTCAGCGTTAGGGAAGTCTGCCCTATCTCGAGCAACAGTTTTATGGTTCAGTGAATTTAAAAGGGGTAAAACAAACCTCGATGATAACCATAGAAGCGGTACCCCAAACGGCAGTAACTGCACAAAATGTGTGGACTACTGAAATTATAGTGCGACCCACGAATTACTTTCTCGGATATAAAGAAGATTCCTGGCTTTAGTTCGGGGAGCGTTAACATTATTTTCTTCAGCGTCTTGGAGTGAGTATTTTGACTGGCCTAGTGATTAGTGACCCTGACTGCTAAGCCGGAGGTTGGGGTTTCATTCCCCACCCAGGATAAAACTTTGTGTGATGAGCACGATGGTTTATTCAATATCTGGATGTTATTTATCTGCAATATGTATGTATTTAGAAATATTTAAGTAGGTTACCTACTTAAATATTTCTAAATACATACATATTGTTTATCAGTTGTGTGGTTTTTATAGTACAAGTTCTCCTTAGTTGGGGTTCAGATAGCGTTGTGTGAGTTATCCCTAGATATTATAATTATTATTTATTGTTATTGGATTCCACTTCGTTTATAGACACTAAAAAATAGGTTCGTGTGGATTGGGTGGAGTGTGGAAAGGCGTCTACGATTTGAAAGCGGATCTTCAAGACGTGTTGCGGAAATCTAAAATCATCACAGGCGACGAAAGTTATATTTTTCAATATGATTAGAAAAATAAGAGACATCTTATTTTTCGGATTTTCCTGACGACAGTATGGGTCTTTTCAGAACGAAAGTTGCCGACAAAACTGCAAAGACCTTGTAACGATGGTCCTGGACTTTGTAAACGTCACATAACTAAGAACACTTGGGCAATCAAGACGAATCTAACGACGTCCTAATTGTACAAGTGAGGGCTCGGAACCGGTTTATAAATAGCGGTTATTATTGTTAATAAAACCGGTTTAAGGTGTGCTCATCGATTAACCGGTTAATCAAGATACCGGTAATCATAACGAAATAATTTTGATTACCGGTTAAAACAGAGAGCGTAATGCTAACCGATAATGTGAGCTGAATTAACCGGTTAAATTCGCGTGACGCAAGGCACGGTCGTTCGGTCTCGACCTCACGTCATTGAAACTTAGTACTTTTTCTTTCCCACATGTATGGGTTAGACCGTCGTCGTGCGTCGTGTTAAATCATGTTCCCTGCAAAACTACAAGCGTGCGGCCGTTATTTAGTGTAGGTTAGTTATATTAATTGTGTGTATATTCATCATGGGAAAAAGAAAATAAAATAAGATTTAATCTATGTTCGCTTAAAATTAAGAGACCAATAAATCGAAATTTTTGATGAAAGGTTGTAATCGCCACGCACGCCTCCGTAAAGCGCGGGTTCCGGAAACTACCCTCGCTTGATTTTTATCACACACTATTACGAAACTGTCGGTACTTCGACACACAACACTAACGACATCTGCACACTGGCGTGTAATATTTGTTTCGACGGTGTGTACACTTAATCATCGCGGGATTTTACGATATTGAGAAACGATATCCATCTTCTAGGTTGAAATTGACGTGTTTTTTTTTATTTTAACCTCTGCCCGCGCCATGCGGGAGTAGTAGTGACGGTCAGTGAAGAGGATCTGTGGTTCGTGTAGTTCAATCAGTTCATTATTGAATATATACGCGATTAAGACCCGCAGCTTATAAAACTCCATAATGTGTACAAATCGTGAAAGTTTACGAACTAATAAGCTTAGAACTTCTTTAGAAATGCTAACCAATTACGAAATAAAGTTTTGAATTATTACATGGTCACTACATTACACTTGGCCAGCGGAACTTACATACGTATCACTAAATACAAAATTTTGTGAGACATGAATCATTTAATATATCTACTGTTGCGTCTACAGACGAATCCGTTAAAGTGGACGATGATGAAAGGATACAAAAGCTCACTACAACGTTGTTATGGGAGATTTCAATGCTAATGTGGGAGTACAAAAACGCGGCGAAACGAAAATTGGACCTAACTGCGTAGGGCGCAGAAATCACAGGGCCCAAATGCTCGTTAATTTTCTACAGTCGTCGGAGCTTTTCTTAATGAATTCTTTCTTTAAGAAGAAGCCTCACAGAAAGTAGACATGGCAAAGCCCAGATGGTGTAATAAGAAACTAGATAGATTTCATCATTACGGACAAGCTGCAAATAATTAAAGACGTCTCGGTGATCAACAGGCTCAATACTGGCAGCGATCACATATTGGTTCGAGGGTCTCTAATTATTAGCTTCAAGGTCAAAAGACTCCAAATAATGAGGCCTTTTCTCCGACCTACTGCCCCCCAGATAGCCTCATGTCCCGAAAAGTTCAAAACTGTTTCGCATCGCTGGAAACACAAACGAGAAAACCGACACTGGTCAAAACGCTACAGGATGTATCTCGGAAGTTGTTTCCCGGAAAACGCGAAAAAAGCGAGTCCGAACTCTCACTCGAGATCCTTGAACTAATGAGGGTAAGACGAGACACGCAGATGTCTTTGTCAGATATAAGAGCCATAAACCTGAAGATCAGGAAGCTGACATGACCTGACCACCTAAGCTACAGCACTCGCAACATTGAGACGGCGATCGATCGAAATAGAGGCACTTAAGTTTTCTCACAGCAGCTAGGCAGACCCTGTCTGACAATACTAAATACAGTGAGTGGTAAAACCTCAAGGCTGGAGATAATTGGGGAAATCGAGAGTTTTTATGGACATGTATGCATCACGGATGGCTAAACCTATGGGACTTAGCGTCGTTGATCACAGAACCCCACTCACGTGCCACTATACCGAGGGCATATCGGATGTCGATCAGGGCGAGGTCGGGGCAGTTTTCGAGCAACTTAAGAATGACAAAGTGCCCTGTGATGACAGAATCACTACAGAGCTTTTGAGAGCAGGTGGGACCCCAGTCCTGAAAGAGCTAGCAAATCTCTTTAACTCCGTCATCCACCAAGGCTTAACACAAACGTGTAGCGGGAGTGCGTGGCTCTGTTCTTAAAAAATTATAACCCCTTGCTGAAGAACTACAGACCTATCTCATACCTGAGCCACGTCTACAAGTTGTTCTCGAGAGTGATCACCAATCGCCTCTCTAGAAAACTCGACGAGTTCCAGCCCCCGGAACAAGCCAGGTTTCGAAAAGGCTTCAATACCGTGGACCACATCCATACATGACTGCAAGACGAATTCAATCGTCATATCCCCGAAACTGTTCACCTAAGCTCTCGAAGACATCTTCAAGACACTTGATTGGACTGGATATTTCATAAACATAAACCGTGAGTAAATCTCACACCTTCGGTTTGCCGACCATATTGTCGTAGTAGCGCAGTCGCTGGAGCAGCTCAGCGAAATGCTACACAGCCTAAATGGAGCCTCTAGATGTGTGGGTCTCGGCCGTAGGTTACTTTAACGTGACTTTGAATTGTTTCCAGTTTGGTAAAAGCAACTTCGAACAAGAAGTCGATAGAAGGATTCAATTGGGTTGGGTAGCGTTTAGCAAACTTCGTCGAGTTTTCACTCCGCCTTAACCGCAATGCCTGAAGGATCAACGTAACCAGTGCGTCCTACCTGTTATGACCTACGGTGCCAAGTCATTTATTACGGTTGAGTTAGTCCAAAAAAAAACAAAATTGTGCAGCGGGCTATGGAGCGACGTATGCTTGGGATGATAAAACTCGCAATAAGGTCATCCGACAAAGAACTAAAGTTACCGGTATAGCTCGCAAGTACTGGACATAGGCATCTCCTAATTTTTGCCACAACAGCCGGCCCTCTGCCTTCCGCATCCAGTCCATCCCAGCCACCTTATTTAGGTCGTCGGACCTGGCTGGGGGCCATCCTACCTTACGTTACAGTACTCGATGTGGCACAAGCTTTTGATAAAGTCTGGCATGAAGGCTTGCTATATAAACTGAAAACAATGTTACCAGATCAATTTGCTACTGTCCTAGAATCTTACATTTCTAGTAGAGCATTTCGAATACGCCAAGAGGATGTTTGTTCTAAAAATAAAGAAATAAAAGCTGGAATTCCACAAGGCAGTGTTCTAGGTCCGGTCCTGTACCTTTTATACACCCGTGATATTCCAGAGCTCGAAAATAATGCTATTGCAACCTTTGCTGACGATACAGCCATCATAGAAGTAGGAAATACCCACAACGAATCAGTAGAAAAGGTTCAAGTAGCCATCAACCAAGTCTTAGAGTGGACGACAAAATGGAGAATAAAATTTAATGAGAGTAAGTCCGTTCACGTTGACTTCACAAATAAAAAAGGTCAATACTGCCCGGTGCTTATACCAACCAATACCCTACTCGAATACAGCTAAGTACCTCGGTATGACGCTTGACGCAAAGTTACGCTGGAAAGCACATGTCAAGAAAAAAAGAGAAGAGCTATCCCTACGCTACCAGAAGAAGTACTGGCTACTGGGAAGACACTCTTCCCTCTCAGTATACTACAAAGTCCTGCTATATAAACAGGTGTTAATGCCAGTATGGACTTATGGTGTACAGCTTTGGGGCTGTACCGCTCAGTGCAATCGACAAATAATACAAAGATTCCAGAACAAAGTGCTCAAGGATATTGTCAACGCCCCTTGGTACTTAAGAAACTGTGATCTCCACCGGGACCTTAAAATGGATGACATAGAGACAGTTATACAAAAAATTGCTGAAGCACATCAAAGCAGGCTTCAACAACACGTGAACGTCGAGGTAATACAGCTCCTTGATACCACTGAGTTAAAAAGAAGATTGAAACGGCTGAAGCCGTTTGAATTAGTGGAGTGTAACAGTGACATATCAAATGTAGTGTAAGTGCAACGTAAAAGAACACATGAACAAAATGACTTCACATATGTAATAGAGACAATAAGATAAGTGTTATTGGACACATTCTTAGATTTAAGTCCTTATAGCAATTTAGGTCATAATTAAATTACTCATTAGTCTTTAGGGCCAGATTGTAATCTATATAAAGTATTGTAATAGATACTTAATTATAAAAAAAAAAACGAACTAGTAGTTCCTGAGATTGCCGCGTTAAAACAAACAAACTCTTCAGCTTTTTAATATTAGTATAGATATGTTACTTTTTAGATTTAATTCAATTGTTTTACTTTATTTCACTGTATGTTTACTTACTATCATCTGTATCAGAAAGTATATTTTCGGCAACACCAAGAAAAAGCGGTTGACTATCCGGTAAGACTTCATTCGTTGATAAGAATTTATAGCATTTTTGTATGTTAAGAAATGTAACTATTGATATTCACAATTTCACTCAATTATTATTATGATTCAATGCGCAAACGTAAATGTTTAACTATACAAATGTAAACATATACAAAATACTCTGTGAATCTGAACGTTGACTAAACAGACGAAACACTCGGTTCAAAAAATTAATACAGATACGCGTACTCACTTATGTCCTTGAAACTCAAATTAACCGGTTTATTTCGCTGAACAGTATCGGAATTTGTGAAAAACCGGTTTCCCACTTTAACCGGTAAATAACCGGTAAAGATAACCTTAACCTGAATTAATTTCGGTTCGGGGTCAATGACCAAAACCGGTTTGGAAATTTAACCGGTTTCCGAGCCCTTACAAGTCGGGTAAAAATGGCGGCTACTTTTTTTGATTTAATGTTGGAAATCTGTTAACTCGGAATGGTATGCAAGAGTAGCGTTGCTGAAATTGTTCCAAGCACTGCGAGAGAGGAGCTCAAAGACTGGTCTTCAAGGAATCATGCTGCATGACGCTTTGTCACATACTACATTGTCGGCGTTTCTTGAGGAATCCGGTGTTGAAACTTTGCCCCATTCATCATACAATTCTCATTTAGCTCCCTGTGATTTCTTTTTGTTCCGATGATCAAGTAAAATTAAAGGGAAGTTTTTTTCGTCGATGTCACGATTTCGGACCAATACTGGCAAAAGTGGAAGATTGTTATTAGCAACATTTTCACTAGCTACACAGAAGCATAGTTTGTTATTAGTCTGTAAGCTTTCTTATAAGTAAATAAATAAAAGTGTTTTAATAGTTGGTTTAGGTGAATAGAACTTTGCCTATGCAAAGAATGAAGGAGAGTATTTCGAAAAAATATAAAATAAATATTGCTAATATCTTGTACAGTTTTTTCTTGTCTCAAAACTTATCTAGTTACCTTCGTAGTAGTAAATTTTACCATGAATGTTGAGGGGAATGCTTCTGGGTATTAACGTATGTACTCGTTGATTTTTTTATGATTTTCCTTTAACGGTCGGACAAGCGGACACAGATTTTTCGCAGGACCAACTATTTGCACGATAATTGCGTTGGTATATAATGTTCATTTTTCTTCGACTTTCACTAAGTAATTATTATATCTGAAGAGTGCGCGCATCCTTAATAGACTAAAACGTGGTCATAGCGAATCATACCCCTGATCAAGTTTACGTAATGTTAATACACTTTAAATCGGACGAGACACTACCCATAAACAACGAGAACATAGAAAGAAAGCTTAATATTATTCTTGGGTTACGAACACTTAGCCACGCACAGAATCTCAGACCACTTTGTTCCGAAAGTTTAAGAGTGCGGGCGTCCTGTGGGTATGTATGTACTTCCCTTCTGTACTCTCGGTGATTGGTAACACTACCTATTGTTAACCACCCACAGTTTAGTTAACAGTAGTGTCTCGTCCGCAGTTGCTAAGTTACAATGATTTCGCAAAAGTTTAAAATATTCAAATTAGTTATGGTAATAAGTATACTAATTTAATTTAGTAATGAGATTAATGTAAACATAAATATCGTCGGACATCAGCGCTAACTTGGCGGGAAAGGTATTGGCGCCAAAATTCTATAAATTTTAATGATATATAAGTAGGGTGGTCTATAGTCACATGCTATTTCTCCCTACCAAGTATGAACCGTTACTGTCTTGTGTCATACCTACTTTGTTTCTGTCCAAAAAAATTCAAAGAGTAAAAAATACGCTTTCGTCATAAGATTCTTGTGAAGAATGTTAATGTACGGGAATCAAATGAGTCGAAACGAAAGAGTTCCACTATCAACTTTCATCCATCCATCATCTGACCCGCCCTATACTATCAAGTTGTTTTGTCGTACCGATATTTCGCATATTGGAGTAGTTTCAAGTTGAAAAGACAATAGACAATAATCAATTACAAGATCATAGTACATAGTTACAACTGCAAATAATTTACTAATCACGTGCTGAAACGAACACAGTTAACGTTCGAAAAGCATGATACCAATCCTAAAGTATTTTTAACTCAATGTTAATAATATAACAATATTCAATTCTCAATCTTGGCTCTGCAATTGAACTACAATCCTTATTTTTCAGAATTATAAGTCATATAACTCAAAACAACAATTTATTGATGTGCATTTCTCTATTCATCTCATACGTTTTACGGCAATTTTCAAAACTCTACTTATTGATCAATGTGACTACTAGAGATAGATGTATTTTTGACATGAGCTCCATACAAAATATGTCAAGATTCTAGCTATAGTAGCCAAATTCATCGATATTTTGACTGGCCTGTTGGTCTATTAGTTAGTGACCCTGACTGCTAAGCCGGGTTCGATCCGCACCCATGATAAAACTTTGTGTGAAGAGCACGATGGTTGTTATTTGTCTGTAATATGTAGTATATATATATATATATATATATGTTTATCAGTTCAATTTGGGATCATCATTTAGCGTTGCGTGAGCTGTCTCAAGATATTATTATTATTAGAAAGATTTAAAAAAAGGTAAGTAGGTACGTATCTAGTGCATGATAAATTGAATGAAAAGCTATCCCCCAACTAGCCACAGTCGAATCAATTAACCTAAGCACACCTAACCTGACTAGGCCGACACTTTCGCTTTCTAACATCCTACATCAACTTTATTATCATATATTTATTGTAACACAATATTGTAGCCATAACGACCAGGCGTAACAAACATAATATAAATTAATGAATAGTGAAGGCGTATACAAGCACGTGACTTTGTGAAAGTTCACGAATTCGCATACATAACATAACATCTTCGATGCACTACATTTTGTAACATCTTTACTTTGTATATTATTAAATTTTGTGTGTTTTTTGTTCTTGTCTAGTCTAAATGTAGACCTCTTTTTTAGAGGAAGCTCTATTTTTTTATTTAAGTAACATAATTGGAAATTCCAATTTGGAATTTGACCGATGGACGATGGCGGTGGCAATTTTATTGATAGTCATAATAAGTGTGACAGGTATTTTATGAGTTTGTATTATTTATAATATCGGGCTACATAATTATCACAAAACATCATCTGCTATCGTATATCTGGTTGCTACCTAAGTCATAAAAAGTTTTGCCAATTTATAGTTACAACAGTGAACGGGTATTTGAGAGATAGTGTAGGATTTTGCCATTTGTCAAATTTTACGACACCCATAAAAAGTAATAGCGAAGTCGATCTATGTCTAGACACAACTAATAATTATTCCTGTTGATCAAACTTGTTAGGTTATTGCTTTCTTTATTCATAAGACAGAAGGCTTACATGGCGTGTGGTATACATCTTTCTTCTTCTTCTAGCACCTCTACAAACTGCGAAGGCTGATAGTCAGCTGCGCATACTTTTCCTTTTCCCTATGATGTAGAAGTTCCGTGAACCTCGAATAGCATGGCAGCTCAAAATCACGGCTAAGGTGTGTACATTTTTATCTTCAGCTGTGGTTGTAGTAAGAAGATTGCTTCGGTTTAGCACGAAATTTTGCTTCGACTAGTTTATTTAAATTAACATTGTAGTTTCAAAACTGACACAGTTAACAACCTACCGATCAGTTAGCGCAACTAAGGACTCATCTAGTAAAAACTGTTTGAAGTTACATCTGCTGTTGCGAAAAAATCGAATGTTGCATGTTCTTCTCGTTGTATAAATAAATCGAGTGGCCGATCATCGCTGTCGTAATGGATTCCATGGCGGTCGACAAATTATTCGCTCCGCTCACATAACGATCGAACAAATTGTTTACCCACGTTGATTTGACTGATTATGTACGGTTCATTGTTGACAGATGTCGATGTGTTAAGAAACTTTGTTCAGTGATCTGTATTTTAACATTGTACGTGCAAACTAACCTCTTCCGTGTTATCGAAACCTTAACTTGGCACGAAATTAGTTTAATCAGGATGTCGGTTTGCGGTTCAGTATGTACTAAGTTTATGTAGTTAAGCAATTTATTGATTTGTTACCATTTCAAAATGGTAGTATTACTGTAACTGCCTATACAGGGTGATTTTTCAAAAAACTAATAACCTCCCGCTCTTGGCTTGTTTACATTACACCAAATAACTTCATATCTAAAAAAATATTAAAAAAAAAATATATAAACCCTTAACCCATCACCACCGACCACCTACTTTTCCACACAACCATTTACCACAGATTTGAGAGGCTCTGGAGTAAAATCGATGTTTCTATGTCAGGTCTAGGGCCTAAACCTCACAATAAACAATAATTTTGTTATTGTTAGTAGGTGGTTAAGGTCATAACTCCAAAAACAAGTGGTAGGTGATTAAGGGTTCATTTATTCAACATTTTCCAAAACATTTAGTGTTATGTAAAAAAAGCCACCAGCGGAAGGTTATTAGTATATTAAAAATCACCCTGTATATCTACGTCAGGAACAGAATCATTAATATGCGTTGCTAACGTAATTGTGAAAATATTATAACACCTTTATAAACTGCATTATCTTTAAAAACCTACAATGAGACTGAATTACTAACTCAGTACATATCTACGTAGATTTTAATGTATCTAATGCTATCTTAAAATTTCATTTTACTCTCAATTCCAAATATCAGAGTAATTGAAAATTAAAAAAACTGATAACTTCAAAAAGATAATTACTTTGCAAGGTGTTTATTTTTATTTGCTGCCGTATTTGATTAAATGATCCCAATCCCAAAAATAATCCCAACTATAAGATTTGATTAGAATTCTTTTAATAATAATTCATAGCTAATATGTCATGGACGAAGTCGGGTCGGTAGTATTTTGAAAACTGAAAAGTAAAACTACTCTAAAAGAAGTCATATTTGAATACTTTTAATCGAAGCACGTAGTTCATGTTAACTTGGTGTTTCTTGTGATTCGAGTCAGTTAATTGCACGTATGGGTCGCGCCCAGCCCATGTTTGGCACTACATAATTACATACCACCTTGATAAATTGATAGATAATAATATTCAATTAACCAATATCTGTCCGTATTCATTCTAATAGATATATTAATTTTGATTTCGTGAAATACGACGAGGTACGCGTTGGGGCATAAAGTTGGCAGTGGGTACGTTATAATGAGACTATCAAGAAATTCAAATTATGTAAAAATGTTTTAATGTAAAGTCGATTTTATATATTTAATGAAGATTTAAAGGAATACTGAAGAACAAAAGCTTTTGTTATGTAAGGTTATTCATTACGTTATTAAATATAAGTGTGAGTGACACTTTGCCTCAAATATGCAATTAGTTGCTTCGCCATTTCTGTCAAGTTATTTTTTATTTTGATTTTAACTTGGAACTTCTGTTTCAATTTTTTTAAGGTGGTTTTCTGTTCTATCTGTTAAAACGGAACGGAAAATTTAACCTTTTACGGCCTACCTAGCTAACTGTATACCAAATGTTAACCCAATACGTTTATTGGTTTGATCTGTGCCTGGATACATCAGTCAGTCACGGTTTTGTTTTATAACAGTGTATTTTACTACTTAAACATTACGCCAACTGTCAAAATGTTTGAATAGTTGACCCTCCACAATTAATAAGTAATAAAAAAAAAATATTTTTTTTCTTTGTTATTCCATTGGCATGTACATTCGTATGAATAATAATGTATTAATGTTAGTCTAATAAGCATGCCATCTGGACCCCTCTTCGGGTGAAGGCCTCCTCCAGAGATCGCCACTCATCACGATTTTTTGCTAGGTTGGACCAATTACATGTTCACCCTCCACAATTACACACATTATATTATATTTTATGCGAGTATTACCTACCCAGTACCCGAACATATTTAAATTGACACGTAATTTCAACTCGTTCACAGGGTGATCAAGTTTGTTTACGTTATACAATAGCCAAATATAATATCAAATGTCAATGTAACGACTTTCTGAACATAAATCTATCATCAAGTTGAGTATAAAATTTCTCCATTTTATTTATTTCGCAAATACTAAAGTTCTTAATTGATGAGTCAATGCCATTTGTAATTATATGTGTGGATCTTTTTAACTCACGTGATTATATTACGTCAAACATTTTAAAACCACACCCTCTACATGCAATAATATAAAATTAGTTTTAAAAAAATGTTGTGAAATGTAATTTAGTAATATTAAAACTATGGATATAGACGATTTGTTTCAAGATGCAGTTTATTTATTCAATGTGTCAATGCAAGTTGCACACTCGCTCATTTATATACAGGATGAAAAATTAATGAACTATTAACCTTTCACTTGGAATGACATTAGGTTCCAGGTGGTATTAGCTTTTCTTACGTATATTTTGTTATGTTACAGACGATGAAGATGTATCTCTTTAGGTACCCCTTTAATTGTCCTGTTCATATTAAAAAATGTGCAAATAACAGCCTTGTTACTTGTTATGTTCAGAAAATGTGCAGTAGAAGTGGTTGCCAATAAAAGTTTGCATCTAAGATAATTTGATAAACGAATTTATTGTTGTCAAAAAGAATTAAAATTACGCAATTTGATGTACACAGTTCATAGGTACTCTTGATTTTTAAAAGATAGATTATTTTAAATTACAATGACAAAGGTTTCTTTATTATTTGACCTTATTAATACGTGAAGCAAAAGGGTTGTACCCGTTTTAATGTTTTTACGAAAATTTTGTAACATCTCATTTGATCAGCTGTTACTCGTAAATTTGTAAAGTCTTCTTAGCTGTAATAGTTTTCCTTTTAATTTTACTATATATACTACTACCGTGAATTTTTCATATACCGAACATCAACCATTTAGCTGACAGGGGGGGACACTTGAGTCTAACAAAAATTTGCAAACTTTAAAGACAAAACAACTTTAAAGTTCTATATTTTACAAACAGATCCCTAAGTCGTCTTCCCAACCCCTAAACGTTTTTAAAAGACCTATCTAATGATACCCAACACGATAGGGTAGGTGAGAAAAAAAAATACACCCTCAGTTTACATATAGGGGAGGTACATATTTTAATTTTTTTAAGATTTTATTCTTACATTTTGTCGACGAAGTAATATGTGTATCCATGCAAAATTATAGCCTCCTAGCACTAACAGTCTCTGAGCAAAAGTGCGGACGGACGGAAGAACGGACATGGCGAAACTATAAGGGTTCGGTTTTGCCATTTTGGCTACGGAACCCTAAAAAAGCCGTCATAGATCTAACAGCCAATCATATAACGATGACTTAATTTCACAACGAACTAACAATTTCGTTGATAATGGTATGAGCATGACTGTATCAGACTGAAACGCGTCATAAAGGTGTTGGCATCGCGAGCGTCCTTCTGCGGCACTGAGGGCGCGTCGGGCACTTTCATCGAGCGCATGCTCATCCACAGGCTTCGACGCTCCGCCGCACGCGCACCGCTTCAGTACCAACCACGCCGCAACACCGCAAGCACGTACCAACAATACAAATACAATAATAATACAAATACAATTTTTATTATGATACAAACTTGTATGCTCTTGTGATCGCGTTCTGTGCTCGATGGTATAAGTGTTGTGTTCGGACATTATTTGGACAGTGAGGGGATAACAATGATGATAATAAGGTAATTTGTTTTATTTTTTGTATTTTGTAGGTTTTTATTACTGAAAAAATATTTTAAATTATTTTTAAAGAATTGATAAAATATTTAAAAAAATATTTTCCTCTTTAAGGCATCTCTAATTTCATGTAATTACACGAAATTACAATTTAAATTCATAGAAAATTCTTCACATTTATAAGTTAAAACTGATAAGAAAAATGTGTGTGCTCGTTGATGTCTTTTGCATCGAAACATTGTAGCTGCTACGAAGCGCCATGCTACGTACGTAGCACGCGTAATTGTAGATCGTTTTGCTTACAAACAAATAATTAATTAATGCAAATGAGAAGCACTATGCTGCATTTAACAATATAACAATGAGTTAAGTTAAATACAAAAGTCTCCAATTATTATTACAAAATTTTGAAATAAATGATCCTGCCCCAGTTATTTTGTTATAAAATGCGACTAAGGATATAAGCCGGAGTATATGCAATCCACCTCTTTAATAAAAAAAAACCAGATAACTTAATAACAAATCTGACAAAATCGAGTCTTTGCAAAAAAAATTTCCTTTGACAATAAACAGTTTAAAAAACTATTATTTTTTATTATTATAAAGTAATGAAAAAATATTAGTAAAGGTAACCAGCATATAACTAGTATATATACAGGTTGTCCCGTGGTCATGCCACAAGTACCTTAAATATTGTAGTTAAACATTTTACTGAAAAAACGTAGTGTTCTTTCAGTAAAATGTTTTATATCGATTTTTAAATTATCTCATATCTGGACCGAGAATCAAACCCGCGAAATGTGAAAAAAGAAACAGCTTAAATTTACGATACCGATTTTTTTTCTAAAAAACATAGCATATCACTCATCATGTAGTTTAGAACCTAAAAAAACGATGACATGTGACAACCATCAGTTTGTTTTGAGCCCGCGTGGTCGGATTATTATGACCTTTCTCAGTGGGAAGCACTATTTCTCTGTTATAAGAACGGTGTAAAGCTTATTAGATTATGTATGATTAAATTTTATGTACCTAATTAAACATTGCACACTTTTGAATCAATATATTTCTTATACTTAAACAATTACGATTGAATATATCTGCATAGGTATGCATACATCAAGCACCAGGTCGTATATATTAACATTAATTAATTTAAAAATATAATTTAATGTTACGGTCCTTTGTTAATTAAAATTATAATTTAACGTTAACTAATGTTTTCGACATGTTTTAGTGAAATATTTGAATAAATCATAATTAAAACGAAACTATTTTATATCTTGACTACATTTGACCATTAACTATCTAAAATATAACGTACCTACATACTCGGTCAGATGAATGTTTAGATAATAATTTATTTATGTTTATTACCAGCGCAGTGCAATTACAAAAAATGTATTGAATTGGTAAAATAAATTTGTTATAATTACGTATTTTTAAATAATTGGTTTATTGGTCTAAAAGCCAAACTAATCGGTCGTGGTTTATAAGCATAAAATATTACACAAAGTTTTCTTAAATGGCATAAGTGAGCTAAAAGAAGTTATCTCAAACCTACCCATTTTATTCCCAAAATAAGGGAAGATTTTATTTTAAAAAGACACTTTTAAAAGTTAAGGGCTGCTTAGACATGAACCGATATGGATGTGAGCGAACCCATGAAAAACAACTCGTTTTACAAACTTCAATGAATTCTTTGATCCTTTTAAAACGATTAAATTAAGTTGCTTTTAAAACTTTAAAAGAAACCTAGTTTACCAAAATTTTTAATTACATTAATTTATGAATTCTACAATCATTTTCTCCTAATACAGTTAACTGATTATAAACCTGCTTATGAAGGACTTACTATGTAAGAATGCTTTTTTAATTATTCATATTCTTGTCTGAATAAATTAATGTTGGAAAAATGAATCAGTTGAACTCCGCACTCGATCTAGGTTTTCCAATTTAACCTTATATTTTTAATCAATGTTATATGCGTTTCAGAACTTCCATTCTCCTGTTTGGGAGGCTCTATTACAACTTTTGTTCTCAGTTAGGAATAGTCCAAGTGGTATGAGTACTTGCACGTATGATTACTTGACAAACACAAATATCAAAAAAAAAATTATAAAAATAAAAAAACCCGCCTGCACAAAAAAGATGGAAACAAGATCCCCTACAGAATTATATAATTTCATGCAGTCGGAGGTATTAATGGATCTCGATGAACTAAAGTGCCTCCGACTGCATGAAATTATATAATTCTGTAGGGGATCTTGTTTCCATCTTTTTTGTGCAGGCGGGTTTTTTTTATTTTTATAATTTATATTTTTATTTAATACTTTTTAGTAGTTGTAGGATGTAACAACTTTCTTTTATCACAGCTATTGCCAAATATTGAAAATTGAAAAAACAATGGTTGCTAACTAACTTTTTTAGTATAACAGTCATATTCATGTTATACCTTTTTGAAATGCTTAAGATGAGCTCTTTAATTTGATACCCATATTACAGTATTCGAAACAACTTTTTTTTTCACACCTCTTTATTTTGACATCTCATAGCCGCCATGTTTGTTTTTTAAAAACGTCACCTATCTAAGAACACTTGGGCAATTATGACGAATCTAACGACGTGTGAATTGTATAAATCCGTTCAGTGGATTGTGAGATATCAGGTAATAAAGAATATTACATACATACATACAAGATACGCGCGAAAAACATAACCCTTCTTTACAGTCGGGTAAAAACGCAAAGTACGCCTAGGGTCGGAAAAAATTGTTTGTGGAATTCAAAGTGTTCGAACCCACTACACTTTGTTTGATTGGCTGTTGTTGTTTTAACCGCTGTACGTTGTAGGTTGTACGTATTTACTATACGATATACTAAATCTCGATTCTATTCCATTGTCAATTCTTGTGTTAAAAAAATGTTGCAATTTTGCCTGTACAAATATACATATATTAATATATTTGAAGGAAGAAAAATAAATAAATAAAAACCAATAAAAAAATAAACAACAATTTATTATTACGTCAACTCTATTAGTACCTGACTACACAAGATATTGTCCAACATAATCCCCATATACGTAACACTCTCCCGCGCAGTTATAATGTTCTAAAAATAACTGAGAACAGGTGAAAACACTCGTACACATATTGCTCGGGCCTAACTGTTCTTACACTTTGTTTGTCTTATTTTGGTTCTTGAGTATAATAATACCTACGTAAACAGAAAGTGGCAGTATCTAGCTAGTAGGTAATGATGTCAGTCAACATTAAAAAAAAATATAATTTACTCGTATGCCATGCCACTTGCTGATTGGAGGTTCTTAAAGCAAGTTCTAGCGCAAAGACACCTCCCGCAGTAGGGTACAAGCCCTGTGCAGCAGGGCACTTTACAAACATCAAGTCACGGACACAAAGTACACCCATACTCGGAACAACAGTTTGTGGATCACATAAAGTGGTTTCCCGTGTGGGAATCGAACCCACGACCTCTTGCGTAGCAGTCGGACATACTCCCATCGAGCCACTGAGGCAGTTCGACAATTGAATGTGTATTTTATTTAAAAATATAAAGCAATTTTGAAATATGTATTGTCGTCTAGTTGACACCAAAACATGTTTTGAATCACAAAACGGCTTTAACGGTATCGATATATTTACAGTAAACGATCTTTTTTACTGTAAATGTCATCGATACCGCCATAAAGTTTTGGCTAAAAATTAAGGGATTAGACCTAAATTGTTTCCTGTTTTAGCTAGATAGCCGAAGGGTGAAGATAATATTTCTATAACGCATAAATAGTACATATGTATTTTTTATTAGGGTGCTTAAACGAATTTACAGATATTAACATAATAAATGTTTTAAATTCATCTTAGTTAGGAAAATAACATAGAGACGCTATATATCACGTTTGTTTAAAAAAATGCAGCCGTATTTGGATACCTGTCATTGTTTTTTTAATAAGATTAGATTTTTTTCTGAGAGCTGTTTATTTTTTCGTAGGCTGCTGTGTTAATGTTTGTGCGAGAGTCTATTAAAAAAAAAAAAATACTCTCGAACAAACACTCAAACGTCTACAATGCAAAAACGAAAGTAAAAATCTCCGGAATGACAAATAGCAAGCATTAAAAACTATATTATAATTTCTCTCCCACAAATAACATACAGCCTACATAATAATGAGCCTACAGTAACAAGTGCTATGTTAGGCTTAGCATGACGTCATGGCAACAGCTTTCCGTCGAAAGCGAAAGCTCACACATGTTTTTGATGTATTACATTAAACTAGTTTCGAGTACGTCCTGCGTACGTTATGAATATGAGTATGAGTTATGGTCGTCGAAAGCCGTGTACTCGTTTGTACCGTGTGAGATCTTGTATAATATGTTATGGTTTAAGTCGTTAGGAATCTTCTTTTCTTGTATTAATGGTAGGCTTTGGCTTGCAAAGGTAGCATTAAAACCAAAGCACTGACATTAAATTAAATAGATTTAAATAAATAAATTTTTCGGTGTTTTCGTTATCGCACACGTCACATTCGGCGTCTGTTTTTTTTTTGTCGGAAATGATGAAATATTATTATTGTGTATTCCAG